>CAUYUJ010014562.1:0-56241 GCA_963575745.1 Prorocentrum cordatum
AGTAGTAGTAGTAGTAGTAGTAGTACTAGTACTAGTACTAGTAGTAGTAGTAGTAGTAGTAGTAGTAGTAGTAGTAGTAGTAGTAGTAGTAGTAGTCGCCGTAATGGCAGTAGTGGTAGGCCACATTCATGTGTGAACGCCTCCCCCTCCCCCCAATGTTCAAAGTTGGCGGTGGGTCTGATGATTTGAACCTCGACCGCGGTCTCTCCCGCGCGTGTCAACCTTGAGTGTAGGGGGGGGGGGGGTGTTGATTAATTGTGTCCCTCTACCGTAGTAGTCGTAGTAGTCGTAGTAGTAGTACTAGCAGTAGTAGTAGTAGTAGTAGTAGTAGTAGTAGTAGTAGTAGTAGTAGCAGTAGTAGTAGTAGTAGCAGCAGTCCTAGTAGTCGTAGTAGTCGTAGTAGTAGTAGTAGTAGTAGTAGTAGTAGTAGTAGTAGTAGTAGCAGTAGCAGTCGTAGTAGTAGTAGTAGTAGTAGTAGTAGTAGCAGTCGTAGTAGTAGTGGTAGTCGTCGTAGTAGTAGTAGTAGTAGTAGTAGTCGTAGTCGTAGCCGTAGTAGTAGTAGTAGTAGTAGTAGTAGTAGTAGCAGTAGTAGTAGTAGTAGTAGTAGTAGTAGTGGTAGTCGTAGTATTAGTGGTAGTAGCGTTAGTAGTAGTAGTAGTAGCCGTCGTCGTAGCAGTAGTAGTAGTTACAGTACTGCGAGCATGTAGACGAACCGAACAAATCTTGTTCACAACAAAAACGGCACGAACGTGAAACGTAAACGAGCCGTACATAATACGCACATGAAACTTTAACGACCTGTCGGTGAAACGTAAAAGTGAGCGAAGCACTTCTACGTATATGACATGTAAGCGAAAAGCCAAATGACACCTTACAAAGCCAAATGGCACCTAATCGAACCAGAACGGAACGTTTACGAAACGCATACGAAACGAATGCGACGCGCATACGGAACGCATTCGAATCGACAGCGCAATGATGCGAACCGTAAGCGAATCGCATACGAAACGTTTAGTGAGCATGCAAACGAAGCATATACATCGTAAACAAAATGTGCAATCCATATTCACGACACGTGCTCGGGACGTACAACAAGCATATACAAAACGTTTGTACGAAACGCATGCACCACGTGGTTAAACTTAACTATTGACGTATACAAGCCGTGCTCATCATGTGCTCAACGTGTGCAGCACGTCTCCGGGACCTACCCGACACGTACACAACACGTATAGCGAACGTATTTTAAAACGGGAGAACAACACGTATGCGTGACGTACCAAACACGTACCGACCACATCATACGCCTCCTTCGCGAGACATATACACAACGTAAGCCACACGCGTACACAACAGGTACAACACGTATACAACATGTATACAACATGTACACAGCACGTGTACGTCATGCATGTGCAATGTTGAGTGGATTCCTTAGGAATCCAGACGATCCCTGCGGATCCCCACGGATTCGTGAGGATCCCTGACGGTCCATGAGGGTCCCCAAGGATTCTTAATGATCCTTGAGGATTCGCGGATCCTCACAGGCTGCTGCCGAGGAGCGCTTGAGAAGCTGCCAGCGAGCGCATGCGAAGCTGCCAGGAAGCGCGTTAGAAGTTGCTGGGGGGCGCCTTCGATCGAAGCTGCCAAGGAACGCCTGAGAAGCTGCCAAGGAGCGCCCCAGAAGCTGCCAAGGAACGCTTCAGAAGCTTGTGAAGTTCTTGAAGCCTCTTAGCCTACAACAGGGAAGTGGGCCAGATCACCAGGGAATGGACCAGTTTACCAGGGACAGTCTTCTCATCAAAGAGGTGCCGTTCACCCACGGACGTCTCCCAGGGCGCGCCCTGACCAGGGTCCCGGGGCGAATGTAGCCACGGCGACGGGGGCCCCTGGCAGCCGCAAGGGGGCGAAGATCACACCGTGTGGGGAGTCAGAAGGGGCTTGGGATGGCCGCACGGCTTTGGAACTTGGGTCGTTCCCGCAGGGTGTTTCGGGCGCTTGGGGCCTCCGGGCCCCCTTGCAGCCCTGCGGTGACGGGCCGCGCGGTGAGGCCTGGTTTTGGGACTCGCGTCGTTCTCCGAGGCTGTCTCGGGCGACGGGGGCCGCCAGGGTCCCCTGAACCATGCGGCGTCGGTCCGCGCAGTGTGGCCTTTTTTCGGGATGTCGAGGTCACCGCACGGTCCGCTGCCGCGCAGAAGCGACGAGGGCCCCCCGGGCAGCCGCAAGAGGGCGAGGACGAGGCAAGGGCGTCAGTACCGTGACGCCCGCCGGTCTGATTGTTCCGGCCGCGGCCCGAGAAATTCCGACTTCTTCCTTGGGGATAGTTCTTCGCACCTGATCCGTGCTTGATGTTCCAGGGCTGGCCGGAATATTTGGAAAAACGCGGGGCATGATGTAACACCCCACAGTTGCGGGAGTAAGGGGGCGGGCGCGGGGTGGGTCGCGGGTGGGTCGCGGGCGGGTCGCGGGCGGGTCGCGGGTGGGCTGCGGGTGGGTCGCGGGTGGGTTTCGGGCGGGTCGCGGGCTGGGTCGCGAGAGGGACCACGACAGCAACGCAACGCAACGCAACGCAACGCAACAACAATCCGCACCGCGGAGCCCCACTCAAGCCACGCATCCAGGGACAGTGAATGACCGTTCGGCCCCCTCACTCTGACCGAGAAGCCAGACCCCCGACGTCATATTTCTTCATGACGTCGACCCCCAGAGGTTGCGACCTCTTCCCCGGGCCGGGCTCTTCACCCCGAGTCGTTTCCTGACGGCCCCGGGGACCAGCAAGGGCCCCCAGAGGCCGAAAACCGTAGAAAATTTCTTGTCGAGATTTCTTCATGCCTCGATGGGGGTCTGGGAACGGGTCGTCAGAGGTCTTGAGATCAGTCTCAGAGCCCCCCGCGCGCGCTGAGGCGGCCGCCTCGGTCTCGCAGGCCCGCGCCGAGGCGGCCGCGCCGGCGCTGCCCGGCGGGCCGCCCGAGCGCTCTGCAGGCGCCGTCGAGTCACGCCACATTCGGTGAGCGTCAGACAGGCGTCGTTCGGTGCGACCCAGACGCCGTCGAGTCACGCAGAAATCTCGACGGGAGGTTTTCTATGGATTTCGGCCTGCAGGGACCCTTACCAGTCCTGGGGGCCGTCAGAAAACGACTCGGGGTGAAGAACCAGTACCGAGGAGCAGGTCGAAGCCTCTGGGGGTCGACGTCATGAAGAAATCATGGCGTCGGGGGTTTGGGATTGGCATGGGACGGGAGTTATCCCAGATAATTCGTCGGAGGAGAAAAGAGTATCCATACCGCGACCATTCCCTCGATCTGTCCTTTTCCGCGCCTTTTGGGAGGCCTTCGCCACCACAGCTGGATTCGCCTCGAAGGCCTGCTAAGAACGCCACCACAGAGGGGTCTGGGGAGTGGCGGTAACCCCTAAGGGTCTTTTGGATTGATACCCCCTCTTTCTTGCTTCTCTCGGCGGTGAATTTTGAGCACGTTTGTGAGAGGATTGCAATATAGATCGACACATTCTTCGCCGAAGGCGTTGCTCACAATCTCCTCTTTCATCTCGTCGTCGTCGTCGTTGTTGTGCGGCGGGTGCCGCGGATGAATAATTAATTTTCCGCTAGTGGTGGGACCCCAGTCCTTCAACACGGTGGCCGAAAAGGGCCGCCAGGGAGGGGGTCGGAGAGTTGACGGCGAGCGAGGGGGGGACGTGAGAAGGAAAAGGAGAAGTGAGAGAGGGGACGTGAGAGGGAGAAGGTCTTTTCATATTCGGGAGGAACGGCTGGACGGCCGAATCATGGGCAGTGGTTGGACGCCCGAATCATGGACCGCCCCCCCGAATCATGGGACATATCCGTGTTCCCCATAGACATCTCACGGGAGCCATCCCGCCTTCTGGCAAGTCGGGCATGTCCCTCTACAGGAGGAATGTTCCAAGATGGCAGAAAAATCCTCGGAGGACGATGTTTCGACCATGTTCGACAGGTTTCGAGTATGTTTTGGGTAATGTTTGTATGCTTTCGTCAAAGATCATCCTCAGCAGCAGCAGCATCATCAGGATCAGCATCCCCCTCCGCCTCCTCCCCCTCCTCCTCCTCCTCCTCCTCCTCCGCCTCCTCCCCCGTGTAGACTGCAGGGGGACCTGCCCGACCTGACCGCAGACATCTCAGAGGGGAGCCGTCCCCCGCCCTCTGGCCCGAGCGGCCCGCTCTCCGGCACGTGGCGCCGACCCTCCTCGGGGGACCTCGACCTCCCGAGCAGCCAAGGGCGCCCTACGACGGCCCCCCATGAGGCGGGAGTGTCTGGGCTTCGGTCGGGCACGTCACTCTACAGGGCCGGATTTTGGACGAAGAATTATAGAGATCCAAAGATATTCCAAAATGATACCCAAAACATTTTCTTATACAAAAAAAACGTCCCCAGACAATTTTTTCGTATTTTTGCATATTCACCCTGTGAAGGGACAGGCCCGACTTAAGCCTGGGCCTCCTAGATGGGGTCGGAGTAGATGGGGTCGGACGATGGCGCCGCATCGCCAGAGGAGGAGGAGGAGGGAGAGGAGGAGGATGAGGAGGAGGAGGAGGCGGAGGAGGGGAATGAGGAGGAGGAGGAGGTCGGCGTCGCCGTCGCCGATGCATCGCCGTTGCACCGCCGTTGCATCGCCGTTGCATCGCTGGTGCATCGTCGTTGCATCGCCGATGCGTCGCCGACCTCCTCCTCCTCCTCCTCCTCCTCCTCCCCTCCTCCTCATTCCCCTTCCCCGCCCCCTCCTCTCCTCCTCCTCCTCCTCCTCCTCCTCCCTCCTCCTCCTCCTCCTCCTCCGGCGATGCAGCACGGTCCTCCGACCCCATGTACTCCGACCCCGTCTAGGATGCCTCTATAGAGTGCTCGCACGCCCGAGTCCTGGGGGAGCTGCGAGACACGGCAGGGTCGCGTCGTGCCGACCGGCGGCGACCCCAACGCGGGCGTTTCAGGCTGCACGCCGCCCGCGGCCCAGATGGAGGGTTCCCCCGAGTGGCTTCGGCGGCCCGTCCTCCTCCTCCTCCTCCTCCTTCTCCTCCTCCTCCTGCTCCTCCCTCCTCCTCCTCCTCCTCCTCCTCCCTCCCCTTTCCTCTCCTCCTCCTCCTCCTCCTCCTCCTCCTCCTCCTCCTCCTCCATCTCCTCCTCCTTCTCCTCCTCCTCCCTCCTCCTCCTCTTCCTCCTCCTCCTCCCTCCTCCTCCTCCATCTCCTCCCCCTCCCCCTCCTCTACCTCCTCCTCCTCCTCCTCGGGTCGCCTACGGCCCCAAGGGAAATTGTGCAGGCCCAGAATCTGCCAATATGGAATGATCTGGCGATCGAGAAGCCGCCGAACGTTCAAGGTTGAACGATCTCCGCGGTGTCAGAAACCAACGCCGAAGTCGGCACGACACGAACCTGCCGTACCGATGCCGCTGCTCCCCGGACCTCTGGGGGGGGGCGCTCTGACCAGGATCGGCGGCGAGTGAGGGAGGGAAAGTGAGAAGGAGAAGGCCTTCTCAGAAGGCGGCGGGGCTTCTCAGAAGCCCTCGCGCCTTCGCACAGTTTGCCAGAAGGCCGGGAGACCTCCGAGCCTGATGAGAAAGCCCGTCCCTCCTGACGTCCCTCGCGCGCTCGCCGCCAAGGGAGGGGAGTCGAGGCTCACGTCGGCACGAGCGACGTGCGCGGAGAGAATGTGTAAGAAGACCGACAGCACCCCTCGTTTACTTTTAAATCGGGCCTGTCCCCCTATTGTGGGACGTTCGACGAAAAGTAAAACAAAACCCAAAATAGTAAAACATAGTCAAAAGATAGTCAGGGGGCTATTTTTCGCATATTTGTTTGGCCTTTTGGGGGTATATTTGGGGTATTGGTTTTCTTCGTCGAAAATCCCCCTGTAGGGGGACACGCCCGACAGAAGTTTACTTTCAACAGGACTCGCTGTCGGTGTCGCCGCGGACGTTGCCCATTTGGGACAGAAGGCCGCCTGCCCAAAAGCGGCCGCTGTCGGTGTTGGACAGTATTTGTTTCTGTGCATCGCACCAACCTGTTCCGTACCCATTTCGGGCGTGCCAACATTCGGGATGTCCTACAACCCTCGTCAAAATTAACCTCAAAAACGTCTTGCGTGGCTGAACTGTTTGTGGGGAGATACTGGACAGAGTAGCGGTGACTGCGAGGTAATTCTATGCGCCGCCCCTCCAATGTCGGCCATCATCGAACTTCCGAGTCGTTCCCGGTCAGGCCCCTTTTGCCCTGGCCCCGGCCTTGGAGGGGCGTCCATCGACGTTGAAGGGCGCGCCGGCATCGCAGGGGCGTGGTCGCCATGCTTGAGGTTCGTTTTGACGAGGGTGGTGTGATGGCATTTGCGGGCAGTGTTTATATCCATATCCAGCGCGTCGTGGACTTTCTTGGAAGGGGCACCGCAAGGCCGAGGCGCACGGGATACCGACAAACATCGATTCTATAGGGGCCAGATTCTTATCCATACCCAGTGCGCCTCGGGGTTCTGGGGACGAGAGCCCGAAACTCCAAGCTGCAGCGGACATGGACACGAGTCTTGCCCGCAGCACTCCCCGGGCAATGCTGGCCTCCAGGTTATCCTACACGCGTCGCAGAAGAGGCGGTCGGGCCCGCCCGGGCTGCGCCGTGCGGCCGCCTCGTGGCCGCCTCGCTGCCGCCCACGTGGGGGAGGCGGCGGGAGCCGCCGAGGCGCGAAGGGCGCACGCACGGAGCTCGCAGCTGGCAGAGAAGGCGCACGCACGGAGCTCGCGCGACGCGGAGCTCCTGCTGCGAGGCGGAGCTCGCACGCCGTCGGCTGGCACGCAGCGGGACTCGCGCAGAGGGAACTCGCGCGCACAGCAGAACTCGTCCGGACGGAGCTCGCACGCGCAGAACTCGCAGGAACGGAACTCGCGCGCGTGAATTTTGGGCGCGGCTCGAAGTTTCTTTGCTTGCGACTTCCGCTGCTGTGAGTTCCGTCTGTGCGAGTTCCGTGTTCTGCCCGTACGAATCCTGATCGTGCGAGTTTCATCCCGTCGCCCTCGTGAGTGTCCCGCCCGACCCGCCCACACATGAGGGACCGCCCGGCCAGCCCGCACGTTAGGGTCCGCCCGCCCGACCCTCCGACCCGCCTGTTAGGGTCCGCCCGCCCGACCCGCCCGTCAGGGTCGTGGCCGCCAAGGAAACCAGAAAGAGACAGAGAGAGAGAGAGAGAACAACAAAAAACGGGGAAAGGGGGCAAGGGAAAGAGAGAGAGAGAGAGAAAATCAAATGAAGGTCAGAACTGCATTGGGGATAACATGTTTGCAAGATGGTCGTCGTCGTCGTCGCCCTCTTTGTCGTCGCCCTCGCCGCCGTCTTCGTCCTCGTCGTCGGCCTCGTCGCCTTCGTCGCCCTCGTCGTCGTCGTCGATGTTGTCGCCCTCGTCATAGTCGTCGTCGTCGTCGTCGTCGTCGTCGTCGTCGTCGTCACCCTCGTCATCGTCGTCGCTGTCGTCGTCGTCCTCGTCGCCCTCGTTGATGTTCGCTGGGTGGGTTGCCCAGTACATTGGTGGTCCGCCCGACCAGCCCGTCGGGATCCGCCCGCACGACCCGCCTGCGAGGGTCTGCCCGCTGGACCCGCCCGTTGGAGACCGCCCGCCCTACCCACCTGTTAGGCTCGTCGTCGTCGTTGTCGCCTTCGTCGCCCTCGTCGTCGGCGTCGTCGTCATTGCCCTCGTCGTCGTTGTCGTCGTTGTTGTCCTCGTCGCCGTCGTCGTCGTGTTCGTCGCCCTCGTCGCCGTTGTTGTCGTCGCCCTCGTCGTCGTCGCCCTCGCCCTCGTCAGAGTCGTATCCCTCGTGCGCGTTTTGCTGGATGTTTTGCACGCTATTCGAATGTCCCGGCCGACCCGGCCCGCCCGCCCGCTAGGGTCCGCCCGCCCGACCCGCTCATAGGGTCTGCCTGCCAGACCCGCCCAGTAGCGTCCCGCCCGCCTGACACGCCCGACCCGCCCGACCGACCTGTCAGTGTTCGCCCGCCCGACCCGCCCGTTAGGATCGTCGTCCCAGTCGTCGCCCTCATAGTCGTCATAGTCGTCGTCGTCGTCGTCGTCGTCGTCGTCGTCGTCGTCGTCGTCGTCGTCGTCGTCGTCGTCTTCGTCGTCGTCGTCGTCGTGGTCGTCGTCGTCGTCTCCCTCGTGATTAGTTGGTCGGAGCTGGCATCGGCGTCGTCGTCGTCACCCTCATCGCTGTCGTCGTCATCTTCATCGACGCCGTCGTCGTCGTCATCTTCGTCGCCCTCGTCTTCGTCGCCCTCGTCGCCGTCGGCGTCGCCCTCGTCGTCGCCCTCGTGGACGTCTGGCTGGATGGATTGCAGTGGACTGCAGACTACTTCGATGTTCCGCCCGCCCCAACCCGCCCGCCCGTTAGGGTCCGCCCGCCCGACCCACCCATCAAGGTCCACCGTCCCGACCTGCCCGTTAGGACTCGAACGCCCGACCCACCTGTTAGGGTCTTCGTCGTCGTCGTCTTCGTCGTGGTGGCCCTCTTGTCGCCCTCGTCGTCGTCGTCGTCGTCGTCGTGGTCGTCGTCCTCGTCGCCTTCGTCGCCCTGGTCGTCGTCGCCGCTGTTGTCGTCGCCCTCGTCGTCGTCGGCATCGTCATCGACGTCGTCGCCGTGCTCGTCGTCGTCGCCCCCGTTGATGTCGTGCTAGATGAATTGCACACTACTCGAGTGTCCCGCCCGACCCGACCCGCCCGCCCGTTAGGGCCCGACGGGCCGACCCGCCCGTTGGGGCCCGCGGGCTCGACCCGCCCTTCTCTACAGGGCCCGCCGATGCGGAGCCCGCCCGGCCCGCCCTGAGTAGGGCCCCGCCATGCCCGCCCCGCCCGGCTCGACGCGCCCGTCGCGGGCCGCCCAGCGGAGCCGTCCGTCAGGGTTGTCGTCGCGGTCGTGCGTAGCCAGTTTGGCTAGAGCGGCCGTCGGCTCGAGGTGGCGTGGCCGGGCGGGGACGGCGGCCTCGGCATAGGGGCCTACGGCTCCCTGCGGCGGCTGTCGCCGCCGCGCACGAGCCTGCGGCCGAGGAGCTCGTCCGCCCGCAGGCAGCCGAGCGAGCATGGGGAGGCCGAGCCCTCGTCCGCGACGCCGCCCCCGCGCTCGCCGAGCAGGGAGCGGTCGCTGAGCAGGCAGCGGTCCCTCGGCGCCCGCTCTCCGGGGTGGCACGCGCCAGGGTCGCCGCGCGCCTCGACGCCGAGCGCCTCGGCGTGCCCTGGCCCCCCTGGCGACGCCTCCCCAGCACTGGCCGCCGGCGGGCCGTGGCCGAGGCTTGCGAGCCCAGACTGCTGGACTGTGAGCAGGACCATGTCGCTCCTCTACGACTCTCCCGCGCAGTTCCACGAGACGACGACGGCCGCGGAGAGGGCCAGGGCCGCGCGCGCGGAGAAGTCGTCAGCCTGGGCGCGCGACATGAGCCCCAGGACGCAGCCCCTCCAGTGGAGCACCGGTAGCATGAGGCGCTTCCTGGACGGCCGCCTGAACGGCTCGTGCAGCCACCTGCCCGTGGCCTCGTCGCCCAAGACGCCGGCCGCCTCGTCGCCCAAGGCCCGCCCCGCCGCCGACCTGCGGCCTGCGGCTGCCACGGCGCCCCGCCTGTCCAGGGTGGGCTCCAGCGGCGCCACTGGGGCCCAGACCTCGGGGACTTCCGAGTACGCGGCGGCCGCGCACCCCGCGATGGACAGCACGGGCTCCACGCCAGCCCCCGCCGCCCGCGTCGCCGCTCCCGCGCCGGAGCCGCCGTCGCCCGAAGGCGTGCCCGGCACCGCGACGGGCAGGTCCCCCGGCACGCCCCCAGAGAGCCAGGCCCGGCGCCTGAGCAGCAGGCCGACGTCGCCGCAGTTCTTCAGGCTGAGCGCCACGCCCCGGAGGAGGCGTGACAGCGCCAAGGGCTCCCCCACGGGCTGGAGCGCCGGCGCCGCCGTGACGGCTCGGCGCCGCGGGGGAGACGATGCTGGCGCACACCAGCTGGCAGCCCAGCGCCGGGGGCACCATCGGCACCACGGTGCGGCTGACCGAGGGCGTCGACCAGGCGCTGGCCGACCGAAGGTCCTGCTCGATGTACAGGGGCTGCACGCTCGCGGCCAGCAGCGGAGCCCTCTCGCCGTGGCCGGCCGCCGCCGCCAGGGCGGCGTCGAGGGCGCCCAGGACCTCCAGCGTGGAGGCCGCCGCGCAGGCGAGGGGCTGGAAGGCCCCTGCAGGCGGGGCGGCGAAGTTCTGGAGCGCCGCCTGGGACCCGAAGTGAGGAGGCCCGGGCGGGCGCACGCCTCGGGGGCGTGGCCTCTTCGGCCGTCCTTGCGCCCTCGGGGCAGGGCTCGGCGGCGGCAGGCGGCTGGCGGCGCCCAGTGGCCCTTCGCCAGAGGAGCCCCCACCCAGCATTGGCAGTGGTGTGTGCGCTTGGGCCCGGCCCCGCGTGGCCCCCGGAAGCCGCGCGCCGCGGGTCACTCTGGTGTGCAGCCGGTGTTCGGGGCGGACGAGAGGGGCACTGGAAACTCCGTGGGGGCGGGATCCAACATGGCCGCGGCAACTCTGCAGCTGCAGTCTTCGTGATCCGCCCCTTCCTTCCCATTGTCCTTCCTGCTGCTCCACCTCCCGCCGTTCCCAACCTTTCTCCTCATTCTCCAGCGTGCCAATGCTGTGGGCGGCGAGGGCCGCCAGCCAACATCGCGCGCCAGCTGCGAATCGGCAGCGGGCAGACTAAGGCAACAGCCCTCGGCGCCCCAACTCGGCTGGGACGCAGCCTCCATCCGCAATCCATCAAAAAACAGGGTTGTCGTCACATTCGTCGCCCTTATCGTTGTCGTCGTCGTCTTTGTCGACCTCTGCGTGGCCGTCGTCGTCGTCTTCGTCGTCGTCGTCGTCGTCGTCGTCGTCGTCGCCCTCGTCGTCGTCGCCCTCGTCGTCGTCACCGTCCTTGTCGTCGTCCGCGTCGTCTTCGGCGCCCCCGCTTCGGCGCCCCCCGTCTTCGTCGCCCTCGTCGTCGTGGACGTTGCCCTCGCGCCGTCCGCGTCGTCGTCGCCCTCGTGGATGTCTCCCCGGACGGATTTGCACATCAGTTTCATTTCCTGGCCGATCCGGCCCGCCCGCCCGTCAGGGTCCGCCCGCGCGACCCGCCCGATCCGCCTGGCAGGGGCCGCCTGCCCGAGGGAACTCAGGAGCAGGAGGGGTATGATGATGGCTAGTTTTAAGTCGGCCCCGTCCCTCTACAGGGGGAAGATTCAAAAATAGTCAACACATAGTCTGGGGACGATGTTTTGAGCATGTGTGGGCATCTTGTGGGTATGTCTGAATATTTTTTATGTTTCGTCGCAGACCCCCTGTAGCGGGACACGCCCGACCTAAGACTAGTTGGACGAGGATGGACAGCAGGAGGGGGATGATAATTGTGATGATGTTCACGATGGGCGGGATGAGGGGGTAGGGTGAACATACTCAGGATGAGGGTCGGCAGAAGTAGTAGGAGGGGATGATGAGGATGAGGATAATGCGGATGATGATGATGATGATGATGATGATGATGATGATGATGATGATGATGATGATGATGATGATGATGATGATGATGATGATGATGATGATGATGATGATGATGATGATGATGGATGATGATGATGATGATGGTGAGCAGATCCACTAGAAGTGGGAATACGACGATGACGAGTAGTCTAGAGTAATCAGTGTTCCAGTTGCCATGTGACGAGTACGTTAAGGATTCTCCAGGATGCCCGAAATATGTTCTCAGTAGCCATTAAAGATTACCCAAGGATGGCTTTAGATTCACCAGGTTCCTAAGGATTTCCTGTTTCTGAATTTCCTCAAAATTGCGATTGACTTTCGTAAGCTGTCATGAAGATTTCACGTGGTGTCCAAAAGGCGTCCGGCGGATATTCTGGCACATGTTCGAGAATGTGTAAGGATTCCGATGGAGCCCTTTGTTTTTCTTTAGGCTTCCGAAGGAGTCCGAAGGGTTATGGCGGTCATCTAAGTCGTTTTCGCCGGCGTCGTCCTTGTCGTCCTCGTCGTCGCCGTCTTCTCGTCTTCGTCATCGTCTTCGCCGTCGTCCCCGCCCCCTCCATCGTCAGCGCAGTCCTCGCCGTCGCCCTCGCCGTCGTCGCCTTCGTCACCGCCATCGCTGTCGTGATCCTCGTCGTCCTCATCGTCCTCGTCGTCCTCGTCTTCGTCCTCTTCTTCGTCCTCGTCGTCGCCGTCCTCGTCGTCGCCGTCGTTGTCGTGGTGGGCGGGCACGCGCGCGCGCGCGTGCGGACCAGGCGGGCGAGCGGGCGCGCGGGCCGGCGGGCGGGCGTCTGATTGTGCGGGCCGCCGCCCTCTTCCCTCCTCCCTCCTCCCTCCTTCCTCCCTCCTCCTCCCTCCTCCCTCCTCCTCCTCCTCCTCCTCCTCCTCCTCCTCCTCCTTCCTCCTCGTCCTCCTCCTCCTTCTCCTCCTCCGTCCTCCTTCTCCCTCCTCCCTCTCCCCCTCCCTCCTCCTCCTCCTCCTCCTCCTCCTCCTCTCTTCCTCCTCCCTCCTCCTCCTCCTTCTCCTCCTCCTCGTCCTCCTCCTCCTCCTCCTCCCCCTCCTCCTTCCCAGGAAACGGATCTGGCCGAGAAAACCAACCGATCGAACACGGGGCCAACCAACCGTCTTCTACACGTAAGAGCGACCTTTCGCCAGGCCCAGACCCCCTCGAGCAATGAAAACAACGCGACGGGAGATTGTTCACCATTTTCGGCCTCCAGGAGCCCTTGCCGGGCCTCGGGACAGTCAGAAAACGAAGAACTGGTCCCAGGGACGAGGTCGAAACCTCTGGAGGCCGAAGTCATGACAAACTCATGACGTCGGGGGTGTGGGGAGTGACCTTTGGTGCGGGCCCATTGGGGGTCCCCCGATCGCCGAACGCGATGCGGTGTCAGCGGCTTGCCGGGTTTGGCCACCCCGCGTCCCCCGTGAAGTCGCACACCAGAATTTATCTTTGCCCAGGTAACGCTTACGTTTAGCCGAACCAACAACCAGTCAGATAACCAATTGGCCAACCAACCAACCAATCGGCCAACCAACCAACCAACCAAAGCCGATTTGCCGACCAAACCAACCAACCAACCAACCGGCCTACTTACCAACCGACCAGCCGGCCGGCCGGCATTTTCTGAGGATGTCTCGCACGGCGGGGCCGGGATTTTTTCCTGTCCGACCTGGAAAACATGTTTAGAACATGTAAACTCAACCCTGAACTATCATCCGTTCTCCCGTTGCCAAGTCCTTACCAGGAGGTGTTCGGTTTCCGTCGGTTTTCTCGTTCGCACGGGCAGGCTTTCCCTTAGAGCTCCGGACAAGGCGTGCCCCTCGAGAGGTCAGCGGAAGGCTGCGGGAGTTCGGCGGAAGGCGGCGGAAGTAAGATTTGCGTCCCCAAGAGATGGTTTTGTTGGTCGGCGGCGAGTGTGGGGAATCGAGAAGGAGAAGGCCTTCTCAGAAGGCGGCGGGACTTCTCAGAAGCCCTCGCGCCTTCTGAGAAGTTGTTTCTGTTTCCGGGGCAGGCTTGGAACACTTTTCGGAAGTCCTGGGATCTTCCGAGCCTTCTAAGCAGGTCTTCTCCCTCTCCTTCTACATCTTGTTGATTCATAATTCATGGAATTGGCCATAGTTCTATTCGACTCGTCGGAGCGTATCTGGATTCATGCCGTTTGATATGATGTTTCCGGATTGTGGGCCGGCGGAACACATGATCGCGAAGTGTTGTTCGGAATGTGGGGCAGGTGTGTGTGTGTGTGTCACGTGTCGTTGGGTTTATGGTGTAGGCAGCAGTGCTTGCGGCCTTGATGCGAGCTGCGGAAGCAACAGACGGCATCAAGAAGTGTCTGAAACAAACCATTTTCGAGCAATATATGTTTCCACTGACCAGGACCATCGGCGCACATTTCCTCGTGATGTGTGGTTCCATGACCGTCCTTCCATATCATCTTTAGGACTCACCTGCGCTGTACCTGTGTTTGATCCCCTCTCGCTCAGATTTCCTCGTCTCCTTGCTTTCCACATCTCCGTCTGCACGTCCTCCTCGTCCATGTACTGGACAGCTTGGTTCTACCTGCTGACAGATATAGGAGCGTTCGGCAAGACAAATCGCCATCCACAGGTTTTTGCATCATGACGCATGCATCGCACCCAGGCCGATTACCACGGCATGAAGCTTTCGATTCCTCTGAACTCTATCGGCGGTATGATAGGTCAACGCTGAAATGGTGAAAGAAAGAGCAACGTGCTTGCGCTGGGCTTCCAGGTTCCCAGTCTATTGTCGGCCACGTCCTGTTTCTCAAGGGTCGAGTGGCTCTTCCTCCCCCGTCGCCTGCACGAGGCGATCGGAAATCCAGTCTGCTCCCCAGACATGCTCTCGTCGTGAAAAAATCCGGACGGCAGGTTTTTGACCAGTTTCGGCCTCGGGGGGCCCTCGCCGGGCCTCGGGAGCGTCAAAGAACGACTCAGGACGAAAAACCGGTCCCAGGGAAAGGGTCGGGACTTCCAGGGACGGCGTCCTGAAGAAACCAGGACGTCGCATGCCTGGGTTCCAACGCCCTCCCATGCCTTGCTCCTCTGCCGCCTCCTCCGACCGATGGGCACCATATTTTGGAGCCCCGATCGTCGGACCCGCCTGAGAGGCCGCCCCACTGCCCGAGGCCCCCCACCCCCCACCCCCGCGAGCGCTCGCGCCTCGGCGAGCTTGGGCGGTGGGCAGAGGACCGGGTATGGCCAGGACCCCGGGTATAGGGGACCCGGTTAGTGGTAGGGCCCTGGAGCCCCTCAATTGGCCAGATTAACTCAACTAAGTTTACCGTAACTGGTGTTTTTCGGGTGACGGCAGTTCTGGTCAGTGGAAATGGGGCGGGGGGGCGCCCCCGGTGCAAATCAATAAGCCAGGTTCCGCTAACCCCAGTCCTGCCAACGCCCGAGAGGACCCAGACCCCCTCGAGCAACGAAAAAATCATCACGGGAGGTTTTTCGCTATTTTCACCCCGTCGGCGCCCTGACCGGGCCTCGGGGCCGTCAAAAGACGGTTCGGGAGGAAACACCGGTCCCGGGGAATGGGTCGAGGTTTCTGCAGGACTCGACGTCTCAGTTATCTCGATGCGCCCCCGTATTGAAACGCAACACGTCCTGTGTTCAAGACGTCCGTGTCAATACGTTGCGTGTTGGCTCCACGTGTTGGCCCACGTTTTGGCTAACGTATCGGGTCGGACCTACGTTTCCAGTCCACGTGTTGAGCTCCGTAGCAATACGCCACGTGCTGCGTGTTGCGTAAGCATCGGTCGACGCACATGTAAAAAATCATGACGCTGGGGGTCTGGGGAGGGGCGGACCCAGGCCCCCGACGCCATGATTTCCGTCACGACGCCGACCCCCCCGAGGTCTCGACGCCTTCCCCGGGACCGGGCTTTCCTCCCGAGTCGCTTCTTCTGAGGGCCCCAAGGCCTGGGGTTTTGGCCCCCTGGGGGGGCCGAAACCTGGGGAAAACCCTCCTCCTCCTCCTCCTCCTCCTCCTCCTCCTCCTCCTCCTTCTCCTCCTCCTCCTCCTGCCGCCGTGGTTTGTGCCTTGCTCTCGAGGGGGCCTGGGTGGGCAGCGGAGGGGCGAGGGGGGGGCAGGGACCCTGGGCAGCCTCCGGGGCCTCGAGCGCGCCGCGGGGCGGAGCTCCACAGGGCGCGCCGGCCAGGGGCCGGCGCACGTTCGGCCGTGGTCCAGGCGACCCTGGATGCCTTTCAGGAGGGGACACAAACACACAGACACAATTCATCGTCGATCCCCAGGAGAATATGAGAACATATGGGAAGTGGGGGGGAAGACAAAGCCCCAGAAGATATGGGACAAGACGGGGGAACCCTTGATTTGTGTGTATTTATTTGTGTGTCCTTGGGCCCCATTCAGCCTTGCCGGGCACCTGCTCGGGGGGGGCGCCATGCACGACGGACGATGCCGACGCGGGCGTGCCATGGCGCCAGCAGCGCAGAGCGGAGCTCGTGCGGCGAACGACAGGGTGGGCCCAGAGTGTCCTGGAGAGTTTCGCTCCGGATTTCGAGGTGAGCTTCGTGCGGGTCTTTTTTTCTGCTGGCCAGGAATGAAGACCCAAAAGCATCCGCGCGAAGTTCACTTCGTTTTTCACGCGCCGGTTCGGGCAGAAATCCACGCGGAAATCCACGCAGACATCCGCTGCAGCGCGTCTGCAAGGCCGGTGCAATGAGACGTGGAGCTGTGTCGCAGGCGATTCTTCTCCCCCAATCCCCGAGTTCAGCTTGCAGAGTTTGGCCGTTCCGAAACAGGGGGAAACCTTGGGATCCACACTTGTGGTCCACTCGGAAACCTCCCAGAGCCTGGCAGAGGGGTGGACATGTCCTTTTGGTTAGGGAACCGAACAACGACATAACCATAAAAACTCGGAGGTCCGCGCGGATTTCTCGGATCGGCGCTGGGGCCCCCTGGCTGCGCCTGCGGCGCCGCCCCTGGCGCGCTCCGCGCGCCAGGAGCGCCGATCCGAGAAATGCGCGCGGAGCTCCGAGTTTGTATGTTTACGTCAGTGTTCGCTCCCCTGTTGTCGTTGTGGGAGGATGGGAGGAGGAAGTCAGGGGAGGAAACAACACCCAGACCCTACAAGTGGCGTTTACCGAACGGCCCTGGGCGGCTAATGCACAGCCCTGCGCACTGTTTGATTCCTTCTCCGGGTGCGTTTGCTAAACGATTTCGCGTGTCGGGGTGATTGTCGTGGGGGTGGCTTAATCTGCCCTCTAGGAACCCACACCCCCGACGTCATGTTTTTTTCATGACGTCGACCCCTAGAGGTTTCGACCCCTTCCCCAGGACCCGTTTTTCATCCCGTGTCGTTTTGTTGACGGCCCCGAGGCCCCGTAAGGGCCCCCAGGGGCTGAAAACTGCAGACGACCTCCCGTCGTGACTTTTTCTCATTGCTCGAGGGGCTCTGGGAGGCTGAAGACTGCAGACAACCCCTCCCGTCGTGACTTTTTGTTTCACTGCTCGAGGGGCTCTGGGAGGGGCCCCCCCCTGCCAGACCCGCCCGAGGTGCCGCCCCGCCGCCGCCCGAGCCCCCCGCCGCGGCCCCGGCGGGCCGCCTCGACGGGGCGGCGGCCGCCTCCGCCGAGGCGCCCGGGGCGAGCGAGGAGCGCCGCGGCGGGGCGGGCTGCGCGCGCGGCGTCCGCCGCCCTCTGCGGCCGCAGACGGCGGGGGGAAGAGGGGGGGGAGGCGGGGGGGGAGGAGGAGGAGGAGGAGGAGGAGGAGGAGGAGGAGGAGGAGGAGGAGGAGGAGGAGGAGGAGGAGGAGGAGGAGGAGGAGGGAAGGGAGGATGGGGTAGGTTTTCGGACGTGTGGGGCGGTTTTCGGGGCGTCCGGAGGTTTTCGGTGGTGTTTAGTGTTGTCCGGACGATGCCGAAAGTTCCCAGATGTTTTTTGGCAGCAGTCCCAGTGCAGTCGGGTGGTGTTCTTGAAAGGAATGTTGGGGACAGGTTGTCGTATCAGCGTTTTTGTTGTGAGAGCTCGTCGGAGCTTCTCGGTGGTTGTGGGATTTTCCCCAATCAGTGCTTGCACTTAAGGGGTCCTAGCGGATATTCCCCAATCAGCGCTTGCACTAAAGGGGTCCTAGAGGATATTGAAAAATTTGGCGAAAGTTTCCCGCCGATGTTGGTAGCCGGCTGTGTTCCCGGGTTCCCGGTTCCGGGTTCCCGGGCCGAGTTCCCCGTGTTCCCAGGTTCCCGGGTTCCCAATCGATTTCCTTATCGATCTCTTGATCGATGGCATTTCAAACCATCCAGTGATTGGGGATTTTTTCTCTGGTGTAATTGAAAGGTTTGGCGACAGGTTAAGCCGATGTTGGTAGCCGTTTGTTTCCGTGTTCCCGGTTCCGGTTTCCCGGATTCGAACTTAAGTTCGAATCCGGGAAACCGGAACCGGGACGACTTCGGTGGGTTCCGGATTCACGGGTTCCTGGTCGTTTTTATCGATCTCATGGTCGATCTCATTATTCATTTCATTCAGTCGATCTCACCATCGATCTCATCAAACCATCCATAGAGTTTAAGACAAGTGTTGGGGTTTCTCTCGTTTGATATATATATATATATATATATATACACATATACATATATACATACCTGTTCGAATCTTCTTATAGCGGAAAGCCCCTCTTGACCCCCCCCGTACATAAATTCGGCCCTGGGTGCTCCCACCGACGTCAAATTCGAATTTCGGTTTCGGGAGCCTCTCCCGGCGATCCCTGGACGGTCCCGCAAAGCCCCAAGGCGGCCCAAGACCGCTCCCGAACGGCTCATGAGCGCTCAAAGAGGCCTCAAGGTGGCTTCAAGACGGCCCAAGATGCTTTCAAGACGCCCCAAGAGTCCCCCCCAAAGACCCCCAAGAGGTTAAAATCGTCCCATTCCCCTCGGGAAACGTACATTTCTAGTATGTCCGCTTCTTTGGCCGTCACCGCGTTCAAGACGGCCCAAGAGGCCCCCAAGATCGCCCCAGGACGGCCCAAGAAGTCCCCAAGACAGCCCAAAAGGGCTCCACAACGAGAGCCCCTCAGACGGCCCCAAAAAGCACCAACAGGCTTCCCAGCGAGCCCCAAGAATGCCGCAGGAGGCCCCCAAGAAGAACCAAGAGGGCCCTAAGACGGCCCAAGCCCCCCAGGACGGCCCAAAAGGGCCCCGGGACGGCCCAGGAGGGCCGCCAGACAGCCCAAAAGAGCTTCAAGAGGAGCCCCACGAGAGCTCCGAAAGGCCATACCCCTATCAGCCATATGAGGCCTGTCGGCCCCACAAGCCCTACGACCACTATGGCGCCTCGTGGTGCCCCATGAGCCTTGTGAGGCCTGGGAGCCCTAACAACTCCAGAGCTCTCGCCCCCACACGTCGCGAGACCCCGAAGGGCCCCCCCAATTCATGATCCAGATCACGGGTGTGCCGCCATGGACGGTGCGGCGGCATGCACACGTTGGCTCTTCACCGTCGGTGGAGCGGTGAGGCGGCATGCACGCGTTGGCTCTTCACCGTCGGTGGAGCTCGCTGTGGGGTGCGGCCCATGTGAGGGGACATTCGGCACACATGTGGTGACGTAGCGTTCTGCGGATCCTCCCAGGAAGACGGATCACAAGGGCCCCATGAGGGCCACGAGACGGCCGAAGGCGCCCCACTGCGAATCCTCCACTCAGAGCTGCAGGTGAAGCCCGCTCTCCTGGGGGAGAGGCACACAAGGAGAGGAGACGGAGCAAGGAGGTCGAAGGAAGGAGAAGGAGGGTAACAGGAAGAGGCTGCCTTATAAGCACTATGAGCTTTTATGAGCCCTGCGAGCCCTATGAGCCCGATGACCCCTATGAGTCCTATGAGCCCGATGACCCTTGTGAGCCCTATGAGCCTTATGAGCCCCATGAGCCCCATGAGCCCTATGAGCCCTATATGAGCCCTATATGAGCCCTATGAATCCTATGAGCCCTATGAGCCTCACGGGCACTATGATCCCTATGGGCCCCATGGGCCCCATGCGCCCTATGAGCCCTATGAGCTTTAAGAGCCATATGGGCTTTATGGGGCCTATGAACCCTATGAGCCCAATGTAAGCCCTACGAACCCATGAGCCGTATGAGCCTTATGAGCCTTATGAGCTTTGTTAGCCCTATGGCCCCCATGAGCCCTATGACCCCCACGAACCTCATTATTCTAATGCGCCCTAGAAACCTAATGGGCCTTAAGAGCCCTACGAGCCCATGAGCTCTCGGAGCTCCATGAGCCTGATGAGCCTTTTGAGGCTTATGAGCACTAGGAGCCCCATGAGCTTTATGAGCTCACGAGCCCCACGAGTCCCATGAACTCAATGAGCCGAGCCCCGTACCCCCCCCCCCCGACCCTCCATGACACCATATGAGCGCGATGCCCCCTATGAGGCCTATGCGCCCTATGGGCCCTGGAACCCCCTCAGCACTAGGAGCCGTGAAGCCTTGCGGGACCCCCCTCTGAGCCCTACGAGCCCAGTGAGCCGTATACGGCCTGTGGGCCCTACGAGCCCTATGGCCCCGACTTGCCCCTTCACCTCTATCGGCCCCATGAGCCCTACGAGGCCTACGTGCTCTGTTAGCGCTATGGGCCCTATGGCCCCCAGGAGCATTGCGAGCTCTATGAGCCGAAAGGCCCCCAAGAGCTGATGACTCCAAGGAGCTCCAGGACCCTTATAAGCACCATGAGCCTCCTATGACCCCCACGACATCTGTAAAAGCCACTCTGCATTATGAGCCCCGTGCCCGATGTGCGCAAACAGTCCCATGACCCCAACGAATTTCCATGAGCCATGTGAACCCTGTGAGTCTCATGACCCCTGGAGCCGCATCGGCAGCATTACCCCTCGCTTAAAATGGGGGCTCCGAGCCCCTGGGCCCCATGACGGCACAGACCCTTTCTGAGCTCTTTGAGCAGCAATACCCCCTGGGTCCTATCAGCCCTGTTTGCTCCATGGTCTCCATGGCCAGAACACACCGCGGCTGTGACGACAACCGATCTCATCGCGCCTCCCTGGCGCCATAATAAAGATTTTTAAGACGAAGCGCAGCGAGCCGGTAAAATCTTGTGAACATTTTTATATATATATATTATATCGATAATGGTCGGTAGTTGTCTTTGATTGTAGGACGTCTTCTTCCACCCTCGATTTCCAAGCGCCGCGGGAAAGGCGCGGCGCGTTCTCCGTTCGAAGCACGGCCGGGAACGGGAAACCCCCGTCCCCAGACCCCCGACGTCATGATTTTGTTCATGACGTCGACCCCCAGAGGTTTCGACCTATTCCCCGGGACCGGGGTTTCATCCTGAGTAGTTTTTTGACGGCCCCGAGGCCTGGTAAGGGCTGCGAGGGGGCGAAGATGCAGAAAAAACCTCCCGTCATGATTTTTGCACTGCTCGAGGGGGTTTGGGGTGGGCAGGGGTCCAGCGCCGACCCAACACTCCGGGCGGCCCTGCGAGAGGCCCAAGACGTGCGCGCGGACCTGCGGCAGACTATATGCGTCTGGTCTGCACCGCCGGTTTGCCTCGCCAGAGGCGGGCCGGGAGCACCGCTAGCGGTCGGGCGACGGGCCAGGGGGGCTATGGGGAACAGGGGAGGTTCCGAACTCTGCTGCGCGCGGCCGCTTCCGGCCCCGCCGTGGTGCGCGTTCTGCGATTAAGTCGGGCCTGTCCCTGTACAGGAGGGACATTCAAAAATCGTCAAAGGAATAGTCTGGGAACGATTTCCTGATCCAAGAAATAGTCTGGGAACGATTTCCTGACCATTCGGTTGGGGGGGTATTTTTGGGGCATCCTTTATTTCTCGTCCAAATCCCCCTGTAGGGGGACGTGCTCGACCTAATTCTACGATGCGCCGGCGCCTCCCGGCGCCCGGCGCCAGGAGGCGCCGGGAAAGCCAGCCACGTGAGCTGGTTCGCTACCCCCTTCCTTTGCTGTCCCCCCGCTGTGTCGTCCGACGCGACACTCGAGGCGGGGATTGATCCACGCCGACCGTCTGGGGAACTCTTGTCCTGGGAGCCCAGGGCGCGGTGGAAATGGACATGTCTTCCAAATCCCTCATTAGTCGACCTCCCCCCCCAAAAAACAGACCCCCCTCCAAATGCGACCTAATATTTCGGACCCACCTCTTCGGGGCGCCTTAATAAGCCGGACCCCCAAAGCTCCACTCGAAAGAATGCGCCCTGATAAAGCGGACCCCCCAGTTACAAAAAAGGCGCCTTTAAAAACGAGACCCGGGGGACGATTAATCAGGGATTTGGAGTCCGGTAGAGGGAGCCAATTACTGAACACTTCCCCTCCCCGGCACGCCCGGGGAAGACTGCGGTCGAGGTGCAACTCATCAGGCCCACCGCCAGCTTTGAGCATTGGGGGGAGGGTGGGGCGCTGACAGATGAATGTAGCATGAAGGACCCCTTGTGCCCCCTGGCATCGCTCGGACGTGTGCATTTTTTTCTCGGCGAGAACCATTGAGGACGATCCTGGACCATCGAGCAAACAAAAAACACGCACGAAACCGAAACATGCACGGGAAATGGGCGTCCGAGCGATGGCAAGGCCCGCGTCCACACCCCCGGCCCGCGGAGGCCCCCGAAGAGCGACCACCCGGGGCGGCGGCTGCGGAGAGGCCCCCGCCGCCGAGCCGGGCCGCGGGCCCAGGCCGTGAGCAGAAGGAGGCGCGGGGCAGCGGCGGCGACACACGCGCCGCGAGCTTTGGCGCCAGGTTGCCGCAGGCTGGCGACGCCGAAGCCGACGCCGAAGCCGACGCCGACGACGACGACGACGACGCCGACGACGACGACGACGACGACGACGACGCCGACGCCGACGCCGCCGACGACGACGCCGACGCCGACGACGACGACGACGACGACGACGACTTGTGGCGGTGGCCAGGACGAGCGGCCCGCGCTGCCCGCCGCTGAGCCGGGCCGCGCCCAGGCCGCGCGGCCGCCGCCGACACGGGCCGGCCTCGCGCCGCTGCCGACGCCGCTGCTGCTCTCCCTCCTCGTCCTCCTCCTCCTCCTCCTCCTCCTCCTCTTTCTTTTCCCCCTCCTCCTCCGCCTCTTCCTCCTCCTCCTCCTCCTCCTCCTCCTCCTCCTCCTCCTCCTCCCTCCTCCTCCTCCTCCTCCTCCTCTTTCTCCTCCTCCCCCTCCTCCTCTTCCTCCTCCTCCTCCGCCTCCTGTTGCCGGGGGATCGTGGCGGACCTCGTCGTTTTCTTCTGGCTTTGATCGAGTGAAACGCTCCTCCGCCTTTCTTTGTTGAGTGAATGTTTGTTGTTTGTTTCTTTGCTGCGTTATCCTTTCCTTTTCTTCAGTTCTGTCGTTCGCTCGTTCTCTCCTCATCTACTCCACTCTCTTCGTCTCCACTCTCTCTCTCTCTCTCTCTCTCTACGTCGTCTCTCTCTCTCTCTCGTCTATCCTTCTGGTTTCGACAGCCTTCAAGCAATCATCGCCCCCCCAAGCATGGTCTTCGAAATTCTAGCCCTGTGCCAAGCGGCATGGGGTTGGAATTTCGAGAACCATGTTCGGGGGTCATTTTTGGTTTGGACCTTCGGACCTTATGAGTTGTTTCTTTCGTTTCCAGCGTTGTCTTCCTGTTTTTTCTTATGGTTCGTTCCCCCTCTTATCATCTATCCCGCTCTCTTCGCCTCTCTCTCTCTCTCTCCCTCTCCCTCTCTTTCCTCTTTTGTGCTGTTTCGTTGTGCTCTCATATTTCCCTCTCTCTCTCTTTCTTTCTTTTTCTCTCTCTCTCTCTCTCTCTCTTCCTTTTTCTTTTTTCTCGATCCTCTCCCCTCCACTTGAGGCCCCTTGTTCATGAGGAAGGAGGAGAAGGATGAGAACAGGAGGAGAAGGAGGAGGGTGGGGAGGAGGAGGAGGAGAAGGAGGAGGAGGAGGAGGAGGGTGGGGAGGAGGATCAGATGATGAAATCGTGAAAAGGAGTGCTGGATATTGCAACTTCGTCTGAGGCTCGTGATGCCGTCGGCGGATGCGGGCTGGGAGGCAATCCTTTGTGGTAGATGTCAATATAAATCCTCCTGGGGCTTGCAATAGGACTCCTTCTGCGACGGGAGGCATCAGAACTCGCCAGCGCACTGCCAGCTTAATGCCAAAGCAGTGCCAAGTCAATGCCAGCGCAATGCCAATGCGATCCCCAAATCCGATGCCAAATGCAATGTCGTTGGGGGCAATCCTGTGTGGTAGATTTCAAAAGGAATCCTTACTGCGGAGGGTTTCAATAGGAATCCTTCTGCGAAGGGAGGCGTTCGGACTCGCCAACACACTGCTAAAGCACTGCCAACGCATTACCACACCAATGCCAAGGCGACCCCAGTCCAATGCCAATGGGGACAATCCTTGTGGTAGATTTCTATAGGGGTCTTTTTGTGGAGGCGTTCAATGGGAATCCTTCTGCGAAGGTAGGCATTAGGACTCGCCATCGCAATGCCAGCGCAATGCTCTAACAGTGCCAACGCAAAACCAAATCAATGCCAAGGCGACCTGAATCCGATGGCAATGCAATGTCGTTGGGGTGCAATCCTTTGTGGTGGATTTCAATGGGAATCATTCTTCCGGGGGTTGCAATAGGAATCCTTCTGCGAAGGGAGACATCAGGAAGAGGAAGAGGAATAGGAGGAGGAGGGGGAGAAGGAGGAGGAGGAGAAGGAGGAGAAAGAAGAGGAGACGACAGAAGAGTAATGCTGCGTTACCCCTCAGAAAAACCATACGGAAGCACTACTCGAAAGGCGAGGTCCGCCACAACCGCCCGTTCTCGAGGAGGAGGAGGAGGAGGAGGAGGAGGGGGTAAGGAAGGAAAGACGGAAGAAAGGACGGAGGAGGAGAAGGATGAGAGGAAGATGCGCAGGAGGACGAGGTTTTGGAGGAGGAGGAGGAGGAGGAGCACAAGGACGCGGATTCGCAGGCACAGGGGGGAGGGGGGAGGAGGAGGGCGAGGAGCGGCAGGCGCAAGAGGGGGGCGCGCGCCCCAGGCATTGTGGGCGACCCTGAAGGTGGATGGGGCGCCATCGGCAAGGGGCGGCACCACACCGCCGCCGCCACGAGGAAGCGGAGGAGAGCGGAAGGGAAGGGGAGGAGGAGGGCGCCCCCTTTTATGTTTCCCTCCCCCCCTTCATCCCCTCCTGCCCATCCCTCCTCCGCCTCCTCCTCCTCATCATCACGATCCCCCTCCTCCTGTTCCGCCTGCGCTTTTGCCCCTAGCCGCCCCCTGCCTCTAAGGCGCCTCCTCCGCCTCCTCCTCCTCCTCCTCCTCCTCCGGCTCCTCCTCCTCCTCCTCCGCCGCCTCTTGCACAGCCTCCTCCTCCTCCTCCTCCGCTTCCTCCTCCTCCTCCTCCTCCTCCTCCTCCTCCCACTCGTGCCCCTCCCAACCTTCCCAGTCTTGGCCAGCGTGGGCCTCAGCGTGGGCCTCACGCGGTGACGTCTTGCAGGTGTTGCGGTGCAGTCCAGGTGGTGCAGCCCGTGTGGTGCAGGGTGGGCGGTGCAGCCACAATATGTCCCAATCCCCACCACGGATGTGACTCTGTGGCGGCGCCGCCGTGCACACTACGGTCCAACGCATGTGAATCTGTTAGCCAGCGTGGGCCCCGAAGAGTGGCGCCTTGCAGTCTATGCCGTGCAATCCAGGTGGTCCAGGTGGTGCAACCAGTGTGGTCCAGGTTGGGTGGGGCACTGCGTCGCACATGCAAAACAAAGCAGAGCGATGCAAAGCAGCGCAATGCGGTGCAACGCAGCGCAATGCAGTGCAGTGCGAAGCAGAGCAATGCACCGCGGTGCGGAGCAGAGCAACGCAACGCAAAGACATTCGATGCAACGCAATGCGGAGCGACGCGACGTAATGCAAAGCAGTGCGAAGCAATGTAGAGCCGTCCAAAGCGATGCAAAGCAATGACGAACGAAGCATCGCGGAGACGGGCGGCGACGATCAGGCTAGGCCGCCCCTGGGGCCCCGCGGCGACGGCAGCGACAGCGGCGACGGGCGGCCACGAGCCGATGGGACCGGCTCTGGGGCCCAGCGGCGACAGGCGGCGACGGTCGGCGATGAGCCGGCCCAGCCAGACGCGGCCAGGGCGGTGACAGGCGGCAGCGGGCGGCGATGAGCCAGCTGGACCGGCACTGGGGCCCAGGTGCTTCTGGAACACCAGTAAGAACCCTTAAGCGCAAGCACCAGTTGGGAATCTGAGTACTCTCTGCACCGAGGACGTGTTAGGAGCAGCGCGCCCGCCTACAAGTTTTGCACACAGGAATTGGACAAGGTCCTCTTCTTACTAAGCGTGGGCCCCAAGCATTGACTTCTTGCAATCTATGCGCGGCAACACTCGGGTGCAATCCATGTGGTGCAATCAGAGTGGCGCAATGCAAAGACGTAAAGCAATGCAAAGCAATTCGCAGCAATGCAAAGCAATGCAGAGCAATACACACCAATGCAATGCAATGCAAGGCAGTGGAACGCAAAGCAACGCAATGCAATGCTGATCAATGCGATACACTGGGATGCAAGGCAATGCAAAGCAGTGCAAAACAATGCAAAGCAATGCAAAGTAACGCGGTAAGGGGCGGTGATGAGCGGGTTGGACCACTGCTGGGGTCCAGCGGCGATGGTGGTGAGGGACGGTGACAGACGGCGACGAGCCGGTTGGACCAGCACCGGGGCCTAGCAGCGACGACGACTGGGCCGGACTAGCTCTAGGGCCCAGATACGTTAGAACACAAGTGAGAACCTCTACGAAGCATTGTTTGGAGAATGTTCACAGCGTGTCGAAATGGTGACTCAGTTGCGTCGTGGACCTTATTTTATGATTGGCGCTTTGTTCTCGTCTTTCAGAGTGAACGCTTCGTGTCAGCGCGGACCACGTTACTGGATCCGAGTCCTTCCTCATCGTTGTCTCCCCGCCTCTTTCCCCTCCTCTGCCTTTCCCTTGTCCTTCTGCTGTCCCCACTCCCCCTTGTTATATTTCCTTGTCCTCCTCCTCCTTCTTGTTCTTCCTGCTTATCTACAACCACCTCCTCAAATATACACAGATCCCTTGTTCTCGTGCGCCTCGCCCAATGATGTCCTTCTGGAGGTTCTGGGTCCGCTATAGCACCCGTCGGCATATACAGATATATAGATATGTATAGTGCGAAATAGAAATAGAAATGTCAGCGCAATTTGATGGGATGGGTGTGTGGGTTAGGATGTCAGATATGGCGCGAACGCGCCTAGCTTGCCTCCCCCCTCTACAATTACACAATATGAAAATACTCTCCCACTTCCCCTGATGGCGTCCCGAAGATGCCCGACCCCCCCCCCCCGCGTATTGTTTTTCTAGACACAGGATTCCCGGGAAACGGGTTTTCGCTTACTTGTTTTTCAAAATGCTGCTCTCGCTGAGGCGCCGGCCTCATTTCTGCTCCCGAATCGTTCCGAATCGTGCTCCCGCTGCAGCGTGGGCCTCATTTTCGGATCGGTGTTTGGCCTCCGTCGTTCAGGATGGCGTTCTCGCCCCAGCGCGGGCCTTTTTCTCGCGCGCCCATCCGCCCGCCACCACCGCGCCGCACCACCACCACCACCACCACCACCACCACCACCACCACCACCACCATCACCACCACCACCACCACCACCACCACCACCACCACCACCACCACCACCACCACCACCACCACCACCACCACCACCACCACAACCACACACACGCACGCACGCACGCACGCACGCGCACCACCACCCACTACGCACGCGCGCGCGGAGCCACAGGTCCGCTACGACACGCGTCCGCGGATAGAGAAAATCAGCGCCATGGTAAGGGATGGGAGGGAGGGGTAGGACGTCAGATATGACGCGAGCGCACCTAGCTTGCCCTCCTCCCCCTCCGCCTCCTCCCCCTCCTTCTCCTGGCATCCGTCCCCGCCCCCCCTTTCCGCGGGCCCGCGAGAGACGACGACGACGACGACGACGACGACGACGACGACGACGAGGACGACGACGACGACGACGACGACGACGACGACGACGACGGCGCCGACGACGACGACGACGACGACGACAACGACGACGACGACGACGACGACGACGACGACGAGGACGACGACGACGACGACAACGACGACGGCGGCGGCGGCGGCGGCGGCGGCGACGGCTACGACGACGACGACGACGGCGGCGACGGCAGCGGCGACGGCGACGGCGACGACGACGAAGGCAGCGGCGACGACGACGAAGAAGGCGGACTTCCAGAGCCAGCGGCGCCGGCGCCTCCTGGGCGCGCGGAGCGCCACGCCACCGCCGCGCCTCAGCGGCCCCACCGGCCTGAACCTGCGGCCGGCGGCTCTCGCCAGAGGCCTCCTCCGGGGGCGCACCGCACCGGGTCAGGCCCAGGCCCATGCCTCCTCCTCGTCCTCCTCCTTCGCCTCCTCCTCCTCCTCCTCCTCTTCCTCCTCCTCCTCCTCCTCTCCTCCTCCTTCTCCTCCTCCTCCTCCTTTTCCTCCCAGGTCAGTCAGTGCCTTGCCGGATCCTGCGAGATCCTGCAGGATTTTGCAGGATCCTTTGCGCCAGCCTGGGTCAGTGCAACCCTGGCTCTGCAGGATCCTGGAAGATGAGGCGCTCTGGCTGACCCCCGCTTGCACTGACCTCCGTCTCAAGGCTCCCGACCACGTCCAGCCGCCAGATAACGAATGGTGTGCAGCGCAAGCGGCTCTGCGATCCCAGCGTGTTATTTGTTCGAATCAGGCGTTTTTCACAAGTTCGGGCCTCGGCACCCTCACATATAGATCTGGCTCGAAAAGGTTGGCATAGAGATGGGGTCCCGGGTTCTGGTAGTGATTTGTGATCTGTTTTCCACGTTGTAATATTTTCGAGTCGTTGGATCTAAGAGAGGGCTCAGCCAGAGCGCCAGATCCTGCACGATCCTGCAAAGCTGGGCATGGGCTAAGCCGAGTGTGGGAGCCGATCGCGGCCTTGGAGGTGTATTGGCCAAACCAGGTTTGGGACCTCTAAATTTGCAGCGCAAGCTTTCTTATTTAGCTGAGAGCAGGGTTTGAGCTGAGCCGGGCAGACCATGCCCGACACCCTTGACTCCGTGCCTTCGGACCTTCGCGTCGCGAAGAAAAAGACAGAAGGTGTTGGGCAACTTTCCGCCTCCAAGGCCCCCTCATCGAACAGCTGCTCAGGAAGACAACGGGCTCCCCCGGAAGAGCCCCAGACCTCAGAAGGGCCACGCTGCGTAAGGACCAGCGTCGGATGTCTGGTCACTGGCGACAGCGGCAGCGGGGGCGGCAATGACGGCGGCGGCGGCGGATCCCGTTTCCATCGCCTCGCTTTGGATGTTGGAATCCCCCCCACCTCCCCTGATCCGCCGAGACCGTGTCCCGCTTGGCCCTGGTCCACCTTGCCCGGTTCCGCCGAGGCCATGTCCCGCTTGGCCCTGTTCCACCTTGCCCGGTTCCGCCGAGGCCATACACCGCTGAGGCTTTGTTCCGCCGAGACCGTGCTCCGCCGAGGCCCTGTTCCGCCGAGGCCCTGCTCCGCCCAGCCCGCCCCGCTTCCCCCTGGCTGAGAGTCTCCGCAGATCCGCGCCGTCGTGATCTTGTCTTGCAACGTGGCCCCCCCGTCTGGACCCCTTCCCGGGGACCAGTTCATCCCGAGCGGTTTCGTTGACGGTCTCGGGGCTTGGCGATGGCCCCCATGAGGCCGAGCACGTTGAAACATGAGGAACCTCCTGCGGTTCGATAGCAGTCAACCCGCAAAGTAGGGCGATTGGCAGCCTTCCCAAGGGTACCCCTGCATCCTTGCCTCCTCGGCACATCCTCGGCCGCTTTCCCTGGCCGCGCCCCGCTCGCAGAGTATCGACATGGCCGTCCAAGGCCCTTTTGCATCCTTATCGTACAGCCTTGTGATGCGGGTTAATTGGGCTGTTTGCATACGCTGGAGCCTGGGTGTCACCGTGGCCTGGGGTTACGTCGGGGCTGTCCGTCTACAGGAGGAATATCCCAAAATATTTATGAAGAATGATATGGGGGCCATGTCTTGAGCTTTTTAACACAAGTATGCTGGAGCATTTGTTTGATCTACTTGTAATTGTTCGCCCGCACTCCCCCTGCAGGGGCACGTGCCCGACCTAAGCCTCGGGCGGCCGCGCGTCGGAACGCCCGGCTCCCCGCGCCCCCCACGCCGCCGCAGGCGCGGAGCCGGCCGCGCCGCCCGCGCCGGACCCCCCCGCGGCGGCCGCCGCGGAGCCCCCCGCGGCGGCCGCCGCGGAGCCCCTCTCGGCGGCCGCCGCGGAGCCCCCGGCGCCGAGCGGCGCCCCGCCTGCGCAGCTCGGCGAGGGCGGCGCTCGGCGAGGGCGGCGCTCGGCAGCCGACGCGGCGGAGGCCGCCCTCGCCGAGGGCGGCCCCCGCGGCGGCGCCGAGGGCGCGCCCACGGCGGCGACGACGAAACGTCGGGCATGTCCATCTACAGGAGGGAGATTCAAAAATAGGTTAAGACAGTAGTCTGGGGAGGAGAGGGGTCTGTAGGGAGATCCGCCTGTAGGGAGATACGCCCGACCTCAGGCGACAACGACGACGACCCAGCGCTCCGAGGATTTCTTGCGCTCCTCGACCTCGAGGTGGGTGTGTCCTCGAGGCCGGCGCCCCAGGGCCCCAGGGGGCCCTCCGAGGTGGGCGCCCAGGGCGCAGAGAACGCCCCCCGAGGAGGAGGCTTCGGGAGCGCTGGGGCCGCGAATGGCACAGGATCATGCCACACCAGAGGATGGCAGAGGGCGACGGCGGCGGCAGCAGCGGCGACGACGGCGACGACGGCGACGGCGATGGCGACGACGACGACGACGACGACGACGACGACGACGACGACGACGACGACGACGACGACGACGACGACGACGACGACGACGACGGCGACGGCGGCGGCGGCGACGACGACGACGACGACGGCGACGGCGGCGGCGGCGGCGACGGCGGCGGCGGCGACGGCGACGGCGGCGGCGGCACGCGGCACGGGGGCGGGCGCCCCGCGAGGCGAGCCGCAGGCCTCCGCGGGCGCGCGGGCCAGGCAGAGCCTGCTGGTCGAGGACGCGCCCCTCCGATGCACCGCCCCCGCCGGGTGTGGCCAAAGGTGTGCCCCAGGCCGTCACGTACTGGCTACGACGACGCCGACGACGGCGGCGGCGCTGGCGGCGGCAGCGACGACGGCGCTCTTCGAGTGGATTCTGGATCCGCGGAGGCCGCTGTCGAGCTCCGCGGCCGCTGGAGCCGAGTCGCTCCTATGCTGGGTGGCGTTCGCGCGAAGGTTCTGGAGCAGAGCTGGCCGTCCTCCCTGCTCCTCCTCCTCCTCCTCCTCCTCCTCCTCCTCCTCCTCCTCCTCTGTCAGAGCCCCGAGCCAGCAGGGGCAACTCGAGTCGGGGCTAACTCGGGTTCGTTTTTGTCGGGGATCCGCACCCGATTGACCCCGGGCCCGAGTTGCTCCAGGAAATTCGGGCGTCCAGAGCCCCAAATCAGGAGGGGTAACTCGGGTCAGGGCTAACTCGGGTTCGTTCCTCGGGAATCCAAATCCGAGTTACCCTGGGCCCGACGAGTTACCCCAGATCACTCGGGTGCCCAAAGTTGCGCTGCGGTTCCTTGGTTGTTGTTGTGTGATGCCGGGTTCTATGAATGATCGGTCGGATCATTAGGGGATGCACACACCGCTTAGCATCTGTTTGGCGATGTTGTGTTTTCTTCATGTGGCTCGTGATGCTAACAGCACGCGCTCGAGCTACAGGGCAAACACCGAAACAAGCTGATGTATGCGATGGCAGAAGTGTGTCACTGGCCTAAGGCGTCCCCTGAATGTCTGGGGAGGCCCAGATGGATTCCAGAGCACACCTCAAGAGGCCCAGAAGGCCCCAGGGGCTTCAAAATGTAGCAAATAAAGTTGGGGACACCCTGGGCCAGGACCACTTCTAACAACACCTGACGCCTCGCTTCCTCACGCTCGCGCACGCGCGAACCCGCCCGCGCGCCCGACATCAGAGAAGAAAGCGTTATCGATAACGCTACTCGTCCTGGAGAGTTTTCGTCGCTACGACTCGATCATCCTCGCAATCTGGTCGCGACGCCTCTTGGACCTCTGTCGAAACTCGGTCGCGACGCACCCCCTGGACCTCCAGAGAGGTTTGGGGAGCAGCAGTATAGGCGCTTTCAATCCCCCACGACCCGCGACAGCCGACGGGTGGCGAAGCCGCGCGCTTTGGCGGTGCCGCCCTGGCGACGCCGCGAGCCAGGGCGAGCGCGGCGCATGCGCCAGTACGCGGGCCGAGTGTCTTCGGCTTGCGCGCGCGGGGGCACGCACGTATGGCCCGCACGGCATGTCTTGTTCTACTCGGCCATGGGCCGCGGGTGGGTCGCCGGTGGGTCGCGGGTGGGTCGCGGGCTGGGTCGCGGGCTGGGTCGCGGGCGAGGACGACAACGCAACGCAGCGCAACGCAACGCAACAACAATCCGCATTGCGGAGCCCTACTTCGGCCACGCACCCGGGGGCAGTGAATGGCCGTTCGGCCTCCTCACCCTGACAACCAAGATCTTGTTTTGGCCCGTGCGAGGCTGCGAAATAAAAAACAAATCGGCATGCGCAAGCGGGGGCGCGCACGCGTGGCCCGCACGGCACTGCACTCTGCAGCTTTTGCTTCAGCGCGTCGCGCCGCCTGGTCTGGGCCACCGTGCTTCGGCGCAGCGCGCGCGAACCACACCCCAGTCCCCGGGCGTCAACGTCCCGAGCTTCTCCCAGCCTCCGCCAAGCGGAGCCGAGCGACGCACTGTCCGCTCACAGGCGACAGCGTGTCGCCGGGGCCGCTGCAAAGACAGGCTGAGCAAGAACGCCCCTGGCCGTGTTTGGCAGGCTAGGCAAAAGAGTCCCTGACCGTATGTACCCAATGCACATTTTTATGTTGTATAGAAAAAATCCTGGGAGAGTTGTCCGGGGGGGTTGTCCGGTGGAGGTAGTTCGTCTCCGCGCGGGGTTCCCACACGCTCACTTTTAACCTTTGTATAAGGAATTAGTTTATTTTAGTGTTTATGAGCACGTGCAATACCTTGCATTTCCTTACAACAGATTTAATGAACATCGCTCATATAACACATGCGTGCACGGATGTGTTTATGTATGGTGGTGCCGGTAGTATTACGCGCCTGAGCAGACGCACGCATATCCTATTTCATCATGCGTTGCATGCGCTCCTACCTCGCAACGTAATGCATCTATATCAACCTAGAGGGGGTAGGCGGGACGGGGGTAGGGGGGGCGAAGCCCTAGGCGCTGCGGGGGCGAAGCCTTTCCGATATATGTAGAAGTTCAGGCGGATTTGTTGTGAAGCCACAGATATAAAACGCGGAGGGGTGAAACATATCTGAACACGAGTTCGGTTGTTTTTCTTCCAGGTCTGGGGAAGTGGCGAAGCTATCGCCAGAACAGCTACCAGCCTCCGCGCCCTGTTATGTTGTGTTGTTTGTTGTTTTGTGTGTGCGTTTCCACACGGGACGGTCTTTGGGGAGGGGTCCAAAAGCCCCTTTCTCGGGACCCCCGCCGAAGGAGAAAACGAACGCTCAAGGACATTGATGACTTCAGTGTCCTTGAGCGGTCGTTTTCTCCTTCGGGCCAACATTTGGTTTCAGGGGGGGTCGGAGGAGGAGAAGGAGGCTAACGTGCTCTTACTGCGCACCGCTGAGGGAGGAGGACGACAGAGCTAAACCACCAAAGCAGCAATGCACGCCCTCGTAAAGCTTGATTCTGCTGCGAAGAGCGCTGGCGAACTTGGTAGTGTGTACTGCAGCGCGGTATCCCCAAACGCGCGGCAGGAAGAAGCAACTAGGGCAATACCCCAAACACCCTCTCAAGCATCGGTCAGAAGACCTGCCTTCTCGAGCGCCACGCGGGCCGCCTCCGAACGACGCTTGTACAGCTGCCCAACCGGAATCCCCAAAAGCAAGCACTCGCGCATCTCGCGGTGCCACGCGCGGGGATGCACCCGCTTGTAGAGGACGGCCTTGCTGACGCCGACGTCGTCGGCCTCATGGTCACAATCGGAATGTATATGCTACGAGATATGTGCGTAGTATTCTGAGGAGGGAGGAGTGGAGAAATATGAGGTGGAGGAGGGAGGAGAAGGAGGAGGGAAAGGATGAAAGGGAAGTAGGGTATCGGTATCGCTCGGATGGACTAAGGAGAAGTTCGGGGTTCCCCCCTCAAACCAAGCTCTCGGCTCTCCACACCTGGAGGGCGCCAGCGACGGTGCCTTTCGGCAGACGTCGGCGCACGGCCGAACTCTCCAAGGCGGCTGCTGCGCAGAGGCAAAATCACACAAGACGCGATCAGACACTGCCCCTCGAGCTCGAGGTAGCCCACGGGCCACGGACCCGAGAGGACCGATGCCACATCCTCGGACGCAATTAAAAGCTGGAACACTGTTGCCTCTAGCACAGATCATTGATGGCAATCATGAGCCTGCGACCCTGGAAACGAACATTTTTTCCCGTGCGAAAAAAGGAGCTGGGACTGCTGGCTGCCTGCAACAATTAACGAACAACTTACGAAACACTGTCTGCTCAGCCGCCATCACTGTAAGAGACACTGCGGTGAACATGACGCTGTCGGGCGCGCCCAAGCCGTGCCCCCTCTGGCCTTACACGTGGAGGATATTCGTTATCATGTGCACTCTTCGTCACCTTGGGCGTGAACTGCGTGGTGCAGGCCGCCTCGAGGAGGGAGCGGATGACGCACATCTGAGGCCTGCTTTCTTCTCTGTGGTGCCATCCTCGACGGCGGGACGCTTACGAGCCTGACTCCTGGGTCAGCAGCAGCAGCAAGATTACTGGCCCACTTGACCAAAGGCTGCCCATTGCGGCACAGACATACTTAGAGCTCAAGAATATGTGCCTCCAAGGGTACGTGTTGACGAAGATGCCACTGAGCCTCCGAATAGCTAAGGAAAGAAACCTCACACAGCTGACACTCATAAGGAGGAGGAGCAACATGAGCAAATACAGTAGCGGAACCTCTGGACCTGGGACACGTATTGTTAATCATGCTACGTAGGAGGTGCTGGCTAGCGATCCTTTTGGTAGCGTAGATATTCCCACATAGAATACACGCGTTCGAGACAGTAACAACATTGGCCAGTTCACGAAGTCCATGGTTAGGTAATCTAGAGTTCGCTTGGTGCAGCAGTAGGACGCCTTGTGGGGAATACAGCGCTACAGATACCTACCCCCTCCCCAAGGTTCAGCCCACAGACGAAGCCAGGAGGAGGGGGAGGAGGAGGAGGAGGAGAGGGAGGGGAGGCCCCAAGGGACACAGAGGGAGGTATCTGTTGACCTGGATATTCACTTGCCAGGACTCGACGATCGGTGCAGAGGAAGGCGTCCCGCACAACTTCGTCGCAGAAGATCGCAACAGGCCGCACACGGACAGACTCAACGTGTTGCGGGCGCTCTCCAGCACGAAACAGATCTTCACGATCCGCTTGAAACTGCGTCCACCAGGAACGTACAGGCCCCACTCTGTATCCCTCCCCGTCCAAGCTCCTGAACTCTTTATCCTCCCACAAATTCTCCCCGAACGTGGCACCTAAGATTTGCAGGTTGCGCAAAGGGCGCCTCACAATATCCTGCATCCACTTCAATCTCTGGACACGAAGAGAGAGCGAAACCGGCACAAGCCTCAACTCCGACAGAACTTTCTTGTTCGTCATAGCATTGTATTGCGTCTCCTCATCCTCCTCCTGATGCTTACCGCTAGCCTTCCCCCTCAACAATCTGCGTGACATAGACGCTTGAGCGCCGTCCAGCTGATGTACACTCTCACTACGTAAAACAGAAGCAACCAAGCCAGACATCAGAGCACCCTCCACCGCCGAACGAAACACTATACTTTTCCAACGCTTGTTGGAGCAATGCTGCCAGAAACCTTGCAATAAATTGTATCCCTGTCGAGCTTTCTGTACACGCCGAGGGATTTCAGCAACTGGACTGCCACCAGCACGAAGAAACGGGCCGAGTTATCTGCACGAGCGAGCGACTTTCCCAGCAATCTCCTCCCCACTCCTTAATCTCCAGGTGCCCTTGACCTCAACATACCTCCATACAGACGACGTCGAGCAGCAGTGGCACCTTTGCCACCCAAATACACTAGACACTCCCGCTTGCTCGAGTTGGCCTGAACGTTGGCGATACTTCGTCTGTCTTTGAGATGTTCAGTGTTAATTTTGTTGAGCCTGATCAGACCTTCGAACGAACGCACGAGCTGAGTCCTAGCAAGATCATCCGCGAATGCGGTCAGAGACACATCGATCGGCCGCTGCGACCAAAACCAGAGGCGGACACGATCGTGCACATCGTCAGTCAAACAATGCTTCAACCACGGAAGAGACACGCTAAGCCCCGGGCACTCAGTACACAACTCCGTCAACTGACCAATGCTACGGACCCAGAAACCATACACAGGCGATAGAGTCCCCAGGAAGCGTGCCCGAGCCGATCCCCATCTCTAAAATACCGTCCACACATTCGCGCGAGACTGACATGACCGTGCATCAATCTTTCCGCAAAAAGCGCAGTAGCGAACTCATCCGAGTTCAGCCTGATGAACATCATCAGCATTTCGTGCGACACACTGTGGAACGCGTTCGTCGCGTCGTAAAAATCCGTGCAGAAACTCAGGCCCCCTTCTCGCAATCTTTCTTGCACCAACCCCTGCACTATAATAGCTTCTTCCCTCCTCCTGTTCTTAAGATATCCGTATGCATAATGTCTGGAAGCTTCATACGTCAATTGCGGATTAGCACGCCATAGATATTTGTAGTACGCCTTGCCAAACGGGTCCAGACTATGAACGAGACGAAGTCTTGAACACTCTGCTTTCCCGTTGGCCTTGCTGAGAGTGAACGCTTGACTGCAATGCCAGATGAGCGGAGCTTCGACGTGAACGCGCACAGCAGCTAAGATCGCGAACGGTCACTGCCGAGTTGCCAGCAAGTCCCAGCTCTCTGTAGTATCACCTAGCCCCGCACGGGCTCGTGGCTTAAACTCCTTGGGCCAGAACAACATACGCCACACGGCGGCGGGCATCGACCACGACGGAGGTGCGCGGCGAAGTTTAGCACGCCTGAAGAACCCCGGAACTTTGCCATACACCTCTTTCGTAGCACTGTTAGCATCCTACATGCGGTCAGTTCTAGCCTCGTCATACTTCGGAGCACCAGCAGAAAACAAAAAAAAAACAAATCCTTCCTCCCCAGGCTGCGAGAGGATTGAGACCAAGTATCGCAGTCTAAATACACTCTAGGGGTCGAGAACAGGCGCAGCTTGGGGCCAAGCGACTTCCCACTTAGCTTACGCGTCAATTCCCACGACAGCAAAACTCCGCTCGCCCCAAGAATCTTCAAGCTCAGACACCCGCAACCCCAGGTAACGGTTTCTGTCACGTCGCGTGAAATACCTAACAGAGCGGTCGGCCCGACGGCACAGAGTTCGACGCCCGGCAAGTTTACACATGTCGGCTAAACATTCACGATACTGCTTGCACACGCAGACGAGTATGCCACACGCAGCGAGGGGGAGGAGGTCGAGCAAGGCAGAGGACGACACAGGAGGAAAGGGAGGGGGGAGAGAAGGAACAGGACAGGCACGCAAGGACCTCAGACAGAGCCTCCTCTCAATGCGCACGGCGAGCGCATCTGACGTGTCCTGCGGCCTCACAGCATGTTTGGGTTGAGCACTAAAACAGGACCGAGCAGCGGGCATCACTGCATTGTGGAACGTCAAGTACATGGAGTCAGCGCTCTGCTTCGACAACTCCTCTGCGTCGAACGCAACCTGTCCGACAGCTCTGTTGACCTCCGTCTGGAACGCGTGTCTCTCTTCTCCAAACAAAACAGCACGGCTAAGCTTATTGTGGTCCCATCGAACTTTCTCGTCCTTCGCTGGAAAGAAAGGCCCAATCTGCAGTGCCGCAACGACAGGAAAATGATCTCTACGGGTACGCGTGTTGATGAGCTGCAGCGCCTCTCCCGCACGCTCCCAAACTCGACAAGCATAAGCCGACCCTCCAACATTTCTCGTACTGCATATGTAATCCACTCGAGCCGTAGAAACTCCATCCCCATGATAGTACGTAGGACTGCACTCGAAATACGTGTCCACCGCGCACAGGTGATGTTCTTCCAATGCTTTTCTGAAGAAGCTACCATTAGTGTTCTCAAGGTCCATGTTAAGAGTGCCCAGCGAGTCGCTCGCCTCGCTGCCCACTCTGGCGTTGGCGTCCAGTAGCAACACAGGCACGGCACGTGCAGGAAACTCGTTGAGAAGACTTCTCAGCGCGTCCCAGAACCTCTTGCAGGACTTGACAGCCGCTGCGCGTCCTCGTCCACCAGGCGGCTCCACAGGCGCATAAGCCACTATAACAGTCGCGTCTGTATTCTCAGTCTTGAAGCGAACAGCACCCAAACGCCCTGCAAGATCTCCTGTATACGACCAAATTCTTCTGACATGTGTAGGTGAGAAATATTTATCATGAACCAACAACGCCACACCAGTAGGACGTCCCGGTGTACCGCTGCTGCGACCCCATTGAAACCGCAGAAACCGTCCAAGGCGATCCTGAGCACACGGCAGATCAGTAGCCACTTGTGTACTTGCAAGGCCCACTATGCCACAATTCTTGAACTGTCTCGCTGCGTCACTCCATCTACCAGCTTGCCTCATAGAAAGTGGATTCCATGTGCAGCAGCGAATATGCATGATGGCCGCCCGAGGATGACACTTTGAGGGGTGTCGTAGCACGTCAGGGACATGCCTGGGGGCGCTGATCGCCCCGCGAGAAAAAAAAAAAGGCTTGCGCCGCGGGGGCTAAGGGAAGTAGGGATGAGGAGGAGGGAAAGTATGAACGTGTGGATGCTAGCGATAAGGTGAGTATGGTACTATGGCCTGCTTGCTCTTGTTGCCCTGCTGGAGAGCCTTGCCGCCCGCGTTGGCCTTGCACTTGCCTCCCTTGCCCTTGCCCTTGCTCTTGCTCCCTTTGGCCCTGCACCTCAGAGCCCTTGCCCTTGCTCTTCCTCTTGGGGGCGAGCGCCTTCAACTCGCTTGGCGTAGGCGCTGCCTCGTGCAGTCCCGAACACAACTGGGCCAACTCATGGGATCCAAGACGCTCGTGCTCCTTCGGGCCCAGAGTCTTGGCACAAAAGCGAATCCTCGACGACTTCGGTGGCGAGGGGGGGGTCGACACCTGTTGGGGCCTCTGGGGGCTCGTGCGGGGCCTCGGGGCTGGCAACGAACGCTTCGGGATGAAAAACCAGTCCCGGGGAATGGGTCGAGACCTCGGGTTGGGCGCCGCGTAATGGGAAATGGGGGGGTGTCGCGGGTGGTCCGAAAAGGTACCCAAACGGTACCTAAACGAGCCCCTTGGGGCTCTGGAGGGGCCCGAAAGGGGCACGAAAGGGGACCTTTTTTGACCCCCCCATTTGCGACCCCCCCATTAAGCCACGCCCAATCGGGGGGTCGACGCAATGAAAAGAACATGATTTCGGAGGTCTGGATCCGCCCTCGAGCAAACACCAGCGCCTCAAGCCGCCGGAGAGGCTCCCCGCCGAGCGAAGGGCGGTCTCGCCGCGGCCACGGCTTGCAGGGCCGCGGCCGCAGCTGCCGCGTGGGGAGGCAGCGCCATGGAGGCTCGGCGGCTCTAAGACGGGGGGGCCCGAGGGACTGAGCTCGGAGTTGGCCCTCGGGACAGTCTCGGCGACACGTAAGAGTGGCCGGTCGCCAGAGGGGCCTTTGGCGGTGCGGGCTCACTGGGGCCCCGCGATGGCTGGAACCGATGCGGCAGCAGCGGCTTGCGCGCCTGGGTTCGGCCCTCCTCCTCCAGCCGCGCACCGAGGGTCCCTCGTGCCCAGGGTCGCTCCTGCGCGTCGCCGATCGGCACGGAAGGCCCAGCTGAGCCTTCAGTGTTGTGGGAGGCCGCTCGGCTTCGGGGCCCAATCCCTTCGAGCCCCGTCTTTGATCCGCCGAGAGGCCGCCGGCAGGCCCAGCGAGGGCGACCCCGCCGCGGCGACCGGCAGGGCCGAGGCGCAAAGGGGGGGGAGGAGGAGGAGGAGGAGGAGGAGGAGGAGGAGGACGAGGAGGAGGAGGAGGAGGAGGAGGAGGACGAGGAGGAGGAGGAGGAGGAGGAGGAGGAGGAGGGAACGGAGTAGGAGGAGGAACAATAATAATAATAATAGACATCACAAGAAAACTAATAGTAATCATGCTAGCAATGTAAATGCTAAGCTCAGAAGAAGAGTAGTAATACCTATAAGAAGAAGCTGTATACGAATAACACTGACAATACTATTAATGCGAAGAAGAATATTCATATGACAAGTGACACTACTACTGGTACTCATCATATCAATACTCATAATAATACTGGTACTACTACTAATCAGGCTAAGCGCACTAACAGTAATAATCATGATGCATATATCAATCGCAAAACTACTATTAATAAGAAGAAGAACAATCATACTCATCTTAATCCTAACAGTACTACCAGAAATAATAATTATTACGTATGAGTAATCACGATGATGCTAAGAATAAGGAAGAGAAGAAGAAGGGGGGGAGGAGGAGGAGGAGGAGGAGGATGGAGCGGAGGAGGAGGAGGAGGAAAAGGATGAGGCGGAGGAGGAGGAGGATGAAGAGGATGAGGAGGAGGAGGGAGGAGGAGGGAGAAGGGGAGGAGGAGGAGGCGGAGGAGGAGGAGGAGGAGGAGGAGGAGGAGGAGGAGGAGGAGGAGGAGAGGAGGAGGAGGCGGAGGCGGAGGAGGAGGAGGAGGAGGAGGAGGAGGAGGAGGAGGAGGAGAGGAGGAAGAGGAGGAAGAGGAGGAGGAGGAGGAGGAGAGGAGGAGGAGGAGGAGGAGGAGGAGAGGAGGAGGAGGGGGGGGGGGAAGAGGCGGAGGAGGAAGAGGAGGAGAAACAGGGAGCGGAGGAGGAGGAGGAGCAGCAGGAGGAGGAGGAGCAGCAGGAGGAGGAGGAGGAGGCTGAGGAGGAGGAGGCGGAGAAGGAGGAGGAGGGAACGGAGGAGGAGGAGCAGGAGGAGCAGGAGGACTAAACATAATACTCAGAAAACAACTATGAATAAGGATGATAGCAATGTAAACAATAGAAACCAGAAGTTTGATAGTAATAATCATAAGGGTGGTAAGCTGAATACTAATACTAGTGATCACACTACTAACGCGAATAATACTATCAATAGTAATCGTGGCGCTACTAACAATACCATTGATATTCATATTCAAACTAATAATACGAGCACTAATACAACTGGTGCTATCACTACCACGAATACAAACACTGATCACAATACTACGCGTACTAACTACAGTACTAATCATAATGGACATAAGTCGGAAAAAAAACAGATTACGACACTTACGAAGCATACGAAGAAGAAGACGAAGACAAAGAGGAGGAGGAGGAGGAGGGAGCGGAGGAGGAGGAGGAGGAAAAGGATGAGGCGGAGGAGGAGGAGGATAAGGAGGAGGAGGAGGAGGAGAAGGAGGAGGAGGAGGAGGAGGAGGAGGGGGGAGGAGGAGGCGGTGAGGAGGAGGAGAAGGAGGAGGAGGAGAGGAGGAGGAGCAGGGAGTGGAGGAGGAGGAGGAGCAGCAGGAGGAGGAGGAGGAGGAGGCGGAGGAGGAGGAGGAGGAGGCGCAGGAGAGGAGGGGAGGGGGAGGAGGAGGAGGCGGAGAATGAGGAGGAGGAGAAGGAGGAGGGGAGGAGGAAGAGGAGGCGGAGGAGGAGGAGGAGGAGGAGGAGGAGGAGGAGGAGGAAGCAGAGGAGGAGGCGAAGGAGGAGAAGGAGGAGGAGGAGGAGGAGGAGGAGGAGGAGGAGGAGGAGGAGGGAGAGGAGGCACGGGGAAGGAGGAGGAGGAGGAGGAGGAGGAGGAGGAGGAGAGGAGGAGGAGGAGGAGGAGGAGGAGGAGGAAGCAGAGGAGGAGGCGAAGGAGGAGAAGGAGGAGGAGGAGGAGGAGGAGGAGGACCTTTTTGGACTTTTTGCGCAGCACAGCGTGCTAAAAAAAGGAGGGGGAAAACAGAGGGAGGAGGCCAAGCACCTGCACCCACGGTGGCTACTCCGTAGCAGCCACCCCCAGCGCCTCCTCCTCCCCGCAAGGGGAAGAGGGCGCGTCGGGTCTCGGCGGTCTTCGGCCTGGGCCTCTCGACCTCCGTCGGGGCCTTGGACCGCTTGGGGTCCGCCGAAGAGGCGTCCGCCAGAGCCCGCCGAGCCCTTCGACGCACCAGGGCAGCGGTGAGGTCCCAGGCGTCTGTGGCGGGGACAATCTGGGCGGCCAAAGTCCAGGAGCGCTCAGCGGCTTCAGAAGCCGCTTCATCGGCTAACTGATTGCCACTGGCAAGAAAAACTTCGTGATGGGAGAGGGAGGAGTCGTCAGGGGACAGGTGCGAGGGCGTCCATTCGACCGAGACATGCCCTGGGCCTCGGTCGTCGATGGCGCAACGAATTCGCAGCCACAAATCGCTGTTCCTCACCCCCAAGCTCCAAGGTCGGCCCCGACTCCACCCCGTCATGAGAGGCTTGTGGTCCGTCACAAAGTGGACAGGACCAGTGGTGCTTTCCAGACAGAGTGCGAAAGCCTGCAGCTCCGACCTGGGCACCGTTTGCGAGGGGCCTCGCAAAATCCCGGAGATGCCCCCCAAGACGGCCCAACGCAAAGGTCCCTCCCCAGGTCGCGCGTCCCTGATCACAACAACAGCGGAGCCACAACGACGGCGACGAGGGTCGGACGAAAAGCGTCCTCCAGCTCCGTCCCCGAAGCCGACCAACGGGCTGCTGCCAGGGTCTCTAGAGCAGGCTCCAAGAGGGACCTCACCAAGTTGGGCTCTGCTCAGGCTCTCCAACGGCTCCCTGAAAACAGGGTGGGTGACACGGGTAGGCGGAACACCTCTCAGCCAAAGGCTTGGTTCAGATTCAACAGACGCTAACGCTTGCGGAATCAAATGATCAGTAGACGTGAAATCACTGTGATCTTTATTGCAGGGGCAACGCCAAATGCGATGCGCAAGAGTTTCTTCCTCCTGCTGGCATCGCGGACACAGGCGGTCAGCGGGCTCACTCAGAGGGTGCTGCCTGTCCATCGTCCACTGGGCGCCCGTGACCACGCACAAATTGAGGCCGAACAGGTCAAGCTCCCCCTTCTTGACGAAGTGGCTGAGCTCCAGCCTGGCCCAATAGAGGTCAGCTCCCTCAGCCAGGCCATCACCTGCCATGTGCTTCGACGCATTGCTCCAAAGCTGAGCGCGAAAATCAGTGACCACGTCGTCCAGCAGCTCGGAGATGTCGAACCCAGTGGGGTCGTAGCCTGCACGTCGTGCGGTTGGGATCAGCCACTCCTCGATTCCTCCGACAGTGGGCCTCCTCCAACGTAGAACCGAGGGTACTTCCCATCCCGCGTCAAGCAAAGTCGCAATAACAGCTCCAATAGGTCCTTTGACCAGTCTCCATCTCTTGCTGGCGCCAACTGCGAGAAGCCGCCGATGAATGACAGTCCAAGCATTTTCGACTCGATGGTGAATGCTGGTGTCGGTCTTCCAGAGACAGAGAAATTCTGAAAGAAGGCCTCGACGTAACTCCAGGGCTGGATCCTTGAGACCGTAAAGGACCGCCAGTGTTGTCGTAAGACACCTGCCCTTCATGGGCCCAGCTCCCGCCAAGGCTGCCTGCCGCCTGACGGCGAGGACGTTGGACGGCGACATGCCCTGGGCCTGGTGTCCGCAGGAGCCTTGAGGAGCTGCGCCTGTGGTCCAAAGACCCTGAGCTTCGCGCCGTAGAGGAGCATGTCTGCGTATGCGGGCAACGCGAGCCGCCCTCCTCTTGCTGGCAGTCAACCTCATTCTGTCCTTAGCGACTGTGCGCCGTTCGCCAGAAGCTGCATCGATGCCAAGATCCGTGCCGTGAAGACCGAACCGTACAGGGATACCTCGCTTCTGCAATTGAGCGGCTGTCCTCCTCCCGTCCTGCGGAACGGTGGCAATGAGCACAGACTTGTCCGAAAGCTTGAGACGGAATTGCTTGGCGAGGTCGGCCAGAGTGACCGTGGCGTGAAGGATCTCTGTCTGGACCTTGGCCTGCGTGCCCCCTGCGCGGGCCACAGTATCATCGATGAATGTCCAGAAGGTGCTGAAACTCGCTCTGCGATGTGCCGCCTCCATCAAAGGATGTAAAAACAACTTGGCAATCCTTACCCCATGCGGGGATCCTGCAACAAGTGACCTGGTGGCGTAGATGGCGTCTGTAACGCCGAGAGAGCCACGCAGGAACCGCGGCCCAGCACACATCTCCAACCCCAGTAACACCACAATCGCTGGGAACTTGAGATCGAGTGCAGCCTGCTCGATGAGGATCCAGGACAACGAGTCGTAGAACTTCTCGAAGTCCAGGAGAAGGGTCGCCGCCGAGATGCCAAGCGCCACTGCGGATTCATCGAGCAGCGCTCGCAAGAGACCTGCTCGAAGCGAGCTGTTGCCCGCCACTGCAGTGTCCCAGAAATCAGAGAGCTCCTTAGTCCATGTGGACGTGACGCCTGCTCTCACGCGGGACCATATCTTTGCCGTCTCTGGAAGTAATCCAATGACCCTCTCTCCTCCTTTGGGTTTGGGTAATAATGCTCCAATAGATGCCAAGATCTGAGCAGGCCACACTCCATGTTCTTCAATACTGTTGAGAAGCCTGCAGTAATCACACCGACCTTCGAGTGGGAGTCGCTGGATGTCCAGCGGTGTGATGGAGTCAACTCCGCATGCCTTGGTGCCTAAAACCCTGATAACATTGTCCACCTGCTCGATGCTGACTGGATCCAGCTCCTCCTCGCGGCTCTGCGCGTGCAGGCGCTTGAACATGGCGAGGATGTCGGCCTGAGAGTCGACTGGGTCGTGCCAGAGTCTCTCCCAGGTGGATCTGGCGTGTTCCATCCTGATAGTTGGGTCTCCAACGACTCGCCCATCCACTAAGGGGTCGGAAGAGACCGCCTTGGGTTCCTTCACCAATGAGTGGAGCAGTCCTGGCTTAGACGCCCAAACTCCCTTGGCCCAACGGATGAACGAATGCCGCCTCAAGGTCAAACATCTTGCCTGAGAACGACAGGCCAGCTTCTCAGTTAAGCAAGCAAAATCTTCGCGCTCCATCTCAGTGGCGCTAGCAAATGCGCGCGACCAGGAGATCCACCGCTGCTGATTAGCGGTGCCCTCAGCGCCTGGACCAAAGAAATCCGATGGGTCGAAGCTGCTAGCGTCGTTGGTGTAGCGACCAAGAGCTGCGGTACAAATCGCTATCTGGCGAGGATCCTTGCCATGTCGTAGAAGAGCCATGATTCTTTGAACCAAGGTGAGAACAGTTCCCCACCATTCTCCAGTTCCATCAGTCATGTGCACTCGCCCTGGGGTAGCTCTGGTCTGCATCCATTGTAAAGAAAATCCAGCTGCGCGTGGAGCCCGTTGTCGAAGGTCGAGTTGATGATGAAGTGCGAAAGCACGTTCCACTCCTGAGGACCACCGCGCGTACTGTCTGGTGACGGCGCCAAGGCCGAGTGCGTTGATATGGCCCAACAACTCAGACTCGACCACACTGCAACATTGAGAGCTGAGCCTCTCCATGGAGGGCTGCTCTTCCCACAGGTCTGAAGGTATGTGAAAAGAGACCTGGGACCCAGGATCCAACGTGCCCCTTGAGGGGTGTAGTGCATCGTAGTCTTCCAGCAGATCGGGTGGTACGCGTGCCCGTTCTTGCTCTTGCCGTTGGGCTCGAAGTATAGACCTCTTGCTGCTAGGGTCCGAAGCGAGCTTGGGTCTGGCTACCTTTGGAAACGGTTCAGGTAACAAAAGTTTCTGTTACCACCATCTGCGCATGCCATCGTGAACGTCAACTTGCAGTGCACAATGCGTCTTCCACGGGACCTGAGGCTGCGACCGAACTCGGTATCTGGAAGCTGTTCCGTACTTGGCCATTGCGAAATCAAAGAGGGAGCCCTCCTGCCCTTTATCGCACGTGGTGCTGGCGTCAGCAGGTAGAATGAGTGTGCCCCCAATTTTATCAGGCCACCCAGATCCTTCCAATGAAGTTGGTGAAATATTCCAGTCGCCGATAACCAACCAAGGGTCTGCAAGCCCATGAAGGAAAGAAGCTAACGCAACCAGCACCTGACGATTTCTGCCAGAAACTCCCAATCCTGGCCAAAGATAAACTGATACCAAGACCAGGTTGCCCGAGGACAAATGCAGGATCATGGCGGCGAACCCGCGCATAGGTCAGGATCATGGCGGCCAACCCGCGCATGCCCGAGGACAAATGCAGGATCAGGTTGGCGTGCAGCTTGTGCATATTGCCGAATGGCCTGCAGCGAGGTGGTAGCCAGATGCTTCTTGGCCATGGCCCATTCACCGCCAGACGAACCTCCTCGTCCTGTTGGAGTGCTCCCTGTGGCGCAGACCTTCCAACCGTCTTTGTCCAGTTCGATCTCCGTCTTGGAGTGGAACGTGGCGGCGGTGACATGAGTCTCCACCAGACAAAACACAGAGTAAGGGGCTGTGTTGACATAACGCTGCGCTTGAGGCCCCCACTCAGTGATGTTACCGTAAAGGATCGAAAAATCTTTCTCGTCGGATATGAGCTTGGAGGGGGCTGGAGCGGCCAAAGCCTGCGCTGCTGGTGCGCTGAGGCCAGCCCCAAGGCCCGAAGGGCCGCCGCAAGAGGCAGCCTGGTCCGCCCTAGCCTCAGGGGGCCTGGCGGTGGCGCCAGGTGGAGTGGGGCCTCCCTCCGCCTCGAACGGCGAGTCCTGGTGGAAACGCTCGTTGCCCTCCTCAAGCTCCAGATCCTCGAACGGATCAAGCTCGGCGTCGTACAGGTGCGCCGTCGTAACGGAAGGGACAGAGGCCTGCGGTCCCGTAGATGCGCGAGGCGCAGCCCTCGGGGGAGGGCTGTCATTAAGGGCAGCATACGCCAGCCCGCCAAGCGCACCCGTCAGCGAGGCTTGACCCGATGCGCCCGAAGAAGTACGAGTGGCCGAAATCCTCATACTCGGGGATGGCGTAGCTCCGCGCGACGCAGAACGCGATGAACGTCTTGCCTGCGGTGCACGTGCCGCCGAGCCTTGAGCCGCAGTCGGCGAAATGCTCACCTCCAACGGTGCTGTAGTTGTCTCGCTTCCAAAAGCGCGCTCCTCATCCGAGTCGAGGAAGAATTCGACTGGGTAGGGCCAGGGGCGCCCGCCGAAACAACATGCCGACAAAACTCGGCGTGGCGCCCCTCGATCTGCGTTAGGCTGTGGACGGAGCCCCTGATGCTGCAGGGGAGGGGGCGGCGCCAGGAGCACCAGGGGCGGCCTCTGCGGAGGTGGTGGAAGCAGCCTCCTGCTGAGCGTAGAGCTCCTCCTGGGCCGACTTGGCCTTGGCTCTGGCAGCAGCGCGCATGGCCTCGGCCCCAGCTGGAGCACTTGTTGCCGCAGCGGCGCCAGCAGGCCCAGCCCCGTCAGTAGAAGCAGCAGCAGCGGGGCCAGCAGCAGCGCCAGCCGCATCGCTGCCGTCCACGCGCCTGCGCTTGGCCTCCTCCCTGGCGCGCAGCTTGCGAGCCTCCTCACGCAGCTCCAGGATGCGCTGCGCCGAGGGACCGAGGACCTCCTGGACCTTGGTCTGGACGCTGTCGGCCAGCTCCTGCTTGATGCGCTCCCAGTCCACGCGTGCCTGCTCGTCGAGCTCCAGGCCCGAGAGATCGAACAGCGGCCCGTCCACGATCTGAAGCGAGCCCTCGTCGACGAGCGTCGAAAGGTTGATCGCCGAAGAAGAGGGTGGCGCCGCTGACGGCGGCGCCGAGGCCTTGACCTGCTTGGCGCAGGCCGCCTCCCAGTCCTGCTGCGCCGCATGGGCGCTGGCGGCCGCCTCGTCCTCTGCGGCCTGGGCGTCGGCGAGCCACTGCTGGCCTTCCAGAACGCGGGCCGAGCAGGTCTCAAGCCATGCCAGCGCCCTCCTGCAAGCCACGCCTTTGGCCCGCACTTCCTCCTCAAGGAGTGGCGCCTTCTGCGGGGCACCCGCGCCAGCAGCAGCTGCCTGCGCCTCCTTCTTGGCCTGCACCGCCGCCTTGAGCTTGAGAAGCTCGTCGCAGTCCGAGCCGAGCTCCTTCTCGAAGAACTCGAAGGGGTCAGCGGCTTGAGCAGGCTGCTGCTGCTGCTGCTGCTGCCCTTCGCGGCCACCATGAGGAACCCAGCCCGCCTGCTGGTAGACCCATGGCCGACGCTGGACGGCCTGGGCCTTCGGTGCGGGCCGGGGCAAAGGTGGTCCCTTGGCGCCCTTGCCTCCTGCTTGAGCCCAGGGAGGAGCCGCAGGGGCATCTGCCGCTGGCTCTGCCTCAGGAGGAGGCGTTGCGGCCTGCGGTGGGCCCCAAACCCACTGGCCGCGGGGACGCTTGTCCTCCGAAGGGCTCGGCACCATGGCGCCTCCGCACTGGTAGCACCAGTGGTTGTTCTTGAAATTCCAGCGGAATCTGCAGGAAGTGCATGTGATGTACGTCGTCTTGGCCCCTGCCGCTGGAGCCGAGCGAACGCCGCCCTTCTTGCCGCCGCCTCCCATTGCTGATGCGAGGGAGGCTGCTCTCCCAGTGAAGGGGGCAGGCGATGGACTGGGGCGGACCAGCCCTCGCAGAGAGGATGTCGGGCGCAAGCACCCTGGCACTGCCGCGGACTAGCGGTATCCAGTTCGGCCAATGCGGGCTCCGCCCGCACGAAAGGCATCTTGAGCCAAAATGGCTACGGAGGAGGAGGAGGAGGAGGAGGAGGAGGAGGAGGAGGAGGAGGAGGGAGGAGGAGGAGGAGGAGGAGGAGGAGGAGGAGGAGGAGGAGGAGGAGGAGGAGGAGAGGAGGAGGAGGAGGAGGAGGAGGAAGCAGAGAGGAGGCGAAGGAGGAGAAGGAGGAGGAGGAGGAGGAGGAGGAGGGAGAGGAGGAGCACGGGGGAGGAGGAGGAGGACGAGGAGGAGGAGGAGGAGGAGGAGGAGGAGGAGAGAGGAGGACGGGGGGGGGGAAGAGGCGGAGGAGGAAGAGGAGGAGAAAAACAGGGAGCGGAGGAGGAGGAGGAGGAGGAGGAGGAGGAGGAGCAGCAGCAGGAGGAGGAGGAGGCTGAGGAGGAGGAGGAGGCGGAGGAGGAGGAGGAGGAGGAGGGAACGGAGGAGGAGCAAGAGGAGGAGGAGGACTAAACATAATAATCAGAAAACAACTAAGAATAATGATGATAGCAATGTAAACAATAGAAACCAGAAGGTTGATAGTAATAATCATAAGGGTGGCAAGCTGAATCCTAACAAAAGTGATCACACTACTAACGCGAATAATACTATCAATAGTAATCGTGGCGCTACTAAAAATACCATTGGTATTAATATTCAAGCTAATAATACGAGCACTCATACTACTGGTGCTATCACTACCACGAATAATAACACTGATCACAATACGCATAATAACTACAGTAATTACTAATCATAGTGATCATAAGTCGAAAAAACAGATTACGACACATACGAAGCATACGAAGAAGAAGGCGGAGACAACGAGGAGGAGGAGGGAGCGGAGGAGGAGGAGGAGGAGGAAAAGGATGAGGCGGAGGAGGAGGATGAAGAGGATGAGGAGGAGGAGGAGGCGGAGGAGGAGGAGGAAGAGAAGGAGGAGGAGGAGGAGGAGGAGGAGGAGGAGGGGGGAGGAGGAGGCGGATGAGGAGGAGGAGCAGGAGGAGGAGGAGGAGGCGGAGGAGGAGGAGGATGATGATGATGATGAGGAGGGAGGAGGAGGAGGAGGAGGGGAGGGGAGGAGGAGGAGGAGGAGGAGGAGGAGGAGGAGGAAGAAGAGGAGGAGGCGGAGGAGGAGGAGGAGGAGGAGGAGGGAGAGGAGGAGCACGGGGGAGGAGGAGGAGGAGGATGTGCTGCACGAGAGGCTGCCGCCATGGAGGCCGCCATGCTCCCCGCCGGCTGGCCCGCGCCCCTGGAGATCGAGCCCGGGACGCCGCCGGCGGAGCCCGACGGTGGGACCGCGCGCGCCGCGCTGCCCGCCGCCGCGCTGCTGGTGGCCGTGGTCGCCCTGTGCGCGACGTCCGAGGAGTAGATCGGCCACGCGCAGAGGGGGGTACCCAGACCCTCTCGAGCCATGAAAAAATCACGACGGGAGGTTTTTCTCCATCTTCGGCCCCTGGGGGCCCTTGCCGGGCCTCAGGACCGTGAAAAAAACACTCGGGATGAAAAGCTGGTCCTGGGGAAAAGGTCGAGACCTCTGGGGGCCGAAGTCATGCAACAACTCCTAACGTCGGGGGTCTGGGTAGGGGGAGGGGGGAGGCTTCTTAGCAGCACCCCTGCTCCTTAGAAGCGGCGGGCCTTGTCTGTAGATGTGAGGCCTGCGCCTTCGAAGAAGCAGCCTCCTGCTGAGAAGCCCTCCCCCCTCCGCCCTGCCCCCCCTGCGCGCGCCGCAGATCAGAGGAGAAAGCGGTGCCGAGGCCCTTGCTCGTGCCGGAGGTGCCTCGTCGCCACGGCGGGGTTCGCCTCGAGAAGACCTGGTGTCGGAAGGCCTCCCGGGAGAGGCCCGCGCAGACCGGCCAGATGTTCGGGCTGGACGACGTTGCACAGACAGGGAAAGCTGTCCCTGTCTGCGAAACCTAGGGAAAGCAAATGTCGTAGCAAATGGTGGCGCCTCCCCGGCGCCAGGAGGCGCCGGGGAGGCGCCACGAAAGCCAGCTCGTTGCGTGAGCTGGATATCTTGCGTCCCCCTGTCTGGGCACCTTTCCGTTTCCCCCGAGGAGGTGGGCCGGCGGTGCACGGCAGGGAGGGTCGCAGCCAGAGGGTCCTCGGCAGGCTGCGTCGAGTGGCGGTGCTCGAAGGAGAACACATGAGCGGCGGAAAAGGACAGGGTCGTTTGCGCCGACACTGGCGCGCAAGTTGCTCTCGCAAGGTCGCGCGTGAGCGCCCTCGCTTCTCATGCAGCGTGCCGCGCCGGCGGTCCGCGTAAGCCACCGCGGAAGGCCACGAGGCCATTTTGCGTAAGGCCCTTTTCTTTTCGTCGCCCAAGTTACATGGACATAGATGCTCGGAGCTCTTCGCGGATTTCTCGGATCGGCGCTGCGGGCCACACAGCGGCCCACCGCAAACCTGAGGCATCTGTGCGGAACTCCGAAGGCAGGTGCTCGTGCAGATTCCTGTTCCTGCAGGTGCGTGTGGAACCCAGCCGGGTGCAGCCTCGAAGCGAGCTGTGTGTGGGTGCACTACGTGGAGATGGCGTGGCGGCAGACGGCGCTGTGGTCGCCACTGGTGGCCCTGCCGTACGCGGCGCTGGCGGTCTGGTGCGTGTGGCGCCGCGGCAGCTTCCGGGCGGACCTGCCGTTACACCAGTGGACGCAGCGCTACGGGGTCGGTGCGTGCGTCCTGGCAGCCCTGTACGCCTCGCTCCCGTGGTACGAGGGGTGCCCCCTCTCCAACAAGAAGGGCACCTTCCTCGACGCGCCGCTCCTGGTGTCTCAGTGCGTGCTCATGGTCTTTTCGCAGATCCAGCTCGCGTACAAGCTCGATGACCTCGACTGTCGGCGGCTGGGCCGGGCCGTCCGCCTGACCGCGGTCGCGGCCGTCATGGTGATCTTTCTGTCATTTGCGGTTCTGCTGCCAGCAGTGTACCTGGGGGTAAGCGACGACGCGATTGACAACATAACCATCTTAGGATGTAATTCCTGAGAGGTTGCATTCAGCATCGGCGCTGTTATAACCGCAGTCGAAAACCGGCCGAATACACCCGAATCCCAATGAGCCCCGCCCAATTGCATTTCAGCCGCTCTCCTCCAGCTTCATCTTGGGCCTGATACGGGCCAGTCTGGCTTCGGGGCCCCTTGGACGGGTTGAATTGCTTCTGATCGCTCTTGGGTAGGAGCCCAGACCCCCGACGTCATGATTTTTCATGGCGTCGACCCCCAGTGGTTGTGACACATTTCCCAGGACCGGAGTTCCACCCCGAGCCGTGTTGTGACGGCCCCGAGGCAGGGCAAGGGCTCCCGGAGACCGACAAGGGCGAAACACGTCCCGCCGTGATTTTTCCATGGCTCGAGGGGGTCCGGGTCCTCCTCCTCCTCCTCCTCCTCCTCCTCCTCCTCCTCCTCCTCCTCCTCCTCCCCCTCCTCCCCGTCCTCCTACTCCTCCTTCCCTTCCTCCTCCACCTCCTCCTCCTTCCCTTCCTCCTCCCACTCCTCCACCTCCTCCTCCGCCTCCTCCTCCTCCTCCTCCTCAGGAAGGCCTCTCAGGAGTTGCTTCCTGGACCATCTTCGTATTCTGCCTTCCGCTGTTCAGCGTGCCCAGCACTTAGTGGGCCCCGGAAACGGCAGGGCCGTGTTTGCACCGTTTCCGAAAGAGCGCCTCCTGAAGACGGAACCAGCAACAACAACGCCGACCGGAAGCGGCAACAGAAACGGCTCCGGGATTGGGGGTGGAGCCAGAAACCGGTTCAGAAACGGCGGCGGAACCGGTTACAAAAACGGCAGAACCCAGACCCCCGGCGTCATGATTTTTTCACAACGTCGACCCCCAGAGGTTTCGACCTATTCCCCGGGACCGGCTTCTCATCCCGAGTCGTTTTTTGACGGTCCCGAGGCCGGCCTCGGGACCGTCAGAGGCCGAAAATGGCGAAAAACCTCCCGTCGTGATTTTTTCATGACTCGAGGAGGTCTTGGAAGGAGCCAGCGACAAGAACGGCCAAACGGAACCGGTCAAAAACGGCCCTGTCGTTGCCAGGGCTGAGGCCCAGCACGATCTGCGGCCTCTGGGGCATGGTGGGCGCCGCCGGGCGCGTGGCGCTCTCCGGGGCGGGCCTGCGACGGCGCGCGGCCTGCTTTGTGCTGCTGACGGCCGCGTGCCTTGCGCTCTCGCTCGGCAGCATGCTCGCCGTGGTGGTGCTCGGAGGAGGAGGAGGGGGAGTGGAGGAGGAGGAGGAGGGGGAGTGGGAGGAGGAGGAGGAGGGGGAGGAGGAGGAGGAGGAGGAGGAGGAGGAGGAGGAGGAGGAGGAGGAGGAGGAGGAGGGGCAGGAGGGGAGGGGGAGGAGGAGGGGAGGAGGAGGAGGAGGAAGAGGAGGAGGGGCAGGAGGGGGAGGGGGAGGGGGAGGAGGAGTGGGGAGGCCCCCCTCGAGTAATGACTAAAAACACGACGGGAGGTTTCTCGCCATTTTCTGTCTCCAGGGTCCCTTGCCGGGCCTCGGGACCGTCAGAAAACGAGTCGGGACGAACAACCGGTGTTGGGGAAGGGGTCGAGTCCTCTGAGGGCCGACGCTATGAAACAATTAGGATGTCGGGGGTCTGGGCAAGCAGCACAAGCGTAACTGTAAGCGTAGCTGTTCGAAGGGCCTCGCGGACTTCGTGGATCGGCGCTGGCCGACCCCCTTTCTCCCTGGCGCGCTCCGCGCGCCGGGAGCGGCGCCGGCGCCGCCTGGGGGCCCCTCGCCGGCAAATTTTGCGCGGGCCTCCGAAAGTTTCTGTTCGTGCCGCTGTCTGCTCGCCTACAGGTATACACCGGCGTGGCTGTCTCGAGCACTTATCGAGGGCGCCTGCGGCGGGTCACCGCCGCCTGCCTGCCTCCCGAAAGCTCCCGTGCGGCCAGGCGTTGGGCCGAGGTTTGGCCAGGCTCTGGGATTATGTGCGCCCCCAGCCTTTGTGAACCTCCTGGGGGAAGGCTTGGGAGGGGAAGAGCAATGAGGAGGAGAGGGAGGAAAAGGGAGGAGGAGGAGGAGGAGGAGGAGGAGGAGGAGGTAGGAGGAGGAGGAGGAGGAGGAGGAGGAGGAGGAGGAGGAGGAGGAGAAAGAGGAGGAGGCGGCCCATTGAGGCCCTCTTGGAGCCTTCTGCTGGGGGCGTCCTGGGGCACTCTTGGAGGCCTCCGAGGGACCTCGTGGGGGCCGCCTGGGGCCTCTACATTGGGTCTCAGGGGCCTCGCGGGAGGAGGAGGAGGAGGAGGAGGAGGAGGAGGAGGAGGAGGAGGAGGAGGAGGAGGAGGAGGAGGAGGGCCGCATCTCTGTGGGACACTCTTAAGAATACATTGGCCTTCGGAGGCCATTTGAGGCCCTCTCTGGGCAGTAGTGGGTCCATCTCTGGGCACTTTGCGGCCGTCCTGGATGTCTGCGGGGCCGTCTCGGGGCGGCCGTCCTTGGTGCCTCTCGGGCCGTCTTCAGGCCCTCTGGGGATGTCTTTCGGGCCTCTCGGGGGCCTCTTGGGGGACGTCTTGGGGCGATTTTGGGGGCCCATGGGCTGGAGCGTCGGAAGCCTACGCTCAAGTCATTGAAAAATCGGCAAAGGCCCATTAATCAGTTGGGCCTCCTGGAGGTCCTCGTGGAGCCCTCTTGGGACGTCTTGGGGGCTTGTGAGACCATCCAGAGAACAGCTTGGGCCGTCTTGGAGCCATCTCGGCCGTCTTGGGACCGTCTTGGTGGCCATCTTGGACCACTTCGGCCGTCTTGGGTTATGATGTTCCAATTTACTTTCTAGCCTTAATCACTAGAATGAATTTCGAGCACCAAGAAAATACCGAAGCTGGAGGGCTTTCACGTGTCGGGCCCTGGGTGGCGATTTTCGTTCGAGACTGTTTCGATAGTTCTGGGTGCTCGAAATGATTTCTGGGATGTGGTCCTTAAGCACGATGGGGGCAACAGCAGTCTTGGAGGCCATCTTAGCCGTCTTGGAGTCCCTACTGGGGCCGCCTTGCGCTGGAGGACCGGTGGGACATGCGCTTTGGGCCGCTGCATGTTGTGCCGGCGGGACCGGCCAAGACCCCACTGGAAATGTCCATCCAGAGCCGAAACCATGTAAACACGTGGCACGCCGAACGCCACTGCGGCAAGCCACGGGGGGGCGGCGGACCCAGAAGCCTTTGGGAGGTGGCTCTGTGTCTTGGGCCTCCCGTGGGGGGCCCCTGGGGGGCCTCTCGGAGTCGCTCTTGGCCTCTCGCGGGCCTCCTGTGAGCTCCTGGGAGGCCTCTCGGGGCTCCAAGGGTTACTTTGCATCTTCGGGTGGCCGTTCCTGTCCTGTGACTGGCAGTCTATTGTTGTGCTCCGGTGTGGGTTGGACGCGGATTCGACGCGGATTCGACGCGGATTCGACGTGGATTCGACACGGACCCGGCACGGATTCGATACGGATTCGGCACGGACTCGACGTGCATCGCGGCGCGACGGGACAGACAAGGTACCCCGAAGATGCAACACAGTAAGGGGCCTGAGGGCCCTCCAGCTCGTGCCTCGCGGCACGTTGGCGGGTTTTACGCACTGGGTCTCGGCCGCCGACGCGCTGCTCAACTGCCTCACCGCGGCAGCCTTCTCGGGCCTGGCCGGTCCGCGGTCGCTGCAGGTGCTGGCGCTGGACGCCTTCTCGGCCACCAGGGGCAACATCAGGGGAGGGTAAGTCGCCACGGCGGCAAGCGAGGGGGTGAAATGAGAAGGAGAAGGCCTTCTGAGAAGGCGGCGGGACTTCTCAGAAGCCCTCGCGCCTTCTCATAAGTTTTTTCTATCTTCGGGAGAGGCTTGGGAAACTTCTCAGAAGGCAGGGGAATTTCCGAACCTCTGAGAAGGCCTTCTCCTTCTCACTTCCCCCCCTCGTTCGCCGCCGATACTTACCAAACCACCCCCCAACCCAACTCGAAGGTCACAGACCCCCCCGAAGTTCCGGTCGGGGAGTGCGGGCTCCACCGTATTTTCTCGACGTTCCAAAACGCCCCCCCGCTGGAAATCGGCAGCCCCCGAGGTGACTTGTTGGGTTGGGGTGGCTTGGCAGGTAGTCAGCAAGGCTCAGGGGGGAACGCATCGACCCCCAATCGCCCATTCATTGCCGATGGGGGCCTGATTGCCCACCCCGTCCAGGACCGTTGGGATTCGCTATCGAGGGCCCATCGCCGATCTTCTACTGGCTATGTAGCGCTGGTTCCAGGTCGACGCTACCCCCCCTGAGCCGGTCCCCCCTGTCGTTGCCCCTCGCATCAACTCCTATACCGACGACCAGCTGCAGGTGTTCTACGAGAAGTACCTCGAGTACCTCTCGAAGGAGAGAAGACCGCATGAACATTCTTTGATCCGCGCTGGACCCCCTCTGGTGGCGCCTCCTGCGCTGCGCCGCCCCTGGCGCGCGGAGCGCGCAAGAGATGGGGGGTGCCCAGCGTCGACTCGAGGAAATCAGCGCGGGCCTCCGAAGATTCATGTGATCGTTGTCTCATTGGTTGTTTTGCCGATCGGCGCGGGCCCTCGCATCCCCTCCCACCCATGGAGTAGGTCTTGGCTGCTCCTGGCGCCTGTTTCAAGCAGGAGTAGTCTCTCCCATGCTGCGCACTGTTGCAAACAGTCGCGTTAAGCAGAGGTCCGGAGCCGAGAAGAAGGAGGAGGAGGAGGAGGAGGGCCCTTCCGCCCAATGTCGAAACGCCGAATAAGAGAACGTGCACCGTGCGTGTGTGCGGGTGTGCGTGTGTGCGTGTGTGCGTGTGTGCGTATGTGCGTGTTTGCGTGTGTGCGCGTGTGCGTGTGTGCGTGTATGTGTGTGTGTGTGTGTGCGTGTGTGCGTGTGTGCGTGTGTGCGTGTGTGCATGTGTGCGTGTGTGCGTGTGTGCGTGTGTGCATGTGTGCGTGTGTGCGTGTGTGCGTGTGTGTGTGTGTGTGTGCGTGTGTGCGTGTGTG
>CAUYUJ010014562.1:56341-83841 GCA_963575745.1 Prorocentrum cordatum
GCGTGCGCGTGTGCGCGTGCGCGTGCGCGTGCGCGTGCGCGCGTGCGCGTGCGCGTGCGCGTGCGCGCGTGCGCGTGCGCGCGTGCGCGTGCGTCCGTGCGTGCGTGTGCGCGTGCGTGCGTGCGTGCGTGCGTGCGTGCGTGCGTGCGTGTGTGTGCGTGCGGCTTTCTGTCCTTCGGACCTCGACCGGGCGCGGGTGAAGTGGGTGTTCTGCGGCTACCTGCGCCGATTGGCTGCGGCTGGGAAGGCTATGCCGCGGTACCAGGAGGTGCCAGGAGGGGACAAAAACACGCAGACACAATTCATCGCCGACTCCCAGGAGAATGTGGGAAGATAGCTTGTGGAAAGGGGGCGGGGGGGGGGGAAGACGAGAACCCAGCAAATGTGGGAGAATAGGGTGAATCCTGGGATGTGTGCCTATTCATTCGAGTGTCCCAGGGCCCCCTGTATGAGGTGCCAGGCTACCAGGCGATCGTCGGCAGCAGTGGCTTCCCGCTTCTGCGGGACGTGCGTGCGTGTGTGTGCGTGCGGCTTTCTGTCCTTCGGACCTCGACCGGGCGCGGGTGAAGTGGGTGTTCTGCGGCTACCTGCGCCGATTGGCTGCGGCTGGGAAGGCTATGCCGCGGTACCAGGAGGTGCCAGGAGGGGACAAAAACACGCAGACACAATTCATCGCCGACTCCCAGGAGAATGTGGGAAGATAGCTTGTGGAAAGGGGGCGGGGGGGGGGGAAGACGAGAACCCAGCAAATGTGGGAGAATAGGGTGAATCCTGGGATGTGTGCCTATTCATTCGAGTGTCCCAGGGCCCCCTGTATGAGGTGCCAGGCTACCAGGCGATCGTCGGCAGCAGTGGCTTCCCGCTTCTGCGGGACGGGCCGAAGCACAGGCCGGCGGCGCGCACCAGCAGCGGGGCAGCGCGAGGGGGGGGGGTCGGCCTTCTGGGAAGGCGATGGAGGGCTTCCTGGAAGGCCAGGGGGGCCCTCCTGCAACCCTCGTCAAACTTGGCATCAAAAATGTCTTACGTTGCTGAACTGTCTGTGGGGAGAGTCTGGACAGAGCAGCAGTGGCTGCGAGGTACTTGTGTGCGCCGCCCCTCCAATGTCGGTCATCATCGAACTTCCCAGTCGTTCCCGGTCAGACCACTTTTGTCCTGGCCCCGACATTGGAGGGGCGTCTATCGACATTGAAGTGCGCGCCGACATCGCAGGGGCGTGGTCGCCCTTTTTGACATTAATTTTGACAAGGGTACTAGAAAGGGCCTCGAGGCTTCTCTGAGGCACCGTCTCAGAGGCCTCCCGCGCCTCTAAAAAAAGGGCCCCTGCCTTCGAAGCAGCTCGCCGCCTTCCTGGAAGGCCCCCCCCCTCTCGCGCCACCCCCTCTCGCGCGCGCCGACAAACATAGGTTCGTGCTGTCGCACCCGTGGCTGTCGAGCGAGCACCCGGACCCCACGGGGGCGAAATTGAGGCTGCTCGTGAACCAGCTCGACATGCTTCAGGCCTCCGACGCCGACGCGGTCTTTATCCTGCTGCCTGCGGCAAGCCCCGCAACCGTGCCAACGCAGCAGCGCGGGGTGACGAGTGTTGGGTCAAAGACCCATTTCCACCCTAGACTTCCAACGATGCTGTCCCGATGTGTGAATCATTTCGACGGCAGGGTCCCACATGACACTATGTTTAAATTGCTTTAGTCCCCGTCGTCGTCCCTGTGATCACAGATCACAGAGGCCCTAGTCCGGCCCCCTCCTCCTCCTCCTCCTCCTCCTCCTCCTTCACATCCTCCTATCTTATCCCTGCCTCTTCCTTCTGCCACCTCCTCCTCCGCATCCCCCCACCTTCTGCTCGTCCTCCCTCACCTCCTCCCGGGACGCGCCAGTCTATTTTCATTGGCGCCGCTGCTGCTTCTAACGGCATGCGCACGTCCTGTTGAAGCTCCTCAACCTCATGATCGTCGTCGCCTCCTTCCTGTCCTCCCCCCCTTCCTCCATCTTCCCCGTTCGTATCCTCCCTCTTCTCCTCACCCTCCTCGTCCTCCCAACCCCCCTTCGTATCTTCCCCCTTCTCCTCGCCCTCCTCGTCCTCCTCCTCCTGCTTCTACTCGCTCCTGCCCTCCTACTCGAGACTTCGGGGGCCCAAGAGCGACGACGGCTACAGGGATAGAAATGACCGCCTCGGAGTAGTAGCATTCGTTGTGTGCGGGCCGCACAGGGAGAGGGTTCCGGCTCGAGACTTCTTCGCGATGTAGTCACAAACGGGACTCCCGCTCGAGATTCCCTCAGGCTTCAGGCGCGATGACAGGCACGTGTTTGCGATGGCCGCCTCAGATTTCTAGCATGAAGGGCGGGCCCCAGGGGGAGGGGGGTCCCGCTCGAGACCCCCGGACCTCACTCACGGACGAGGCTCCCACCCGAGACATCTTGAAGCTTCAGGCCCCAGGAGCCCAAAAGTGCTTACACCTACAGGTTTGCAGATGGCCGCCGCGGAACAAGTGGCACGTGTGCCATGGCTCTTGCACAAAAAGGAAGGGGGAGGAGGAGGAGGAGGTGGAGGAGGAGGAGGGGGGAAGAGGGGGCAAGACATCGCCCCTCGGGGCCCAGCAACTGGGCCCAAATCCCAGGTGGGGAGGGGGGGGGAGGTGGCATGCGTCGCGACGCGGAATAAAGTGCTCGGAGCGAAGGGGGCACGGGGCGGAGGTCCCATTGGGGCGTTGGGGGCGCGGAGAGGAGGGGAGGGGAGGTGGTGTGCGTCGCGACGCGGAATAAAATGGTCGGGGCGGAGGAGGCACTGGGCGGGGCTTGGGGCAGAGGGCCACGGGGCGGGGGTCCAACTGGGGCGCTGGGGACGGGGGGGAAAGGGGGGGAGGTGGTGTGCGTCGCGCCGCGGGACAAAATTGTCGGGGCGGAGGGGGCACGGAGCGGAGCCCCCACTGGGGCGATGGGGACGCGGGGAGGGAGGTGGGGGAGGTGGCGTGCGTCGCGACGCGGAATAAAGCGTTCGTGGCGGAGGGGGCAGTGGGCGGGGCCCCCGCTGGTGCGCTGGGGACGCGGGGGGGCTCGGGGCAGAGAGCCACGGCGCCGGGGTCCCACTCTGGCGCTGGGGACACGGGTGGGGGGTGCGACGCGGAACAAGTGGCACGTGCGCCATCGCTCTTGCGCAAAAAGGAAGGGGGAGGAGGAGGAGGTGGAGGAGGAGGAGGGGGGAAGAGGGGGCAAGACATCGCCCCTCGGGGCCCAACAACTGGGCCCAAATCCCAGGTGGGGAGGGGGGGGGAGGTGGCGTGCGTCGCGACGCGGAATAAAGTGCTCGGAGCGAAGGGGGCACGGGGCGGAGGTCCCACTGGGGCGCTGGGTGCGCGGAGAGGAGGGGGGGGGGCGTGCGTCGCGACGCGGAGTAAAATGGTCGGGGCGGAGGGGGCATTGGGCGTGGCTTGGGGCAGAGGGCCACGGGGCGGGGGTCCAACCAGACTGGGGCGCTAGGGACCGGGGGGGGAAGGGGGGGAGTTGGCGTGCGTCGCGACACGGAATAAAATTGTCGGGGCCGAGGCGGCACGTGGCGGAGCCCCCACTGGGGCGCTGGGGACGCGGGGAGGGAGTTGGGGGAGGTGGCGTGCGTCGCGACGCGGAATAAAGCGTTCGTCGCGGAGGGGGCAGTGGGCGGGGCCCCCGCTGGTTCGGGGCAGGGAGCCACGGCGCGGGGGTCCCGCTCTGGCGCTGGGGACGCGGGGGTGGGGTGCGACGCGGAATAAAGATTTCGTGGCGGAGGGGGCAGTGGGCGGGGCTCCCGCTGTGGCGCTGGGGACGCGGGGGCTCGGGGCAGAGAGCCACGGCGCGGGGGTCCCACTCTGGCGCTGGGGACGCGGGGAGAGGGGGAGGGGGGTGCGACGCGGGATAAAGCGTTCGTGGCGGAGGGGGCAGTGGGCGGGGCTCCCGCTGTGGCGCTGGGGACGCGGGGGTCTCGGGGCAGAGATCCACGGCGCGGGGGTCCCACTCTGGCGCTGGGGCGCGGGGGGGGGGGGGGGCGACGTGGAATAAAATGGTCGGAGTTCTAGCCACCCTGTGCACGAAAACAATAATGACGGGGAATACGGGATCGGGGCGGAGGGGCGCGCTGGCTGGTGGGCGGGGGGGATGCGGAAGGGGGTGCGCCGTGCCGAAACAAAGAAGTCGGGGCAGAGAGATGTGCCGTGCCGAAATAAAGGTGTCGGGGCGGAGGGCGCGCTGGCTGGCGGGCGGGGGGGGATGCGGAGGCGGTGTGCCGCGCCGTAAGATTGGCGTCGGGGCGGAGGGGTGTGCCGTGCAAACATAAAATGGCCGGGGCGGAGGGGGCGCGCGGGAGGGGGGGGGAGCGTGCCGAAATCAAAAGGTCGGGGCGGAGGGGGTGCGCTGGCTGGGTGGGGATGCAGGGGGGGCGCCGTGCCGAAATAAAAAGGGTCGGGGCGGGGAGGCACGCTGGCTGGCGGGTGGGGGATGCGGAGGGGACGCGCCGTGCCGAAATAAAGTTGTTGGGGCGGACGGGCGCGCCGTGCCGAGATAGAGGGGTCGGGGCGGAGGGGCGCGCTGGCTGGCGGGCGAGGGGGGGAATGCGGAGGGGGCGTGCCGTGCCGGAAATAAGAAGTCGGGGCGGAGAAGTGCGCCGTGCCAAAATAAAAGTGCCCGGGCGGAGGTCGCGCTGGCTGGCGGGCGGGGGGGCGCGGGCGGGGCGCGCCGTGCCGAAATAAAAAGGTCGGGGCGGAGGGGTGCGCCGTGCCGAAATAAAGACGTCGGGGCGGAGGGGGCGCCGCCGGGGGGGGGGGGGGGCGCACCGGAATAAAAGGGTCGGGCGGAGGGGGCGCGCTGGCTGGGCGGGGGGGATGGGGGGAGGGGTGTGCCGGCGAAATAAAAGGGTCGGGGCGGAGGGGCGCTGGATGGTGGGTGGGGGATGCGGGGCGGTGTGCCGTGCCGAAATAAAGGTATCAGGGCGGAGGGGTGTGCCGTGCTGAAAAGAAGGGTCGGGGCGGAGGGGCGCTGGCTGGTGGGCGGGGGGATGCGGAGGGGGTGTGCCTGCCGAAATATGGGGGTCCGGGCGGGGGCGCGCTGGCTGGTGGGCGGTGGGATGCGGAGGCGGTGTGCCGTGCCGGGATGAAGGGGTCGGGATGGAGGGCTGTGCCGTGCTGAAGTACAGGGATCGGGGCGGAGGGTCGCGCTGGCTGGTGGGAGGGGGGGATGCGGAGGGGGTGTGCCGTGCCGAAATAAAGGGGTCGGGGCGGAGGGGTGTGCCGTGCCGAAATGAGTGGGTCGGGGCGGAGGGGCGCGCTGGCTGGCGGGTGGGGGGGCGCGGAGGGGGCGTGGAGGGGGTGCGCCGTGCCGAAATAAAGGAGTCGGGGCGGAGGGGGCGCGCTGGCCAGTGGAATGCGTGGGCGATGGCAGGGGTGCCGTGCCGAGATAAAGTGGTCGGAGCTCTAGACATTCAGCGCAAGAGAAGAAAAGTGGTCGGAGCTCTAGGCACCCCGTGCAAGAGAGTCATCGCATGATGTGCGGGCCCCATTGTATGGGGAGGGCCCCCCCGCTCGAGACTTCTGCACGATTCGCTCACGGACGGAGCTCCCGCTCGAGACTTTCTCGCGAAGTGCGGGCCCCATGTGGGGTGGGTCCCGCTCGAGACTTCCCCAATGTCATCAGTTGTCCGATGGCTGCTGCGGATTGCCAACATGAAGCGCGGGCCCGATAGAGAGGGGGCTCCCGCTTGAGACTCCCTCGAGATTCAGGCTTCCAGGCGTGAGAGACCATGTTGTTCCCCATGTCCCAAGGATGGGTTTCCTGCTATTCCCCATGTTCAAAGGCAAGGATGGGGTTCTTGTTATTTGTTATTTCCCAGATCCAAAGTATGGGTTTCTTGTTATCGCCCATATCCAAAGGATGGGGTTATTGCAATTACTGTGACCGCGCGGACCTTCCTGCCGCCTCCCTTCTCCCCCTCCCCCTGATGACATTATCCCTGAGTATGATGATGGCGATGATGGTGCAGATGGGAATGATGATGATGGTGATGATGATGATGATGATGATGATGGTGATGGTGATGGTGATGGTGATGGTGATGACGATGATGGTGATGATCATGTTGTGTTATGCCATGTTATGTTATGGTATGGTCTATGATGTTATTCCCATATCCTAAGACGGTGGTCTTGTTCCTCATAGTCAAACGATGGGGTTCGTGATATGTCCCATATGCAAAGGATGGGAGTCTTGTCATTACTGTGACCGCGCGGACCTTCCTGTCACCTCCCTTCTCCTCCTTCCCCTGATGACGCTCTTCCTGAGTATGATGATGACGATGATGATGCAGATGAGGAGTGATGATGAAGTTATGCTATGGTATGCTAAGCTATGTTCTGTTCCCTATATCCTAAGACGGGTTTGTTGTTCCCCATATCCAAAGGATGGGATTGTTGTTATTCCCACTATCCAGAGGATGGGGTTCTTGTTCTCACTGTGACCGCGCGGACCTCCTGTCACCTCCCTTACCCCCCTCCCCCTGATGACGTTCTCCCCGAGTAGACTGATGACGATGCAGATGAGGAATGTTGGTGTTATGTGTTGTTAGGTTCTGTTATACTAGTCCAATATCCAATGGATCGGGTTCTTGTTCCACAAATCCCAAGGATGGGGTTCTTGTTATTACTGTGACCACGCGGTCCTTCCTCTCGAACTTTCTCGGTCAATCTCCTCCTCCCCTGATGACTCTAGAGTCTGATGACGACGATGATGCTGCAGATGAGGAATGAGGATGGTGATGCATGGTATTGCTATGTTGCGTTATGTTAGGTTATAGTATGGTATAATGAGTATGTTCTGCTGTGCTGCTGCTGCTGATGATGACAACGACGATGATGATGATGATGATGATGATGATGATGCTGATGCTGATGCTGATGCTGATGCTGATGCTGATACTGATGATGACGATGACGATGATATTGATGATCATGATGACGATGCTGATTATGTTAATGATGATGATGATGTTGCAGATGAGGAATGATGTTGATGATGATGATGGTGGTGGTGATGATGATGATGATGATGATGATGATGCTGATGATGCAGATGATGCTGCTGCTGCTGCTGATGATGATGATGATGATGATGATGATGATGATGATGATGATGATGATGAGGAATGATGGTGGTGGAGCAAAGTCTGAGAATGCCTCGAGCGGCTTGTTGGCTTTCGTACTCCTACGGGGGCCCGCCAGGGGTACTGCACGGCCTCCGCCCGCGCTCCGATTGCGGGGATGCCTCGGGCGGTTTGCCTGCTTCGGTACCCCCACATGCTCCGTCGTCCTTCTCGTCGTTAATCCCTCCCTCTCCTTTGCCTCCGCCTCCTGTCCTCGCTTGGCGTGCGTCCCTCTCTGCCTTCGTGCGTGTGTCCTCCAGCGTATGGCGTTTTAATGTCTCACGGTCTCACAGTACCGCGCGCATGTACGGCCTCTCCGCGCGCGAAGCGCACCACGGTGCCGCCCCGCCGGACGGATTATATTGGCCGCTCCGCTCTTCCGCTCCGCTCCACAGGCCTCGTTGTCGGAGCAGATTCTGAGGATCTCTCGAGCGGTTTCCTGGTTGTCGCACTCCTAGGGGGGGGGTGGGGGGGGCGCCAGGGGTATTGCACGGCCTCCGTTCGCGCCCAGACTGCGGGGGTGTCTCAGGCGGTTTGCCTGTTTCGGTGCCTCGACATCCTTCGCTTTCGGAACATATTTGGAGGATGTCTCCGAGGCGCTCGGTTTCGTCCCGGGTGGGACAGATTTTGAGGATGTCCCGAGCGGTTTGCCTATTTTGCTGGCCAGACTCGCGGGCACGGTTTTTCTTCAGGATGCGACAGAAGGCTCCAGCAGGCTCCAGGAGGCCACGGGAGGTACCAGAAGGTATCGGGAGGTATCAAGATGCCACAGGAGGCCCCGGGAGGCTCCAGAACCAGGAGGCATCAGGAGGCCACGGGAAGATTCAAGAGGCCACGGGGTGTCCCAGGAGTCTCCAGGTACCCCCAGGAAGCTCAAGGAGGCCTCAGCAGGTTCCAGGATGCCCCGGAAGGCCTCAGGAGGCCACAGGAGACCCCAGGAGGCAGGAGGCCACAGGAAGCGCCAGGAGGCACCGGGAGGCCCGGGAAGGCAACAGGAGGCTCCGGGGGCCCCAGAAGCAGGAGACCTGAGAAGGCCACAGGAGTGGCTCCAATCCCATGTGCTTTAAATATGCTCGTCAAGACCGGGCCTCACCTGGGCACAGAGTTGGTCTTGACGAGGAGGTGCGCTGACGTTTCGAAGTTGTCCTATGCTCTACGGCGTGTCGGTTACAAGGAACATGGCGCACCAGCGGCAGCCTTCGACAGAGACCTCCGGAGCGCTGTCGAGGACGCACTGGGTGGGTCTCTGCCCGACGCGGCGTGGTGGCAGGCTTCCGCAGGGGTGGCGCATGGCGGCCTTGGTTTCCGGACGGCCCGCGAGGTCGCGCTGCCATCGTTCATCGGCAGCCGAGTGGCAGCGCGCCCGCTAGCACGGGTCATGTTCGGCCACCTGGAAGAGGCTGCCCTCGGGCGCGCAGCGGACCTCCTGCGGCTGTACGACGCGCGCACACAGGCCGCGATCAACGCCTTCCTTTCCACGATGCCGCCGGAGTGCGCGGACGAGATCCGGGACCACGTGCGGGACGGGTTCGAGAGCGCCGCCCTGACGTGGCAGCGGCTGCAGGACGGGGGGGATGCCTCCCAGCGGGCGGATGATGGGTCCGAGCCCCGCGCAGACGCCATGCGAGCAATGGCGTCTCCCGCGGCCGGCCTGCTGCCCGACGCGGGCGCCGAGGACGACGAGCACCCCGATGCGCGGGGGGCTGCGCGCGGCCCCCGGGTGCAGAGACTGCTTACCGCACTTGTTGACAGGTGCGTCGCCGCGGGCGTGAAAAAGTACTACGAGGATGCGGAGGGCGGCTCCAGCCACGTGCGCCGCCTCGAGGACCTGGCCCACCCCGACATGGACCATGCGTGGCTGTGGTGCCTCTCCCACGCGCACGGACGGGAGTTCGCGGAGGCCGTGCGGGTCCGCCTCGGTGCTGGGGGGCCAACGGATACAGGCGTATGCGGTGCTTGCGGGCAGGTGGTGCTTGATTCCGGTGGCAGCCACGCTTCCTGCTGCGCTGTGGGCGAGGCCACTCGAGGCCACAACGCCGTGCGTGACCTGCTCTACGACTTCTCCTTGACAGCGGACGACACCACTGAGAAGGAGCCTCAGGGGTTGATCCCTTCCCGTCCAGCGCTTCGCCCCGCTGATGTGCTGTCTCCCGCGGTCCTGTCGGGCCGCGCGGCGGCGCTGGACGTAGGAATCACTTCCGTGGAGGCCGCGAGTGGCGGAGACGCTGCCGAGGCGATGCACCAGCGGAAAACAAGGGAACGAGAGCCTTTCGCGGACGAGCTTGCGTCCCAGAACATCGTCTACATGCCAGTGGTATGGACGAACTTCGGCCGCCCGCACCCAGGCGCGCTCACCGCGATCCGCGCGATCGCGAGGCGGGTCGCCAGGCGGCGCGGGCACGCGTCGCAGAAGGTCGTGCTGCGCCAGTTCTTACGCAACCTGGGCGCTGAGATCGCCAGGCGCGCGGCGCGCATGAGCTTTGCATGCTGGCCCGTGGCCGAGGAGGCGCTGGCCGGCGAGGGGGGCAGGCCTCCTGGGCTCTAGCCCGGCGCCGCTGTGCGCGCCGCCCGCCGGCGCCCAGGGCATCCTGAAGTAGCGGTGGCGCCCGGTCGCTTGCTGCCCTGAGGGCTCCTCCCCCGCCGTTCCCCTCCTCCTCCTCCTCCTCCTCCTCCTCCTCCTCCCCGTCCTCCCCGTGTCCTCGTTTTAAAGCGCGGGCGCGCGCGCCTCACGGCGGGGCCGGGTGGCTCGAACCCCGCGGCCGCGCCCTCGCCCAGTCAGGTTTCGCCGCGCGTTGTGCGCAGCGGTCATTTCCCTCCTCGTCCCCCCTCTTCCCTTCCTCGTCCTCCTTCTCCTCTGCCTGTGTTTTCCTCGCTTCCCCGGCGCATTCGGCCAATCGGAATGCCATTTCTGGGTCGCACTGCGGACGCATCGATCCGATTTTGTTCGGTACCGGCCCATGCGTTTAGTTTCGGGCGTACCGGCCGATATCCGTCGAGCTTGGCGCCGCCGCTGTTCGTCCTCCCTCTCCTCCTCCTCCTCCTCCTCCTCCTCCTCCTCCTCCTTTTTTCCTTTCCCTCCTCTCATCCTTGACCTGTAGCTGCCAGGTCTCAGGGTAAAAGTGGGATTCCAGAGCATGGCCCAGTGACGGTGCTGCTGCGTATCACCTCTGTTTTCTTGGTGGTGCTTCCGTGGAGTAGCCTGGCTGCCCAGTTTGAGGACACGCGAGTTCTTTGTAACATCGCCCTCTGCCTCTGCGCCTCCGGGTCCTTGATTTCTCTCCGCTGGAGTGGTGAAAGCCAGTGGCGGCTCGCGCCGCCTTCGCGTGCCTACGCCATGTACGCATGGTGTGCCAGTGGAGTTCTCTAGTGCCGCAGGGGTAGCGGCTCCGTCTTCGATCCAGGATGGACCCCCTGGTAGGCAGTCCGTTGATCTGCGGCATCCGGAGTCTACGTGAAGACAACTTTGAAGATCTCGAACCGACTAGATGCGGAAACAAAATATATTTCTATAGGTTGTCCTTCTCCTGTGCATCCAATCCTAAATGTTTTACGCATGTTCCTATAGATCTGGGGCACAAATATTTGGTGCTTTACGTGTGTTTCTATAGATTGCCCGTCTCGTGCGGCTGCAATCCGCAATCTGTTATATACGTTTGTTCCCATATATTGGACCTCTCCTGGGACACGAATCCTTCCTAGGAAGTCCCATGAGGCTCCAGGAGGCCCCAGGAGGCCACGCGAGGCCCCAGGCGATGCCAGGAGGCCAAAGGAAGCCACAAAAGGGCCCAGGATGCCCCAAGAGGCTGCAGGAGGACCCCGGAATCCCTTCACGTTTCAGGAGGCCCCAGGAGGCCCCAGGCGCATGCACAGAGACGCGCTCGTGTTACTGCGATACATTCCCGCCCCAGTTTATTCGCAGCTTGCTTCGCTCCCAGACCGTTAATACTCAAGCTCGTTTATATTCGCAAAAGCATGCGCCTAGGCACTCACGGCGCACAGGTCCATGCTAATAAATGCACATCTAGGGAACTCCACGCAGTGAATAATTACTGTGGCCGCGCGGCCCTTTCTTCCACAAACCCTCCTCCCCTCTCCTCCTCCCCCTGATGACGATAAGAGCATGATGACGACGATGCTGATGCAGATGATGGTGTGTTACGTTACGCTATGTCATGTTATGGTATGGTCATGATAGTGATGATGATGGTGATGCTGATGATGGTGATGATGGTGGTGAGGATGTTGGTGATGATGATGATGCTGATGATGATAATGATGGCGGAGCAACTTCTGAGCATGTCTCGAGAGAGGCGCGGGTTTCAGCACACCCAAAGGGGTTCCGACAGCCGCCGCCAGGGGGGTATTGCATCCTCCGTTCGCGCCAAAATCGCGGGGATGTCTGAAGCGGTCTGCTTATTTACGAGGTCAACATCCTCCGCTTCCGGAGCAGATTTGGAGGATGTCGCGAGCGAGGCGCGGATTTCAGCACCCCCAAGGGGGAACCGCCAGGGGGTATTGCACTCCTCCGTTCACGCCCAGATTGCAGGGATGTCTCGAGTGCTTTGCTTGTTTACCAACTCAACATCCTCCGCTTTCGATGCAGAATTGAAGGATGTCTCGAGTGAGGCGCGAATTTGGAGGATGTTTCGAGCGGTTTGTTTATTTTGCTGGCCAGACTCGTGGGCACGGACCCTCTTCAGGATGCCACAGGAGGCTCCAGCAGGTTCCAGGAGGCTCCAGGAGGTCATGAGACGCACCAGGGGCTATCAGGATGCCACAGGAGGCCACAGGAGGCTCCGGGAGGCCCCAAGAGGCCCCAAGGGGGTCCAGGAGGCTCCAGGTGGTCCAGGATGCCACATGAGGCCGCAGGAGGCCACTGGAGGCCACAGGAAGCGCCAGGAGGCACCAGGAGGCCTCGGAAGGCCTCAAGAGGCCCCAAGAGGCCTCAGGAGCAGGAGGCCTAAGAAGACCACAGGAGTGGCGCCAATCCCAAGTGTTCTACATATGCTCCTAAATATTGTGCCTCCCCTAAAGCACGAACCCTTCGTGTTTCGCATATGTTTCGATCGATTTGGCATCCCCATGGGGCACGAGCCCTCAGTATTTTACGTGTTTTCATATAGATTCCTCTTCTCTTGCGTCTCCGATCCGTAGTGTCTTATGTACGTATGTATCTACACAGTGGGCCTCTCCTGGGGCACGAAACCTCCCCAGGAGGCCCCAGAAGGCCCCGGGAGGCTCCAGGAGGCCCCAGGAGGCCACAGGAGGCCACACGAGGCCCCAGGAGGCTTCGGGAGGCCACAGGAAGCCACAAGAGGCAGCAGGAGGCCCCAAGAGGCCACACGAGGGCCCAGGAGGCCCCAGGAAACCCCAGGAGGTTTCAGGAGGCCCCAGGAGACCCCAGGCTCATGCGCAGAGACGCGCTTGTACTACTGAGACTCATTCATATCCCAATTCATTCACAGTTAGATTCGATGATGCTGCAGATGATGAGTGATCTCGTTGAACACTGATGATGATGATGATGATGATGATGATGATGACTATTATGAATGATGATGATGATGATGATGATGATGATGATGATGATGATGATGATGATGATGATGATGATGATGGTGATGAAGAGAAATGGTGATGATGACGATGCGGATAATGATGATGGTGATCATGGTGGTGTTTATGGTGATGAGGATGAGGATGAGGATGAGGATGATGATGCTGATGATGATGATGATGCTGATAATGATGATGATGATGATAATGATGATGATGATGACGATGATGATGATGATGATGATGATGATGATAATGATGATGATGATGATGATGATGATGATGATGATGATGATGATGATGATGATGATGATGATGATGATGATGATGATGATGATGATGATGATGACCGGTCTCGTGGCTTTCGCACTCCTAAGGGGGGGCCGCCAGGGGCATTGCACGGCCTCCGTTCGCGCTCAGATTGCGGGGATGTCTCAGGCGGTTTGCCTGTTTCGCTGCCCCAACATCCTTCGCTTTCGGAGCAGATTCTGAGGATGTCTCAGGTGGTTTGCTGGTTTTCGCGCTCCTAATGGGGGGGCCGCCAGGGGGTATTGCACGGCCTCCGTTCGCGCCCAGATTGCGGGGATGTCTCAGGCGGTTTGCTTGTTTCGGTTTCCCATCATCCTTCGCTTTCGGAGCAGATTTGGACGATGTCTCGAGCGAGGTACTCATTTCTGTTCGCCCCAAAGGGGGGGGGGGGAGGATTTTGAGGATGTCTCGAGCGCTTTTGCCGATGTTGCTGGCCAGACTCGTGGGCACGGATCCTCTCCAGGATGCGACAGGAGGCTCCAGCAGGCTCCAGGAAGCCACAGGAGCAGGAGGCCACACGAGGCCCCAGGAGGCCTCAGCAGGCCACAGGCAACCCAGAGAGGCCCCAAGAGGCTCCAGGAGGCCCCAGGAAGCACAGGAGATTTCAGGAGGCCCCAGGAGTCCCCAGGCTCATGCGCAGAAGCGCGCTCGTACAACAGAGACTCATTCACGGTCCAACTCATTCACAGGTAGATTCACTCCGAAACCGTCGATACCCAAGCCCGCTTACATTCGAAAATTGTTGCGCCTAGACACTCACGGCGGACAGGTCCATGCTAATAGATTGACACATGTGGGGAGCTCCAAACAGTGAACCATTACTCAGACCCGCGCCGAGAGTCACCTCCTCCCTCCTCCCCAGTATGTTAAATGATGTTATGTCGTGGCATGTTATGTTGTGTCATGGTTGATGTAATATATTGTATGGTATGGTATGCTATATAATGTTATGGTTTGGTGTGGTATGGCCTGGTGTAATATGATATGGTATGATGTGTTATGGTATGAGTTGTGTTGTTAGGAGCTGTTACGTTATGGTATGTCATGTTATGGTATGTTTGTGCTGGTGGTGGCGGTGATGATGGTGATGTTGATGATGCTGCTGATGATTATGACGATGCTGATCATGATGGCGGAGCAAATTCTGAGGATTTCTCGAGCGAGGCGCGGGTTTCAGCACCCCAGCCAGAAGGTATTGCACTCCTCCGTTCGCGCCAAAATGGCGGAGATGTCTCGAGCGGTTTGCTTGCTTGCTGCCCCAACATCCTCCGCTTTCGGAGCTGATTGGGAGGCGCTCATTTTCGCCCCCAAGTGGGGTTAGAAGTTGAGGATGTCTGGATCGGTTTGTCTGCTTTGGTGGCCAGACTCGTGGGCACGGATCCTCCCCATGATGGGAGGTTCCAGCAAGCTCCAGGAGGCAACCGGAGGCAACAGGAGGTTCCAGGAAGCATGCGGAGGCAACGGGAAGATTCAAAAGGCCACAGGATGTCCCAAGAGGCCCACGAGTCCCCAGGAAGCTTCAGAATGCTTCAGGAGGCTCCAGGATGCTCCTGGAGGCTACAGGAAGCCACAGGAGACCCCAGGGGGCCACAGGAAGCGCCAGGAGGCACCAGGAGGCCCCAGAACGCACCAGGAGGCCCCAAGAGGCCCCAGGAGCAGGAGGCCTCAGAAGGCCACAGGAGTGGTCTCAATCTTATGTGTTGTACGTGTGCTCCTATAGATTAGGCCGCCCCTGGAGCACGAATCCTTGATGTTTTACGTACGTTTCTATAGATTGTCCTATTCCTGTGTGTCCACTCCGACGTGTTTCACGCATGTTCCTATAGATCGGGCCTCCCCTGGGGCACGAGCTCTTGGTGTGTGACGCGTGTGCACCTATATCCTGCTGGTTCAATCCGCAGTGTTTTGTGCACGTCAGTTCCTATAGATTGGGACTCCTACAGATTGGGCCTCTCTCCTGGGGCGCGAATCCCCCCTAGGAGGCCCCAGGAGGCCCCAGCAGGCCGCGCGAGGGCCCCTGGAGGCTCCAGGAAGCCCCAGAAGGTTCCAGGAGGCCCCAGCAGGCCCCCAAGCTCGTGTGCAGAGACGCGGTCGTGCGAGTGAGAATCCTTCACGCCCCGGCTCGTCCAGAGTTCGATTCGCTCCCAGACCGTCATTGACTCAAGCCCGTGAATATTCGAAAACTCCTGCGCCTGGACACTCAGGGCGGACAGGTCCATGCTAATCTATGCGCATATGCGGCACGCAATGCATATTTGTTCATCGGGTTCTTGAGAACCGCTTGGGATTACACGTATGAAGTGCGGGCCCCATTGGGAGGGAGCTCCCGCTCGAGACTTTCCCACGATTCACTCACAGACGAAGCTCCCGCTCGAGACCTCGCTTCGTTTTTCTGATATGAAATGCGGGCCCCACAAGGAAGGCAGCTCCCACTGGAGACTTCCTCGAGATTCGGGCTGCCAGGTATGATTCCACCCGTTTTCCGATGGCCGCTGGGGATTACTAACGTAAAGTGCAGGCCCCATAGGGACGGGGTTTCCGATCGAAAATTCATCTGATTCGCTCAGGCTGCGTGGTTTCACCCTCACGATTCACTCACAGACAAGGTTTCCGCTCGAGGCTCCCACTTGCGAGAATGGTAATAGTATGGTAGTCATGAGGATGGTGATCATGCTGACGTGTGTGAGTGTGTGATGATGATGTCGGTGATGCTGATGACGGTGATGATGGTGATGATGGGAGTGACGATGATGAGGTGGTCATGGTGAGGATGATGATGATGTGGTGGTGAGGATGCTGAGGATGATGATGACGATGGTGATGATGGGGATGATGCTGATAATGCTTATGAGGGTGAATGGAGAGACATTTTATATTATTATCAGAAACGCCCTGGGCGTCTTTACTGTGGATTCTTGGCAAGCTACAGACTCTACAACAACGCCACGCCACGTTGCTTTTATTGTGTTCGTATTGTGTGTTTTAACATTTCCCGGCCCGTCGCTGTGGATATTCGTTTGTTTGGCGTTTGTTTTTTCTTGCTTCCTTGTCTTCACTGCCGCCTTCGCTCCCGCTCTCCTGTTCCTGCCGCATCCCGTCCCTCCCGTCCCGCCCGCAGAGCGCAGAGCTAAGAACGCCCCAGGAACACCCTAACGCCGGTCCGACACCGGCGCGGAACAGGCCTGGAGGCCTCGCGACCAGCCACCAGCGACGACCAGAGAAGATCGAGGGTCCAGGGTCAAGCCCGCGCGCCCGGACGCGAGCCCATGAAAGGCGCAAGCGGTGGCAGTCTACTGCGTGCTATACACACTTGCGCCCCGATCCTACAAAACAGGTATCCATTCACATGGAGCGTTCACTAATAATGACGACAGCAATCATGAAATTCTGCGGCGCGCTGTTGGAAAACATCTAGAGACCAAGAACGCCACTGAGAACCAATCAGACGGACAAAAGCTTCCAAATCATACGTCAATGTAAGACTCAGCCAGCCTGCTTTCTGACGATCGCGTGGCGACCAATTCAGAACTATCGTGATGCACGTTGTATCCGGCAAATGTTGAACGTACTCAATACAGGACCAATGTTGGTGAACGCATTGTTATGCCCACGTACGAGCGCCAGCGTTCGCGACGAAGCTTCGTGCACGCTCGTTCCAAAGATGTCGTATATCAAACCATGGTGCCTCCCAGTCAATTGGTGGAGGTGGTCCGACAATCTGTCGTACGAGGCTTCGAAGTTCCACATTGATTTCCTTGAAGTCTTCCACGTGCATCGGGCGATGCTCTGTCGCAAAACACGCGACTGTCGTTACCACGGAACCGAACAGTTTCACTCTCTGCGCGATTGAAGCCCGCTTGTCGCAGAGGGTACGGCGATTCGCATCGAATGCCTTGGCTGCATTTTGCATGTGGATGTTCAGATCCAGCGTGCTGGATTCTGCCCCCCCCCCCTGTGGACAGCACGCAACCCAACCATTTCTGAGCAGACTCATCTGATGATCACGTCATTGGTCAAACCCTATGGCGTGTGGATCGCAGCTGGGGGTTGTGCCATAGTGGTCAATGCCTGGGTGTTTTTTGCGTTCAGAACAAGGCCGACCGTCAGCAGCTCCGACACGAGCTCCCCGAGCAGGAGGCGCACCTCTTCTTCTGGATAAGCAGATGGGACCAAGTCGTCCGCGAAACGCAAGTTTGTCGCATTCTCTCCACCGTTTCCGAGATGTATACCCAGATGTTGGATTTTTTGTTTGCAGGACGACATGGCCCATTCCATGGCACGCGTAAAAGGAGGTTAGCACGCAGCACGCTCTCTTCGCGGACGCTAGCGAAAATAGGAAATTCATTGCTGTATGTGCTCTCCTAATCGGCATAGAGTAGGCGAATGATCCACGCCATGTGTTCGGACCCCCCGTGCGCGCGGAGTGCTCGCCATAATGGATCCTATGCCACGTTGTCGAATGCTCTTGACACGTTCAAAATGATGATCCCACTCGGTACCCCCACGGCACGTGTGTTTTGGATGACCAGAGAAGATCAACACGATTATAGGACAAACACCGGGAGGACTGGACGCAATGATATTGAATTGAGGACGTGATAGACGGCAGTGTGAAACAGCGCAGTCAACAGATCTGACAATGCTAAAAAAACTCAACACGCAAAACATGTGAATCTTTTTCCAGCGTTTATGAGAGGTTTCTTGGGACCGGGAAACGCTGAAAGCAGATGTCCAACACGATGAGCGTCAAAGCATTGTTGTGTATACACACGCACATATCATCACGCCCACGGCATGTGCAATAATAACCATGGAGCAGCGGGAGAAGGAGTGTTCGAGGTGATGATGGTGGGGGGGGTCAGAGGAAACAGGAGCCCCATGTGGGGCGTGGGCAGAGAGGGGACCGCAGAGAGTCCCTGAAAGGGTGGGCGGGGGGCCCGAGACCGCCGGCCCGAGCTCGCCCGGCCCGAGCTAGAGTGCACCACAGCTCATTGAGGAACCGTGCTCCCGCCGGCTACATGCCTGGTCCGGATGGCCACCATCCCTGGTGAAGCAGTTCAGCCGTTGATTCTCCGAGCCGTGGGATGAAGTCGGGCCTGTTCCTCCACAGGAGGAATATTCAAACATAGTTTCAAACAACCATAGTCTGGGGAGGATGTTTTGACCGGTCTTAACTATGTTTGCATATTTTTGGGTGTACTTTTTATTTTTCATCCAGAGCCCGCCCAACCCTGGGACCTGGGACCGTCTTCAGGCGCCAGGTCCATCAAGCTCGAACCTGGGACGAAACATTACCACCGGGGAGGCGGTCGGGACTGTGAGGGCCGCGGATCGAAAACATCAGGTCGGTGGACGTCAGGGATCCTGCGCGCGGTCTCAACTCGCGTGGGTCTGAAGCTCGACCTCGTTCCCTCGACTCCAGGGGGCCTCTCGGGTGCCTTTGGGCCGTCGCAAGGCTTCCCTGGCCCCTCTGACGCATCCTGGGGCCGTCCAGGGGTCTTGTTGGGGCGCTTCCTGGCCATCATCTTGGAGGCCTCTTGGGCCGTCTTGGGGGCCTCTGGAGCCGTATTGGGCTGTCGGATGCCCGACAAGGGGGGAACGCGAAGGACATTGAACAATTTCTGGGAAGTCAATGGTTTGGGCTTCTTCGGGCTTCCTGGAGGGCTTTTGAAGCCTGGGCTGTATGGGAGGCCTCTTCTGAAGTCTTAGGGCTCCCCTTGGCCCATCTGATGCCTTCGGAGACAGTCTTGGGGGCCTCTAGGGGGTTTCCTGGAGTACCTCTTTGAGGCCGTCTTTGGGCGTCTTGGAAGCCTTTAGGCCGTCTCAGGGCTCTCCTGGCCCGTCTGACGCTTTCGGAGGCCGTCTTGGGGGCCTGTCTGGGCCGTTCCCGGGTACTCTTGATGCGGTTTCGGGCCATCATTGGGGACTCTTGGGCCGTCCTGGGGCTCTCTTGGGGCAGTCTTGGGGGGCCCTTGGGCTGTCTTGGAGGCCTCCGGAGCCGTCTTGGGCTGTCGGAAATCGCATCACGCGGGGGGCCTCTTGTGCAATTCTTGGGGCTCCCCTGTCCCGCCGGACGCCTTCGGAGGCAATCTTGGGCGCTTCTTTGGGTTGCCCAGGGGTTCTTTGGGTGCGCTGTCGGGCTGGCATGGAAGTAAATTAGGACGTCTTGGAGGCCGTCCTAAGGGCCTCTTCGGTTGCCTCGGGGGTCCCTTGGGCAGTTTTGGAGGCCTCTGGAGCCTCACTGGACTGTTGGAAGCCCGAAAAAAGCGGGACGCGGAAAACATTGGAAACTAAATAGGGAGGCAATGATGTTGGTTTTCATTGGTTTGGTGGAGGGCCTCTTGAACCCCCCTGGATTGCATCGGGTCTTTGGGCTCTCTTGGTCCGTCTGACGTTTTCGAAGGCCACCTTTGAGGAATTGATGAGTTGTCCTGGGGTTACAGTGGAGACCCATGCCAAGAAACACCCTGCTTGCCTCCAGGGTGCCCTGGGTTTCTTTGGTTTCGATGGTTTTGCGATGGAAAGCGCGACGCCCCCACACCAACAATCAATGGACGTCCTGGGGTCTCAGGGTTGGGTTTCTTGTGGAAGGTTTCTTGTGGACGGGCCTCCGCTGTACGTCGAGGCGGTTTCGGGCCGTCTTCCTCTTTGGGGCCTCTTGGGCCGTCTCGGTGCTTGCTCTCGGGGGTGGACAGAACTCCTACCCTGACACGTCGGTTAGTGAATTGTCCGTTTTCGGTTCTCGAGAGGGCGCCGCGGCCGTCATTTTCCAGGCTTGCGCCCGCCAGGTTTGGGCCAGAGGGCGTTTTCACTAAACCACGTTTTGCTAAAGGGAGGTCTGTCCATCCCCGACTCTCCGCTCGCATCGAGGACCTGTGGGACCGTCTTGGGTTGTCGGAAGCTTGGAAAGGCTAGAATTTGAAACACATTGAATGACATAGTCGTCGTTCTCTTAGTCATTGTTTTGCCGATCGGCGCTGGCCCTCGCACCCCCCCCCCTCCCCCCTCCTCGTGGAGTTAGATCTTGGCTGTTTTTGGCGCCTGTTTCACGCAGGTGGAGGCTCCTCCAGAGGACGCACTGCTGCAAACAGTCGCACTAAGCAGAGGTCCAGAGCCAGACACCCCACCCTCCCATCCTTTCCGCCCAATGTCGAAACTCCGAATCAAGAAAACGCTCTCCAGATCAATGGTTTGGGCTTCTTCGGGCTCACCTTGAGGGCCTCTTTGGAGCCCTCTGGGGTTGTATCGGAGGCCTCTCGGGCCGTCTTGGGGCAATCTGGAGCTGTCTTCGAGGCATCTTGGACCAGCTTGGATGCGTCGTGATGCCATCTTGGATCTTCTTAGTTGTCTTGGCGCCGCCTGGCGGCCAAACAGAGCGCCGAAAAACAACTCGCGCGCAGGGAGGCGATGGGATCGGCCCTAGAACACACTACAGTCGGCCTTGATTAGTAGGTCCACCTTGCCAGATCAAGGGTACCCGTGTGTCCCGTGCCTCGCGACGCATGCCTTTTCGCATCCTTGTGGCAATGTGGCCCTCGGAAGGGTCTTGTGTCCTCTCGCGTGTCTTCTCCAATCAAGTCCGAAAAACAACTCGCGCGCGGGGAGGCGATGGGATCGGCCCTAGAACACACTAGAGAGACCCAACGTGCCGAGGGCACGGTGGCGGATCGACTACATGAGCTTGCCCCAGCACGACAAGCAGAACCCGGAGCTGCAGCGGCTGGAGCGGGAGCAACGGATGCCAGAGCCCGGCCGGCACCCGGCAGTCCGTACGGTGGCAGAGGAGTCGACCACACGTAAGAGTGACCTTTCGCCGGAGTGACTTTTGGTGCGGGCTCATCGGGCTCCCCCCGACCGCCGAGCGCGATGCGATATAGGCGGCCCGCGCCCTTGGTTTTGGCTCCCTCGCGCCCCCACAAGCTGCGCACCAAAGGTCTCTCTTACCCAGGGTCACTCTTACGCCTAGTCGAAGGAGGCCCAGTTCAAGGAGGCGCTCTCGTCCATGGAGGAGATATACAGCGTTGGCAGGACACCGGTCATTGTGCTGCCGATGGAGGACCTCGTCGAGACTGGCAGGGAGTACATCTCCAGGGGCTGGTGCTTTCTTGAGTTCTGCCTGGCCATGAGTTTCGACAACATCGCGAATGCCGAGGTCCACGAGCCTGTAAGGCGCTTGATCGGTGATGTCAAGAATATGAAGGGCGACACAGTTCATGGCTTCCGGGAGGCATTCAAGACTACACATTTCACCAGCAAAGGCGATGCCGATGTCGTCCTCCGGTTGTTCGAGAATACGCTGAGCTTAGGGTCTACCCGATAAAGTCCCGCGTTCGGTTGCCACTGCATTTTTGATTGCGAGCCCATCGGTCGCCTTAGCCGGAACAGTGCAGAAAAAAACGTAACGGAGACGCAGCAATGTTTGGGCGTAGTGTAGCCCGCTCGACCGCTGTGTGGCTGCCGTCGGACCGGCGAGGCTTGAGCCTTGGCAAGCAGCTGGCACAGCTTTAGCTCGACGCGCGGCGTTTGGGTTCCGATTGGACGGCGCAGGCCAGGAAGGCGGCTAAGGCGATGGGCAGATTGAACTACGTCATCATTCATCACGCGGCTTGTCTCGATGAGTGCATTGTGTGTTTTGCCATGCTCTGCGAGCAGCGCGTGTGAGAAGCGGGCAGTGTGCTGGCATCCCTACAGGGACGGAGACTTCCCGCATGCCACTCGCCTCGCCGCGCCTCCCTCTTCGACATGGATAAGGGCAAACGCAGGAAAAGGCAGGAGAAATTCCCGCTGCAGGGCTTTCAGATACGATGGCTCAGGATGGACAACGAGATACGACCCGAATGGTAAGAGAGACTGGGAGACCATACGACAGCTGGCACAAAACGTTATGAAGGAGATTGGGATCAACATTAGTACATCAAGGACTCCGTAAACAAGCGCTGACAGAGAGGGACAGTCAGGCAGCTAACCTGGCTCCTATGGCGCGTCATCATTATCGGCATCATCAATATCATCATCACCATCCGAATAGTCATCTTCTTCATCACCATCATCATCAACATTAGCATCGTCCCAGCCGTTAAAGATCAGGCATTTGCTGGGCCAAGGGCCATCGCGGCGCACTTGCGCCGCTCGCGCTGCTTAGTGTGGCCGCTCCGGTGGTTACCCATTGGCCGCTCCGCTCCCCTTCTGCTCGCGAGGGTCTGTGCTGCCAGATTGACCCAGATTACTGGTCAACTCGTTCACGGTCGACGGTGCAGATTGCTCATCAAGTCTTATTGGGATGGGGTCCTGGTTCATTGCGTGCTCCCAGCGTTTGATGGCGATGTGGGTGTGATCCTTGAATGCCGATGTTTTTTGCGCAAGTGAGGTTGCACTCCCTCGAGGACGTATGCGTGGTCGATCATGGTGATCGGTCCTCCGACGGCGTCGTGAACATCACGCTCAGCATGAGGAGTTTTCCGAGAGGTGGCATTCCTGATGATATACTTCTTGAAGATGGTGTGAGCGATCTTCATGCTGGTGATACTCGTTCGTTCCACTGCTGGTGGGCTTCCTCCTGGTCGCCAGCCTGGTGCTGCAGTGGACGTACCCGCACTAGCTCATACTTTTCGGGAGAGTCTTGCTGCCCCTGGTCCTCCTGGTGGTGCTGATGCTCATGATGTTCCTGGTTCGCTCGATCGTGGGCCAACCGATTGCGGTCTTGGCCTGGCTCATGGTGTTCTTGGCGATGGGGATGCTCAGAGTCTTCCTGGTGCTCCTGGTCGACGGCCTGCCGATGGCGTGCCTGGTGATTCACCAGAACAAATTGAGCACCCAGAAAGCACCGAAGCTTGAGGGTTTCCACGTGTCGGGCTCTGGGACACACTCGTTCGACACTGTCTCGACGCTGTTTGGACACCGTTTCGACACTTTTCCAGGTGCTCGAAATTATTTCTAGCATATGGTCTTTAAGTACGATGGGAGAGGAACAAAAAGGCACAAGCCTAACTTGTTCGCATCGCGCCAGAATCACGTTGTCAGTGTGCGTGTGAAGTTCCGTGCCAACATGCATCACTTGTTGCGTGCTGCGTATCGGGGCAGCCAAGTCGTCATGGCATCTCGCGTAAGGCCCCTTCCTTTCCTCGAAGGAGAGAAAGCGCCACAAGTATTCACTTCTGGGATGTGGCCCGTAAGTGCGATGGGAGCTACATAAGCGCGGAGTTGCTGATGCGCTCGACCTTCGACCTGCCGAGAGGGCGTCCACGACCGCGCTCCTTCCTGGTGCTCCACGGTGGTGTGGCTTCTCCTGCCTTATCCCTGGCGCTCTCGACATAGATCCTCTTGGCCCCCCGAGGCTGCGCACGGGGAGACATGCTCGCGTCTCTGTCTCCTGGCGGTGGCGGGTGCTCGTGGAGATGTGCAGGGTGCTCTCGGCCGTCGGCCTGCCGGTGGCGCTCACGTGGTGACGCTCGTGGCGCGCAGGGCCGTGCGGCCGCTCGTGGAGGTGACGGGGTGCTTTCGATCGTCGGCCTGGCGACGGCGTTCACGGTGACTCCAGTGGTCTCCATGCTGGTCCGGGTGCTCACCGAGTTCCTGGTGCCCCTGATCGTCGGCCCGCCGGTGGAGCTCGTGCGCGTGCTCCTGGTGCACCTGCAGCGTCTCCGCCGCTCGGGAGAGCTCGCGGTGACGAGCGCGGTGATCGTGTGAACGCCGGCGATGGCTCGGAGCACCCGTCGGAGGCCCCTGCTCTTCCCTTGGCTTGCTGTGGCCAGCGCTTCCGCCGCTTCTCCCCATGCTGCTGCCGCTCCCGCCCCACCCGGTGTTGGACCTTCTTGTAGACCTGAGTAAAGAGGACCAGCGAATCTACATGATGCTGCACAGACCCTGCACGGCCTCCAATGTGTGATGGCGGCCTTCGATGCCCTCGCTCAGCTGTGCTGCCGGGCGGGATCGCGTCCTGCGCAGTTGTCTTGGCAAGGCTTCCCGCCTGCCTCAGCTCTCGTGGAAGTCTCTTCACCAGAACGCCGCGTATTCAGCCGCCTGCCTGCGCCCAGTCGGCCCTACAGATGCATACGAACTGCTCCAGACGCTCCAGCAGTTCTTGCAGCCGGCCAGCAACGCGACAGCTACAGCGGAAGGCGCTGAAGTTGTGTTCGTCGTTGCGTTTCCCGCCGTGTTGCCTCCTCTCGTCTTGCCTCGTCGTTCCGTCGCCTCCCCTCCCTCTTCTTTCCCGTCCCCTTGCGCTGTCGTTTCTGCGCTTTGGGGCTTTCGTTGATTCGCCCCTCGGCCCCGCCCTTCCTCTCCTCCTCTCCCCTCTGTCCACCTCCGTCGGCCGTCCCGGCGGAGGTGGGGCGTGTGCTCTCCGAGACCTTCTCTTGGGTCTCGGAGGGCGCCTGCTGCTGCCGGTGCCTGGTACGACGTAATGCGTTGCTGCAGTGCGGAAGTGGCGGAAGCGGACGTGGAGCAGGTGGGGGAAGCTGGACTTGTCTCCCCAAAAAGTCATCATTAGCACAATCATCATCATCACCATCACCATCACCATCACCATCACCATCATCATCATCATCATCATCATCATCATCATCAACATCATCATCAACATCATCCTCATCCTTACCCTTGTCATCATCATCATTCTCGTCATCACCATCATCATAAGTAGAATCATCATCCTCATCCTGATCATCATCATCGTCCACCTCCTGCGGGAGCGTACGCAGACCGTGGTGGGGGGTCCGACCGCAGTGGTCGCGGCCAAGAGCACGGTGTTCCAGTCACCCGGCTGCCCCCGGCGAGCCCCGCGGCAGTAGTGCATGCAGGATCGCTCTACAGAAGGCACCTCAAACAAGAAACCGGCTTGCCAGCCGACTGGCAGGTGCCCCACGGAAGGCTCTTATCCCACTGATGGCCTTGAGGGCCCATGCAATGTTTTGGGACACTTCGGGAGGCCCAGGGTTCGACGCCGAACACTACCCTAGAGCTTCTTGCAGAAGGAAGTGCAGGATCGCTTTGCCGCTTCCTCGTGGCAGGTTCGGTACGGCGGTCTCGCGCCGCTTCGACTCGGCGGCGACCCCGTGTTCCACCGTTCAAGGTTGAACGCCGACAGTGCATTGGAACCGGTACGGGCTATCAGAGAGCAGTGATTTTTCAAGGCTGAACGATCCACGCGGTGCCACAAACCAAAACGAAAGTCGTCGCAAGCCGGCCGCAGAACCATCCTGGGGCAGTTTCGGGAGCATCGCTACGATGTTTCAGAGTGGCGCGGCCGTAACGTGGCATGCGTTCTGGGGACTTTTTTGGAAGCTTCTTCGTGACCTCTCTTTGGGTGTCCTCTTGCGTCTTTCTGGGAGGGGCCTTCCGGGATCTTCTCGAGCGCTTGTTGGGGGCCGTCCTGAGTACAACTGTTTGACCGACATCTCCCGAAGCTCTCTTGGAGCTCTCTTTTGCCGCTTTGTGGCAGTTTGGGGGACCTCGTTTGGAGCCCACTTCAGGTCATCTTGGGATCATCTTTAGGCCCCAGGGACCCATCGTAAGCGAGAATACGAGAAAGCAAAACAAGCACACGGCACATTCTTTCATGATGTTGCCCAATCGCGGACGCCTTTGGTGGGGGGTCCGCGGCTACCTCGAACCGTCTCGGGTTGTCTTCGTGAAGGCATGCTGGAGACTGCACTGGACACACCTGGGCCGCATTGCGCCTCGGGCTATTTGGGGCCATCTGAAAGCATCCTAGGCCAAAACGGGTCCCCAATATAGGATGGTATCGGCTGACAGCGATGCCAAGAGTCGCCCAGACAGCGGGCGTTGCGTCGACGTTAACGGCGATTCGGACAAGTGGGAGAGGAGCAGTGTTCGGACGGCGCATGCAATCAACATATCGCCCAGCGACATCCGCTGATTGTTCCGAATAGAACGCTGCCCTGGTGGCTTGATGTGATTTCTATTTCTGGTTGAATGTCTGGCGATAAGTACAACAATGATACATGCGAGAGGCCAGAAGTTATCAACGTTGCAACGCAATTTGTTCTTGAATGTATATCGACCGTTCCAAATACGAGCCCGTTGGACAAAGACATCATTCATGAAGTACCGCCGGGATTATCCGAGCTTGTGGATAGAATTTGGAACCAACCATTTGATCGAATCCCCACTCATGGAAGATGGGGGCGACTTCTATTGGCTGCACGCGAAGTCATATTATTGTTCATGTCCGCGGGAATCAATGTTGCGTTTCTGGGGTATGACGTACAGCGAAATCCGCAATCCAGCCAAATCAGGCAATATGCTTATGCTTTGGATTGTCGGATCCGATCTGCAGTCGAGATATTTGACTCACTTCATAATTGGACCAACGGATTGGGATATGAAGTATCGGAGACCGCGCGACGGAATTGCTCAGGTATCTAAGAGGGTGCGGTTTTCATGCATACGGAATGTCAATCCAGCGTCAAGGTTTGTCTTGCCAACAGCCTCTTTGGAGTCGTCAGCGCTGGCAATGCCGTTGGGATTGCCAATTGCCTCTAGAAGAAAACGGAGGAGAGCGGCCCGGCCAACTCTCCGACCGAGACAATCCCAGCCGAGTCGCCAGCAGATGCCGCAACCCCAGTTGTCGAAGGCAATTGCCCGAGCGGCGCCGCCGCCCCGGGACAGCGAACTTCGCCAAGTATCGCGACCGAGGTACCGGGATGGAAGGCAGTCTTATCGGGCCGCCCCTTTTGCACCTGCGCCTGCCGGCCCAGCCGCGTCGGGCACGAATGCTGGCTGGATTGATTTTGACAGAATCCAGTCGTGGGCGGATGAATCCTGGACTGATGAGCCTATCCCTGAAAGACTGGCTGTAGAGCCGGTCGGCGGCCGCGCGAGCGATGGCGGCGGCCCCGGGCCGGCCATGGACGGCGTCTATGACGCGACCATCGACAATGATGACAACAATGAGAATGGAGAAATTCAAGGATACTATGTACATGTTTCCCGGCATCAGCGAGTCACCGGCCTTGGCGCAACGCGGCAGTGGTTTAGTTTGAACGAGTACAACGACAAGTTCCAGCGTGATTCTGGGACGCCAAGTACCTTGCCAAAGCCTCCACCGCCCCCACGCCGAAGGCGAGACCGCAGGAGAAGGGCCACGGCAAGAGTAAGCCAAGTGGCTGGAGTTCAAGCAGAAGGGAAGACATCTCCTCCAGGAATCAGAACCAGTGGCGCTGGAGTAACAGTGATCCCTGGGACGACTCTCGTAAATGGAGCGGTCGCTGGAGAAGGTGATGCAGCGCAATGCTGGCCCAGATTGCTTCGGGGAGCGGGTGCACCAGGTGTGCACGGGCATTGTGGCCTGAGCTGGAAATATTAGCTCAGGCGGGGAACGTCGGGTTTCTTCGGCCTTCCGCCCCCTGGCAACCAGCGCTGAGCGGTAAAATGCTTTTGGGGTTCGCTCTGGTGGCTGTGCATATGTACAGGCCCGGTGGGTCGGGGGGTCGGGGCGGCTCTACGGACCCCGCCGCGC
>CAUYUJ010014562.1:88841-166341 GCA_963575745.1 Prorocentrum cordatum
ACAAAAAACTTCTCAGAAGGCGCGAGGGCTTCTGAGAAGTCCCGCCGCCTTCTGAGAAGGCGTTTTCCTTCTCACTTCCCCTCCTCGCTCGCCGCCGACCCCTATCGTGGCCCCCATCCCTGGTTCGTGGGCCCCCGGGCAGTGCGGTGACCGCGCCGTGTGGTGAGTCGGCTGGGTTTCGGGGTTTTATCGCGCGAATGTGGGACTTGGGCCGTTCTCCGAGGACGTCTCGGGGGGTACGACGACGACGACGACGACGGCGACGGCAACGGAGACGACGGAGACGACGACGACGACGACGACGACGACGACGACGACAACGACGACGACGACGACGACGATGACGACGACGACGACGACGACGACGACGACGACGACGACGACGACGGCGGCGGCGGCAGCGGCGGCGACGGCCGGCGACGACGGCCGGCAACAACGACGACGACGACGACGACAACGACAAATCGCCCCAGAAAGGGCCTCGCTTGGTTGGAGGGATCGATCGGGTTGCCATCCGGCCCCGTCCCCGGCGGAAGAGCAGGCCCCGGGCAGCCCCAGGGGGGAGGGCACCGCGTGGTGTTCTGTTCTCGTCGAGTCGTCGCGGCGGCGACCCCCGGTTGCCGACAACATGTTTTTCCTGACCATCCTGTGGTGTTGGGTCTTCGTCTTGAAGAGACAGCGCCCCGCGTTCCTCCTTCCTCCTTCCTTCCTTCCTTCCTCCTCCCCCCCTCCCTCCGCTCATCCCTGCCTCTGTCTCCCCCACCCAGCACAGCGCTTCGTGGCCCCATAGGGAGCTCCACCGAAGGCCCAATGCTACCGCCCGTATGCGTTCCCCCTGCCCAGTACAGCGCTTCGTGTCCCCACATGGAGCTCTACCGAAGGCAGTACGGTGTTTCGTGGCCCCACAGGGAGCTCCATCGAACGCCCCAGTGCTACCGCCCGCATGCGTCCCCCCCACCCACCACAGCGGTTCGTGGCCCCATAGGGAGCTCCACCGACGGCCCCAGTGCTACCGCCCGCCGTTCGCCCCCGCCTCCCCAGTACAGTGTTTCGCGGCCCCATCGGGCCCTCCACCGAAGGTCCCAATGCTGCAGCCCGCATGCGTCCCCCGCCACAGTGCAGCGCGTCGCGGCCGCATAGGGAGTTCCACCGAAGGTCCCAGCGCTACAGCCCGCATGCGCCCCCCCCACCCACAGCGCTTCGTGGCCCCATAGGGAGTTCCACCGAAGGTCCCAGTGCTAGCGCATGCGTCCCCCCCACCCAGTACAGCGTTTCGTGGCCCTTTCGGGACCTCCTCTGAAGGCCCCAATGCTACCGCCCGCATGCGTCCCTCCCGACCCAGTGCAGCGCTTCGTGGCCCCATAAGGAGCTCCACCGAAGGTCTCAGTGCTACCGCCGTTTGCGAAATAAACGCCCACGTGTGGAAGTACCGAGAGCCCCGCCCCGCGCCCCGTATTTCAATGTTGGCCACCAAACACGCCGAAGGGGAGCGCGAAGCGTTGCGAAATAAACGCACACTTATGTTGGACTGCCCAGCCCTCCCCGTCAACCTTGAAATGCGGGGGAAAGGGGGCGTGCTTCGTCGTCTTGTTTTCGATCCCTAAGATGGGCGTTTATCCCGCAAACGGCGGTACCGCATGCACACCAAGTCCAGCGCTTCGTGGGCCCATATGAAGCTCCACGGGCGGCCCCAGCGCTACCGCCCGCCGTGCGTCTCCCCCACCCAGTGTACGTCGCCTCGTGGCCCCATAGGGAGCTGCCGCCCGCATGCGTCCCCCCACCCAGCACAGCGCTTCGTAGCCCCATTGGGAGTTCCACCGAAGGTCTCGGTGCTACCGCATGCGTCCCCCACGCCAAGTGCAGCGTTTCGTGGGCCCATAGGGAGCTCCACCGACGGCCCCAGTGCTACCGCCCGCCATGCGTCCCCCCCACGCAGCACAGCGCTTCGTGGCCCCATAGGGTGCTCCACCGACGGCCCCAGTTCTACCGCCCGCACGCGTCCCTCCCCCCACCCAGTATACAGCGCTACGTGGCCCCATAGGGAACTACCGCCCGCATGCGTCCCCCCCACTCAGTCCAGCGCTTCGTGCCCCCATAGGGACCTCCACAGAAGGCCCCAATTGCACAGTCCACATGCGTCTCCCCCACCCAGTACAGCGTTTTCGTTGTCCCATAGGGAGCTCCACCGAAGGCCCTGGTGGCAAAGTTCGCCCCCACGCAATACAGCGTTTCGTGGCTTATAGGGAGCTCCCTCCGCCGAAGGCCCCAGTAGCACAGTTCGTATGCGTCAACCCCCCCACCCAGAACAGCGTGTCGTGGTCCATAGTGAGCTTCACCGAAGATGATACCCACAACTGCGGGACTCACAAGTGCAGATGGTTGGGTCCTTCGCCGGGCCACTGGGGCGTTTTTCCTCGATGTCAGCCTCTCGGGCCAGTCTTCTGCTGCCGTGCCCGTCGGAGATGGATCGGGGACGAAGAGCGGAACCCGGGCAGCGTTCCAGCAATGGTCTCGCCTTCGAGGGATCGAGAAGTTGGCATCTCCGTCTCGGCGGAAAGCGCCGACGGAAGAGCGGCGTAGGCAGAGCGAGGGGCGGCGCAGACGCCGGTGGAGGCCAGCGAACGTAGAAGATGCGCCTCCAAGAGATGTTTTTTTGTCAATTCCCAGACTTTCTAGAACTCGCCACGGGACTCGTGCTCGCCTTCGCGTCGATGCGGCGGCGGCACCCCCTTGCTGCGGGCGCTCGGGATTGAGTGCCGCCGAGGTGTCCCACGACCAGCGTTATAGGCACACACACACACGACGCTGAAGTGATTGCCACGCTGGGCTCAGGAGGAGCTACAGTCGGGGCCCTGAAGAAGGAACCCTTTTCGTTGGGGAGGGGCTCGGTGTTCCTTGATTGTTCTGCAGTTTGCCTTCCGTTCTCCTGAGGTTGTCCGTGGGAAATCGAAGTTTAACTTATGAGAAAAAGGGGCCTCGTTCATTTAGGGCTCCTTAGGTCAACGCCCCGACTGTGTGGTCCTCGGGCGCTCTCTTCTGCATCCGGGTCGGGGGGAGCTGCTCTCGGCCATGGGCTCGCCGTGGCTGGATCGCGAAGAGCGCGTCGTTCGCGATTCAGCGCTCACGCGGCGGCGACCCCGTGCCACGGGCGTTCAGGGCTGAAGGCCGCCAGTGTTAAGTCGGGCGTGTCCCTCTACAGGAAGAATCTTTTTAAACAAAAAAATAGTCAAGAAATTGTCCGGGAACGATGTTCCCAGTATTTTCCAAATTCCTGAGCATCTTTTCACAATTTGTTCAATGTTTCCTACGAAATCCCCCTGTAGGGGGACGTGCCCGACTTAACGCCAGTGTCCCATGGCCTGCCAAAGTGGAGCGGTCTGGCGATCGAAAGCCGCCGATCGTTCAGAGGCGAACGCTCCGCGCAGTGCCAGAGACAAACGGCGGGGCAGTCACGACACAAACTTCCGATACATCTATCCAGGTCCGGCGCTGCAAAACATGATAGAACATCTTACAAAATCACGACCAGAGCCGTAGACCCCATCTCTCTCTGCTGACTCCATCCCTTTGCCGCAGATTTTGGGCCGGATCGATCTGTGATGGTCTTGGGGCACGAGTCTGGGCGCAAACGCCCCGTGCGAGAAACGCGCCACGCCCGGATCTCCGGGGCTTCTCCGCTGCCCCATGTCTTCGGCGAGGCTCCGCGGCGACTGCGCGCAAGGCTCGCCCTCTTGGGCTGTCCTTCCCTTGGCCTCCGCCGGCCAGGGGCGGCGACGGCGCGCAGGAGAGGGCAGCCCCCCGGACGGGCCCCATCCCCAGCCCGTCGGCCGCCGAGCGCGGCCTGGGCCCGAGCCCGCACCCAGGCCTCGGAGGGCATGGTGACTTCGGTCTCGGCGCCTGCCCGGGATGCCGGCCTTCTCGAGGAGCCTTCGCGGGCCTCGGGGCCGGCAGGAGTGGATTTGGGACTCGAGAAGCGTGCACTTGTTGCCCTCCTGGGCCAGAACGCGCGTTGTGCCCCCAGCCCTGCCCTGCCCCTCCTCCTCCCCCTCCCCCCCCCCCCCCCTCCCCCCCCCCCCCCCCTAACAGAACGCTCCCCCCCTCCGTGCGTCCCCAGCACTGCCGCAGTGCGTCCGGCACCACAGTCTGGGGGCTTGGGCGAGGGCGCTAATTACGTTGTGCCCCCTTCCCGTCCCCCCCCCCTCTCCCCCCCCAAAAAAAAACACGCCCGTTGTGGCCGCAATTAAAAATGCACTCAAAGCTGGCCCTGGGGAACGGGCCGGGATCTCTGGGGCGGTGGATGGCAAAAGCCATGCCGGCGGAGGTCCGGGACTGGGGCCAGACTCTCACCACGCACGGCCAGTTGAGCCCGTGCGGCGGCCGAACGGGCTCAGGCGCCGAGCGGGGACCTTGGGGAGAGCGAGGTGGGTGTCGCCCTAGGTTTGATCATCGAGAACACAAGAACCCCTAGCCCGAATAACACCCTGAAGACGTGGCCTCACTTAGGCCCCCGACTTCGCATTAAGAATCATGATTCTGGGCGGGCTGGCCTGCTACATCCGCAGACATGGCCCCCTCATCCCTGATGTCTGTGGCCCTCCCAACTTGGGCCCCCTCCCAGAGGGTTAGGGTACTGCTGTTGCGTATCGTCTAGGGGATAGCGGCAAGATTCCTGAGACCTGGGCGACGCCAGACAACATTGTGACGGAATTATGTTTGACGCTGTTGGGGCATCTGGAGGCCGTGTGCCGGCTGCCAGGGCCGTTGGACATCAGCCCCAGGTTGAAAAGCCTGCCCCGAGGAAAGGGTCGACATCTGCGGGGTGATGGGCTTGTATTCCACCACCACCACCACCATAAGTTGAAGGGGGAGGGGGTCCTCCTCCTCCTCTTCGTCCTCCTCCTCCTCTTCGTCCTCCTCCTCCTCCTCCTCCTCTTCGTCCTCCTCCTCCTCCTCCTCCTCTTCGTCCTCCTCGTCCTCCTCCTCCTCCTCCTCCTCCTCCTCCTCCTCCTCCTCCTCCTCCTCCTCCTCCTCCTCCTCATTCCCCCCATCCAACTTATGGTGATGGTGGTGGAAAACAGGCCCATCAAAGCCAGCCCGAGGAAAAGGGTCGAGATCTGCGGGGGCCTGCGTCACGGACCAAGAGGCGACGTCGAAGGAGAGGGAAGTGTTCCAGTGATGCTTCTACACGGGGGGGCGATCTTTTTTCCAAGAGGGCCGATCCCCTCGCCCCATGCTGTTCGGCGGGCCGCAAGAGGTCGGAGGCCGAGGTGGAGGTTGGCACCAGCACCACTATCGGGGCGTGGCTCCACCGAGGGACGATGACCCTGATCTCGGCGATGGTGGTAATGCTCGGGCCTTGAGGTGGCCGAGAGAGCACCACCAGCACCGACAGCCAGGATCGTCTTCCCCGGGTGGGGGCAAAAAACGTTGCGTTGGTGCTGGTGCCGAATGCTCGGACCCACCAAACAAATAAGATGCTCGAAGGCTTCGCAGCGATGGTCGAGTCCATCCAGGTGAGCTTCTCGGGCCTCTACGTCGGGGGCATCTGCCGTGCCCTCGGGAGACACATCCGGCAGGCCCAGGCCAGGGGCAGATCGCTCCGGGTCGCCCCTGGAACGGCCGCTGCGCCCCGCTGGCCGGAGGAAGCCAGGACACAAGGCATGCGGCAGGCCCGAGGCATAAGATCGAGGTCGGTTCTGGGAGGGTGCCCTGATGTTTTTCGTGCTTGTTGATTGCTTAGCACTGCTCGGACGTGTGCGTCTCTTCCTCGGCGAGTACCGTCGAGGAGCATCCTGGATCATCTGGCAGCAGAAGCACGCACGGGATCGAAACATGTACTGGGAGTGGACGCCCGAGCGATGGCGAGATTATGGTACCCTCGGTGATCTTCTGGTGTACGTAGGGTGTTTTGGCCACCAAGAGATATCATGTTCTTGAGGGATGATGCTCTGTCGTAGGTCCGGCCGTAAGCATGAGCTTTCGGAAATCCACCACGCTTTCTCGGATCTGCGCTGGACCCCCCTGGCGGCGCCTCCGGCGCCGTCCCTGGCGTGCCCCACGCGCCACGGGGGGGGGGAGCCCATCGCAGATCCAAGAAACCCGCGCGGACCCTCGACAGTGTCTGTTCATGCTGTTTTTTCTTTCCCTGGGTAGGGCCCAGAGGGGGGCGCATCGGCCCCCAATCGCCCATGCATCGCCGATAAGGGCTCGATAGCCAACCCCCGCCCAGAAGCGCCGGAGGCGCCGCCTGGGGGGGGCCCAGCGCCGATCCAAGACATCTGCGCGGACCTCCGAAGGTTAAGTCGGGTACGTCCCTCTACAGGAGGAATCTTCCAAAATTAGTAGTACAATAGTCTCTGGGGAGGATTCTTCGACTATTCGTGGCAATGTTTTGGGATTCTTGTTTGACCATTTCTCATTGCTCGTCCAGAATCCCCCTGCAGGAGGAAACGCCCGACCTATTGGAGGATGACGATTAATAAATGACCGGGGGTCGTGTTCACGCGGCGGCGCCCGGGATGACGATTAGAAAATACCGGCCGCGGGCTGGAAAACTATTTTTCTAAATCGTTCTCCTCCAGTCAGAAGGTTGTGCAGGAATAGCAGAAAACCATGTTTGTTTAATCGTTCTCTCCCATTTTTTAATAATCGTCATCCCGCATTGCTCCGAAGGTTCCCCGAAAAATAGTCCGTGGAGGATTGTTCGACTATTCGTGACCACTTTGGGATTTTTGCTGGACTATTTCTTATTGTTCGTCCAGAATCCCCCTGCAGGAGGACACGCCCGACCTAATCCGAAGGTTCCCCGGAGCAGTGCCTTCGCTCAGGGATGCCTGCGTCGCCCACGGAGGCACGGGGGGCCCGTGGGCGGCCCCGTCCCCGTGCGTCGCCACCGCCCCGTCGCACCTCCCCTCGCGCTGTGTTGCCGTCGCACTGCACTGCAATCGCAGCGCAGAGCACTGCAATCTCCATGACGGCCCAAGTGGCCTCCAAGACGGCCCCAAGAGGGCCCCAAGACGGCCCAAGAGGCCTCCAATACGTCCAAGATGGTCTCCAAGACGCCCAAGATGGCCTCCAAGACGGCCCCGATGGCCTCCAAGACGGCCTCCAAGACGGTATCGCACTGCACTGCACTGCCTTGCATGGGTGCGCGTCGCACTATCTCGTTCTGCAATGTTTCTCGTAGTGCTTTGCTGTGCGTTGCCGTGCGTTGCTTTGCGTCGCTCCCCGCCTTACTTCGCAGTGCTGGGCATTGCTTTGCGTTGCTTCTCATGGCTTTTCGTCCTTCTGCATTGCATTGCATTGCTCTGCATTGTTGCGCGTTGCTTTTTGTTACTTCGCGCAGACTTGCATGGCCTTGCGCCGCATAGATCTGCACCGTGTGGATTCGGCCACCCAGATTGCACCACACTGATGGCATGACCCAGACGTGCACCGCATACGCTGTGACACATCCCTGTTTCGGGCCCACGCTCGCGAACATCATGCATCCATGTGTCTTGTTGCTCTGCTCTGGACGTGACCCCCCCCCCACCCGGGCCTGCAAGCTCTCGGAGCGCCTGGGTGCCTGCGGATGTCTCTGCCCCGCCTCCGCCCCCGAAGGATTCGGGAGCCCGACGGCCAGTACAGTGCTTAGCCCAAATCCCTCATCAATCGACCCCCCCCCCCCCCCGAAAAAAGCCGCACCCCCCTCCAAATGCGAACCTGATATTCCGGACCCCCCTCTTCGACGGGGCACCTTAATGAACCGGACCCCCGAAGTTCCAATCCGAAGAAAGCGCCCTAGTAAACCGGACCCAGGGGACGATGAATAAGGGATTTGGAGTAAGCTTCACCTGAGTTGTTCGAGCTTGAGCTTAGAATTCCGCGCGAGAGCCAAGCGTGGGAGCCCAGCGTGGGTTTGGGGAGGTTCAGGGAAGGTGGAAGCGCACATGTCGGCGACCACCGCACGAAGCCAATATGTGTTTGCACTTCAGGTTTTTGGGACACTGCAGTAGTTGTTACATTGCAGTTCTTTTTGTTCGCTGTGGTGGCGCCTGAGTCACTCGTCCGTCAGATGGCACGCCAGCAAAATTTTACACCAACAACTTGGGTGGAACATCGACGTCGCGGCCAGCTGAGACAGCAGTGGACTACAGAAGTTTACAATTTTTGTCAACACAACTGAGAACCCTGCTGCTATTTAGTTCGGCCGTTCTGTCTTCTCTCCTTTCCCCTCCTCTCCCAGCGCGATTCTGAGCTGCAGTGTGAGACATGTCTTACTCCGGCGGCCTTCAGCCGTTGTCGTGCCAACGCATCTTGCTGGATGTACGGCTTGTTGCGATGCGGTGCAGCGGCGTTGCTCGAGCTGGCGCTTCGGATTCCGCGTGAGAGCCAAGCGCGGCGTGGGGAGCTTCAGGGAGGGTTGAAGCGTACAGGTCGGAGAACACCACACGAAAACAGCGCGTTTGCATTGCAGTTGGTTTTGCATTGCAGTGTGGTGTCGGCATCGCATGTTTGTATTGCGCTGTAGTGGCGTTGCTCGAGCTTGAGATCTGGAAGTCCGCGTGGGAGCCAAGCGTGGCTTGGGGAGGTTCAAGTAGGGCCGACGCACGCATGATGACGACCACGACACGAATACAGTTTTGGTTTGCATTTCAATGTGGTTCTGCATTGCAGCTTTTTGCGCGCTGGGGTGGCGCTGCGAGTAGAAGGATTTGGATCCCGCGTGCGAGCCGAGCGTGGTGTGTGGAGGTTCAGGGAGGGTTGAAGCGCACATGATGGCGCCGACCACACGAAAACATGGTTTATTGCATTGCCGTTGATATGTCTGCATTGCGTTTTCTCCTCACCCTCCCTTGGATGAGTTCTCGTTGTGAATAGAGCAGTGGGGTCTGCACCTTCTCTTCCTCCTCCTCCTCGCCCCCCCCCCCACTCTCCTCTCGGCTCTCTCCTCTCGCATCCCTTTTGGTGGCCGCGACGCGACATGTGAAACTGTCGCCACTTTCGGGGGCTGCTGGGGGAGCCCGCGCAGTGGGGCCCGACGCAGACCCAAACGGGGCCCCGACATCCCTGGGGGGTTGCAAAGTGTGAAACCGTCGCCAATTTCGCGGGCTGCTGGTGGAGCCCGCGCAGTGGGCCCCCAGGCAGACCCAAACGGAACCTCGCCATCCCTGGGGGGCTGCGAAGTATTCGAGGGTTGTTGGGGGATCTCTCACAGTGGGGCCACACCCAGACCCAAACGGGACCTCGTCATCCTTGGGGGGCTGCGAAGTGTGAAACTGCAACCACTTTCGAGGGCTGCTGCGGGGCTCGCACAGTGGGGCTTCACGCAGATCCAAACGGGACCTCGCCATCCCTGGGGGGCTGCGAAGTGTGAAATTGTCGCCACGTTCGAGGGTTGTTGGAGGATCCATCACAGTGGGGCCCACGCAGATCCAAAACTGACCTCGCCATCGGTGGGGGGCTGCGAAGTCTGAACCTGTCACCACTTTCGATGGCTGCAGGGGGAGCCAGCACAGTGGGGCCACACGCAGATTCATCTGGGACCTCGCCATCCCTGGGGGTCTTGCGAAGTGTGGAACAGTCGCCACGTTCGAGGGCTGGTGGGGGATCCATCACAGTGGGGCCACACGCAGACCCAAAAGGGACCTCGTCATCCTTCGGGGGCTGCGAAGTCTGAACCTGTCACCATTTTCGAGGGCTGCTGGGGGGCTCGCACAGTGGGGCTGAACGCAGATCCAAACGGGACCTCGCCATCCCTGGGGGGGCTGCGAAGTGTGAAATTGTCGCCACTTTCGAGGGCTGCTTGGGGGGCCAGCGGGCCTCGCCATCATTGGGGGGGTGGCTGCGAAGTGCGAAACTGTCGCCACTGTTGAGGGCTGCTGGAGGGGGGGGCCAGCACAGTGGGGTCCCACGCAGACTTCGAGGACCTCGCCAACCATAAGGGGGCTGGCCGCGCAGAAACGCGACACTTGATTGGCTGGTTGCGTCTGCGCCTATGTAACCTTATCTTTCCAATGCTCCATCATCTTGCTGCTGCTGCCGAGGTGATTGTGTTTCCGCCCCGATGTCTTCCTGTTGTTTCCCCTTCCCAACACAATGCCTCCTGGCCTTGTGTACCTCTGTTCTGCGAGTCGACCGCGCACACTTCGCACGATATAGATATCCGCCGTGCATCGTCTCTTGCAGCGTTGCTGTCACACCATTGTCGGCATACCTTGTATCAGCCGTTGGTGCCGATGGGATTGGGACGTCGCAGGTTATTTTGTTAGTTGCAGCTTTCTCTGTGCATTGCACTTGCATTGCAGGCTTTTCTGTTGCGCTGTAGTGGCGATGCTTGACTTGGGATTCCGAGTGGGAGCCTAGCGCGGTTTGGGGGGGGTCCGGAAGGGGTGAAACGCACATGTCGGCGACCACCACACGAAGACACGCTCTTGTTGCAGCAATTGCTTCTGCGTTGCAGGTTTCGTGTGCGATGTGGTGGCGCTGCTAGAACGCTTGGGAATCCGCGTGAGAGCCAAGCGCGGCTTGGGAAGGTCCAAGGACGGTTGAAGCGCACATGCCGGCGACGACAACACGAACACAGCTGTTTTGCATTGCGTGCGTTTTGCTATTGCAGTTGTTCGATTGGCATTGCAGTTGTTGCTGTTGCGCCGTAGTGGCGCTTCTAGAGCTTCAGCTTTGGATTCCGCGTGCGGGCCAAGCGCGGTTGGGGAGTATCATGGAGGGTGGAAGCACACATGTCGGCCACGACGACACGAAAACATTGCTGTTTGCGTTGAAGTTGTTCTGCGTTGCCGTTTTGTTTGCGCTGTAGTGGCGCCTGGCTGGCTGGTCTGGCTGCGTGGTCTGACGGGTCTGGCTTGCTGGTCTGGCTGGTCTGACTGTTTGGTCTGGCTGGTCTAGTTGGTCTGGTCTGGTCTGGTTGATCTGCTTTGTCTGGTCTGGGCTTTCCTGGTTGGAGTGGGCACATTGGCTCGTTCAGTCTGGTCCAGGTTTCGTTGGTATGAACGGCTAGCTGGCCTGGTCGGTCTACATGGCTGGTCTGGTGGGTCTACGTAGCAGGTCTGACTGGCTGGTCTGGCTATAGTCTGCTTGGTCCGGGTGGTCTGGGTGGCAGGCGTGGCTTGTCTAGTTTGCTTACTTACAGCCCATCCACAACAACACAATATTAGTTGCATTGTAGTTCGGGTGATTAGGTTGATCTGATTAGCCTGGTCTGGGCTCGTCCACTGGGTCCGGAACAGAATGCCCCGACGCCGCGGACAAATCCCACGAGCCGGTAAGAAGTGCCGTCGAAAGGGTCCCAGAAAACACAGAAACCCACAAGCGGGCCCCAAAGGACCCCCAGTATGATAGTGTTGGGGTTTGCTTGCGGAGCCCTCTCGGGTCTCTTTCGATTCCTCTCGGTGTGCTTTGGATTCTTTTGAAGACCCTTTGGAACCGAGACTGCAGAGGGCTCCAAGAGATTTCCAGGAGATCCCCAAGAGGGTCCCGAGATGGCTTCAAGAGGGTTCTAAGACGGCCCCAAACAGTATCATACCAGGGGCCTCTGGTATGATACTGTGGTGGTCTGTTTGAGGGGCCCTCTTGAGGCCTCTTTGGGTTTTTTCGGACCCTCGTCGTCGGAGCTTTAAGTCGGGCGCGTCCCTCTACAGAAGGAAAATTCAAAAATGGTCCACAAATCGTCAGTGGACGATTTTTTAATGTTTGCGGATGTTTGAAACATTTTGATTGTCTTCTTCAAGATCCGACCTAATCGTAGCTAGGACTGGGAACGATAGCGCTCCTGCGTCACTTCTGGCTGCGGCAGACAGGGAGGTGATAGGGGGGAGGGCACATCAGCAACCATTGCAATTCTTGTGCCCCAGCGCACAGAAGCTCACAGGTTTTCTCTATTACACGTTTGCTGGAAAATATGGTTGTCTTATTTTCTGTCACATTGCAGAAATCGTTTTGAAATTCGTAATGTGGCGGCGAGCATTGGCTTGTTTAGAGCTGAACATGCATGAAACCCGTCTTTGGATGTTAAAATCAATACCATAGCATTCCCCAAACAAGCGTAGAAACGAAAGGGCGGAGAGGAAGGAACACGAGGGACACGCGGAGCAGGAAGGCTTGCCGCCGCTACGCCCGCTGCCGTCGCTGTCGTGCTGTTGGTCGACACCCGAGATCCGTTCATGTCCGGGTGGGTGCGTTGTCTCCTATTTGCCTTCACCTCCCGTTCCCTCTTCTGGCGTCGTTGCTCAGGTTGGCCCAAAAGGGGGTCCAGCGACAAGGGGGTGGTGCAGTAGATCTGGTGCAACATATTTGTGGGATTGCGATACATTTGACATTCCAGGGCGCACATGTATTGCTGGATTTTTCGCGAGCAGTGCATTACTTGCAATACAACGCAATACAATTCTCCAGAGCAGTACATTTGCCATGCAATTGCCCCAAATCTATTGCACCACCCCCTTTTTTCAGCTGGACCCCTTTTTGGGGTCACCCGAAGTTGCGTCCCTCCAGCGCCGGCCCTCGAGCCCTCTTGAGGGCCTCTTGGGGGCCTCTTGGGGCTCCTTGGCGGCGTCTTGGGGGCCCCCAGGGTCTCTTGGGGGGCTTTGGGGGGCCTCTTGGGGCGGCGTTGCCGGTAAAAAGACAAAGGCAATCATATTGAGCCCGAAGTCCGTTCAAGCACGGGCACCAGAGCTCTTCGCCTCGAGCGGCGCAGGAAGCAGGGACTCGATCGGGCTGCGAGCGGCCCGGCCCCGCCCGTCGGCCGCTCGGGACCGGGGCCGAGGGCGACCGGCCCCTCGGTCAGCCAGGGTCCCTTGCGCCCTGGGACGGGTTCAGACGTCCGCAGGCATGATGTCGGGGGCGAGCGGGTCCGAGTCCCGAGTGGGGCGTGCCCGAAGGTTTTTTTTTTCGTAGCTCGGCGCTGGTTTCGCCGGTGGAAAAAACACATCATTGATGTTTTCTCCATCCGCGGCCCCAGAGGTCGGAGGTCCCGACCCCTCCCTTCCCCAGGGGTGGTCGTTCGTCCCGGATGAGTGTCTGAGCGGCCCGGGCCCGATTCAGAGAGAAGCGCCTGGATTGGAACATCACGCGGGCGCTCGGACATTTGGTAGTTCGATTGCACGGGCAGTCGCGCGGAGGTTACCCGGGTAAGGTCGCGCGCAAGCGCCTTTGGTTCCAATGCGGCGTGCCACGCTGGCACCCCGCGAAAACCACCGCGTAAGGTCGCTATGCCATTGCGCGCAAGGCCAGTTTCGTCCCGTTGCTCCTATCCGCCGAAGCCCGAGTTAGGCCCCGGACCACGTCTTGCTGCTTCGTTTTGTTCGCGCTGCGTGTCGACCCGTGCTGGCCCTGAGGCCCAGAACCTGGCGAGGGCGCCCGGTATCAAAACGCAAGCCAGATCCCGAGACGGCCTGTTCGGTCCGCCAGGGTGTACCGCGCCGTGGTTTCGACTGTGTGTAACAGTGACGCTTCGCCGGACTGACTTCTGGTGCGGGCTCCGGGAGGGGCTTCCCCCATCGCCAAACGCGCTTCGACAGTAGCGGTTTGCGCGCTTGCGTTTGGGTCCCCCCGCGGCTCCCAAAAAAGCCGCGCACCAAAGATCACTCTTACCCAGGGTCGCTCTTGTCTAGTCCGCCCAGATGGGTTCCGAGCAGATGGGGTCGGAGGATCGCTCCGCATCGCCGATGCATCGACGATGCGGCTCGATGTGGAGCCCACTCTCTTTCACGTTGACGCCGCCGATGCATCGCCCACGTCGACGATGCGTCGTCGGTGCATCGCCGATGCATCGCCGATGCGTCGCCGATGCATCGGCGATGCGGCGCGATCCTCCGACCCCATCTGCTCGGACCCCATCTGGGAGGCTTCGATCCTGCGCGTGGCCGAATGGTTTGGATCGGGCCAGATCGGGACAGGGGGGCGGGCCACGGATCCGGTTGGGCCTTCCGAGAGAGGGGCTGGCGCCGAGGCTGGGCCGTGTTCGGGGTGCTGGCGTGGGCCGTGGCCCAGGCCGCAGGGGCCGCTCGGAACGGGGCCTTGGGCGGACGGTGTCGGAGGATCGCCCTCCACAAGCCCATCTTACCCAGATCTCCGACGATGGGGTTGTTTCAATCCTGTCGTGCTTCCTAAACTTCGGCCCGCGGATGCCGCCAGTGGGGCCCCAGGGCCATCAGGAATGGATGTGGGACGACACACGAAGGTACTGAGGGCCGCGCTTTGACAAAAGACAGATCGGCGGATGTCTTGGTCGTGATGTCGAGAAAATCGGGTTCCAGGTTGCGCCGCATCGGCGGCGCGGCGCGATCCTCCGGCCCCATCTGTTCCCGCCCCCATTCTGGCGGCCCTGGGCAGACGTTCTTCGTCAAGGAGTCGCCCAAGTGCACCAGGAAGGAAAGCAAGGAGCTTGCGACCTTGGTCGTCGTGGCCTCGACCATTTGCATGGGGTGCTTTTCTCATTGGGCCTTGTACATCGCTGTGTTTGCTACCGGTTCCGATGTCCTGGCGTCTTCTGGTTCGGTCGCCAGTTGTTGTTTGGTTTCGTCGCGATGTGGTTTTGGCTATGGTTCCAGCTCCGAGTTCTGTGCCGTTCCGTTTCCGTTCTGGTAAGCATCTGTTGTATCGATGTCATGGTCGAGGGCCAGATGTTTGGAAACGGTCGCAAACAACATAAAAGCATACCGTTTTTGGGGGCCACCATTACTCGCAGAGTGCCGATTCGCAAATGTCAGACAAAAAGCACATGCTCGCCTCGATGTAGTGGAACGTGAACCCATGTAGATCCTCCGCGGCGAATCCAGGCCAGTTGCGAGTCGCTATTTCCCAACCATCCCGTGGTGTTGGCTCCTCGTTTTGAAGAGACGGTCCCCGCGTTCCTCCTCTCCTCCTCCTCCCCCTCCTCCCCTCCCTCCTCCTTCTTCCATGCGTTTCACCTACCCAGCACAGCGCTTCGTGGCCCCATAGGGAGCTCCACCGAAGCCCCCATTGGGACCGCCCGCATGCGTTCGCCACCACCCAGCACAGCCCTTGCTCCCTGCGTTTCACCGACCCAGTACAGCGTTTCGTGGCCCCATAGGGAGCTCCACGGAAGGTCCCAGTGGCACCGCCCGCATGCGTCCGCCACCACCCAACACGGCCCTTGCTCCCTGCATTTCACCACCCAATACAGGGCTCCACGGAAGGTCCCAGTGGCACCGCCCGCATGCGTCCGCCACCACCCAGCACAGCCTTTGCTCCTTGCGTTTCACCCACCCAGTACAGGGTTTCGTGGCCCCATAAGGGGGCTCCACCGAAGGTCCCAGCGGCACCGCCCGCATGCGTCCGCCACCACCCAGCACAGCCCTTGCTCCCTGCGTTTCAGCCACCCAGTACAGCGCTTCGTGACCCCATAGGGGGCTCCACCGAAGGTCCCAGTGGGACCGCCCGCATGCGTCCGCCACCACCCACCACAGCCCTTGCTCCCTGCGTTCCACCCACCCAGTACAGCGCTTCGGGGCCCCATAAGAGGGCTCCACCGAAGGCCCCAGTGGCACCGCCCGCATGCGTCCGCCACCACCCAGCACAACCCCACCCAGTACAGGGTTTCGTGGCCCCATAGGGGGCTCCACCGAAGGTCCCAGTGGCACCGCCCGCATGCGTCCGCCACCACCCAACACAGCCCTTGCTCCCTGCGTTTCAGCCACCCAGTACAGCGCTTCGTGGCCCCATAGGCCATCGAAGAAGATATTCACAATTGCGGTACTCACAACTGCACATGGTTGGGTCTTACGCCAGGCTAATTTTGCGTCTGCGCGTGGTGGAACGCGCTCGTCTAGAGGTGTTTCTGGGCGTTCGTCTACATGCACCAGATGAACCCGCTGATATACCCCTCGCACACCGCCCGGTGAGCGCAGACCAGCGGCGTCGGGCCGCCGCCCACCTTGGGCTCCGGCGCGCGCGCGCTACACCCCCCCCCCTCTGAGCGACATTCTAGCCCTCCCAGATGTGGTCTGAGCAGATGGGGTCGGAGGATCGCGCCGCACCGACGATGCATCGGTGATGCGGCTCGATGCGGAGCCCGATTTTCTCCACGCCCACGTCGCCGGTGCATCGCCGACGTCGCCGGTGCATCGCCGATGCATCGCCGATGCGTCGGCGATGCGGTGCGATCCTCCGACCACACCTACTCCGACCTCATCTGGGAGGCTCCTAGAGATCGGGCAGCTCCCGGGGTGTTCACCACCAGAGCGGTCCCCAGTCCCCCGAGGGCCGAGGTTTCCTGATGGAAGCTCGAGGGCTTCTCGGAGACATGTGGGGCATTCCAGGCATGGCCATGCCTTCGAGGATCGAAGGAGGCGTCATCTCTTCCGCCGCGGAAGGCGGCGGAAGGTCGGCGGAGGTAAAACGAGGCCGCCTCCGCTGGCGGAAGCCGGCGGAAGGGCGGCGGAGAGCGGCGGAGGCTAAAGATGTTTTCCCAAGAGGTGACAAGAACGTTTTGGGGTTCAGGGTTTCCATGGTCGCCTACATGTTTCGAGCGGCAGCGACCACAGCGCGGGCATGCACGGTGGAGGCCGCCTCCCTCTCGAGGGCGCCCCTGCAAGCGGGGTGTCAGTAAACGGGGCGATGTCTGAGGGGCCTCTACGAGCGAGTACAGGGCGACAGGGCATCTACCTCGCACGAGTGCGCGATACATCCGGACGACAAAAAATCATCGACACAGCATCCTAACTCTGGGCGGGGGGGATGCCCTCGCACTTGTGCGCGGCAGATGAAATTCTCGAAGGCACAATTGAACACGCACCCTAGGCTACCGCCCCGTTTACAAACGTTCCCATTTGCAGGTGATCGTTTTCTCATTCAGTGTTTTGCCGATCGGCGCGGGCCCTTGGCTGTTATTTGGCGCCTGTCTCGAGCGGGTGGAGTCCCCCCAGAGGCAGCACTCTTGCAACCAGTCGCGCTAAGCAGAGGTCTGGAGCCAGACCCCCCCCCTCTCACCCCTTCCGCCCAATGTCGAAACGCCGAATAACAAAAAAACAAACAAACAAAAAAACAGAGCAAAACAAAAAAACGCTCACCATGGGCTTGGGCTAGCTCAGGTCGGCGCTGGCCCGGGTCAGCCAAGGCCGCGCTGCGAACCCCGGCCGGCCGCCCAGCAGCTCCACGCCAGGGTCAGCGGACGGCGGAGAGGGTGGTCGCCCCCTCTTTGGGGCCTCTTAGGGGCCTCTGGGGGCCTCTTGGGGGGAGTCTGGACATTCGTTGATCGAAATTCGCCCCGACCGTGTCTCGACATCCGTCTCAGTCAATATCGCCCCAGGCGCTGGTTTCAAACATGTGATCGTAAACGCAGCCTCAGACTCGGCAAACCACGGGCCTCCCGAGCAGAGGCACGCGGGGGCGATGGGGGGGGCGGGGACGCATATGGGGGGGGCCTCCTGGGGGCCACTCTGGGCGGAAGGCTCGGATGTTCCCTCTTTTGGGCCCATCTTGGGGCCGTCGTGGGACTCTCTTGGGCCATTTTGGGCGCCGCTTCGGCTGTCTTGGGGCATCTTGAGCCGCTGTTGGGCCGTTAGGGGGCCCCTTTGGAGGAACGGGGTCGATTGCGCGGACAGTCGTGCGCAACCTTCCAGCACAAGGTCGCGATGGTCCCCGGCAGTCCAGAGCCTTTCCCCACGGCCAGCGTTTCTCGCCGAGCGCGTTCCACTGCTCGCAAAGTGCCTACTCGCAAACGTCCGAAAACAAACCTGATTGCTTTGATGTGATTTATCCTAGATCCCCCGCGGTGGATCCAGGCCACTTGCGAGTAGTTACTTTGCGAGTAGAGGAACGCGCTCGTCGAGTTTCTTCCTGAGTAGTTTTGTTGACGGTACTGGGGCTCAGCGAGGGCCCTTAGCGGCCGAGAACGGCGAATTTCTTATGTTTTATGTTTCTTTTCGTCGAAGGTCTTGGGAAGGGATTGGCTGAACCCCGTCAGCGCTGATCCGTAGTAATTCGGGGAGACGTAAGACTCAAGTACGCCGGAACTCGGGTTCGACTAATTACGCTTTTTGACGGGACCTCCCTGGATTTTGACAGTCCAGTCTTGGCGGGCTGTCTGCAGCCGGAGTTCGCGTTAAGTTTCAGAGTGCCTTGACTCCGGATCCGCCCTACTTTGGGTTAATTCGTAAGTGGGGCTTGGAATTTCCGGCGTACTTTTCAAGCCCCGCTGGTGCCAATTTCCGCCCTACTTTTCTGTTGCTGTTTCTGTGGATTCCCGCCCTATTTTATGTTGGGTGCAGCAATTTCCGCCCTACTTTTTCGGCTCCTTATAGGTGGATTTCCGACGCATTTTTAAGTTGGAAAAAAAAGCTTCAGTAGGGCGGATTTGGAGTCAGGGTGGGTCGCGTCATTTTCTTGACGGCCCCGTCGGGCCAACCCGAGCCCTACGTCTCCCCGACGCGTGCGCCACAGCCCCCAGTCGGCGCTCACAGCGCGCGCCTCCCATCGGCTCCGGCAGCATGCCGCTCATCGGTTTTGTGCCGCGTCTCGGCGGCCAGGTGTTGTCCCGGGCGGAGCAGGCCGCGCGGCTCGAGAAATAGCTTCCGTGCCAAGGGTGAAGCTCGGGGGGAAGGTTAGGGGGAATATCAAGGGAGGACAAAAACACCCCGACCCCCAGAGTCGGCGTTCACCAAGCAGCCTTGGGCGTTTTTCCAAACAGCCCTGCCCTGTTCGGCCCATCCCCTGGGCGCGTCACATAGAGGCTCCGCTCCTCGGGGTGCTTATTATGATGTTTTTTTTTTCTGCCGTCTAGAGTAAGTTCAGCGAGGTGTGTGTATGTGTGTGTGCGTGCGTGCGTGTAAGTGTGTGTGTGTGTGTGTGTGTGTGCGTGGTAGTGTGTAAGTGTGTGTGTGTGCGTGGTAGTGTGTAAGTGTGTGTAAGCGTGTGGTAGTGTGTGTTTGAAAGTGAAAGTGTAAGTGTAGGTGTAAGTGTAAGTTCAAGTGTAAATGTAAGTTCAAGTGTAAGTGTGAGTGTAATTCCAAGTGTGAGTGTACGTGTACATGTAAGTGTAAGTATGTGTGTGCGCCTGTGTGTTTGTGTGTGGTTGTGTGTGATTGTGTGTGCTGTGTGCGGATGCCGTCAGAGGCCCGATCGCCCACTCCGCCGAGGAGCGTGCGGTTTCGCGATAGGGGGGTGCATCGCCGATCCATCGGCGATATGTCGGCGAGTCCAGGTCGGCGTTTCCCCCCTGGGCCAGCCCCCCTTGTCCTTGCGTAAGGTTTCCACAGATGTGTACGCATGTGTGTATTCCTGTGTAGACCAGCCAACGCTTGACATTTTCTCTGCATAGCGCCTTGCCAGGTCCTGGCCCTGGTCTTGGCTTCGACGTTCCTTCTCATCTTGGAGCCCTGGAAGGGCCCAAGCTGGCGGGCCATGTCGCAAGCGAGAGGACCGCCGACCCAAACGCGCGCGTGGCCGGGCCGATCCGAACGGGCGGGCGGGCGGGCAGGCCCTGATGGTCGGGCGGGGCAGTAGAGCGGGCGGGGCAGCCCGCAAGCGAGCGGGCTGACCATCACGCAGGCGGGCAGGCCCTGACGGTCGGGCGCGGCATGACAGCGGGCGGACCAGCCTGTCAAGCGAGCATGCAGCTCCCAACGCGAGGGCGGGCGATCGGATCATGGCGGGCGGACCCGAACGGGCGGGCGATGGAGGAAGGCACGCTCGGAAGCCGCCTCAGAGGTCTGGACGTTTTCGGCCCCGCCCCCGTTCCTTGTCGGCCCTGCCCGCCTCCTTGTTCTCCTCATCGCCATCCCCTTCTCATCCTCCCCCTCCTGCTCTTGTGACGTGGCTCCCTAGGACCGACACGTGCCATCTGACTGTCGTCGTGCCGAGTTTCCAGAGGCGCTGTTTCTCTCGAGGTCGCCCTCGAGGAGCCCTCCTTGCGGCGAAGCGCAGGCGGGGGAGGAGAGGGCCCTCGCGTGACCATGGGGCAGGAGGCAGGAGCGAGCGCAGCGGCCAGGAGGCGGCTCCAGGAGCAGGCGCGTTGACAAGCAATCGCGCTAAGTCGGACACGGCCCCCTGCAGGAGGCGTGTTCAAAAACAGTCAAAAAACAGTGTGGGGGCGAGGTGTCCATCATTCTTCGACAAGCTTGGGCATCTTTTGAACCATGTCCCATGTTTCCTCCCAAATCCGCCTGTAGCTCGTCCTCCTCCAACCTCCTCCTCCTCCTCCAACCGCCTCCTCCTCCTCCAACCTCCTCCTCCTCCTCCTCCAACCTCCTCCTCCTCCTCCTCCTCCTCCTCCTCCTCCTCCTCCTCCTCCTCCTCCTCCTCCCCCTCGTCCTCCTCCTCCTCCTCCTCCTCCTCCTCCTCCTCCTCCTCCTCCTCGGGGGCATGCCCGACCCAGCAATGCTGGTGGTGCCCGTTCTCCACGCCACGACCTTCCGAGGCCCGCGCCCTTGACCCCGGGATCGGCAGAGCTCGGGGGGAGCCCCAGAGGGCGCCAGCCCTGGGGAGCAGCCCGGGCCTCGAGGGGTCCAGTGCGGAGAAGATCAAGACGTCGGAGCCCTGGGGGAGGAGGAGGAGGAGGAGGAGGAGGAGGAGGAGGAGGAGGAGGAGGAGGAGGAGGCGGAGGAGGAGGCGGAGGAGGAGGAGGTGGAGGAGCTGGTAGGATCATTCCCCCCCTCCCCCCAGCGGCGACCTCCCCTGGAGTGGGGGGGGGTCGGCGATCAGTTTGAACCTTGAGATGCCACCAGCGTGTCTCGTTCCCGGAGATGGGGGAGGAGGAGGAGGAGGAGGAGGAGGAGGAGGAGGAGGAGGAGGAGGCGGAGGAGGCGGAGGAGGAGGAGGAGGAGGAGGAGGAGGCGGAGGAGGAGGAGGAAGGGGGGGTCTCCTGACCTCGTCCCTTCCCAGCTCGATGTGCCCCGAGGCCCCCCCTGCATGGCCAGCAGGCGCGAGCGGGAGGCAGGAGCACCCGGAGCGGGGGCCGGGTGGCGCTGGCCGCCAGGAGGAGGCTCCAGCGGTCGCGGGGCCGATGGGCCAGACAGAGCTCGGGGCGATCGAAACGGGTACGGAGAGAAGGGGTACGATGCCCCACAGCAGTTACTCCAAATCCCTTATTAATCGACCCCCCCTACAAAACCTGACCCCCCTCCAAATGCGACCTGATATTCCGAACCCCCCTCTTCGACGAGGCGCCTTAATAAACTGGACCCCCAAAGGTCCAATCCAAAAAAAGCCCCCCAGTTACAAAAAAGGCGCCTTAAAAAGCATACCCGGGGGACGATTAATAAGGGATTTGGAGTACGGCGTGGGGGCGTTCGTTAAGGATAACGCGCATGAGGCTTCAGGCCCCGGAGGATTTCTCATCTGGCGAGGGCGGCAGTGATGTCCATGGCCAATCCACGATGGGATGTCCACCGGCTTCCAGACCTTTGATTCTTTCTCAAATGGTTCTTTATCCAATGCCTTCACCGTCCGTAGCCATTTTGGCTGAAGCCGATTTGTGGCACGGTCTCCCGGGGGTCCCGCGGCAGTGTTGTTGCATGGAGGCTGCTCTCGTCAAAGCGGCGGCCAAGGGCGCCGCCGAGGGCGGAGGCAGCCGCCAGGTGGTGGCAGCGGCGGTCGCTGCGGCCTGCAGGTGCGTCGTGGCTTCGACGCAGCCTGCGCAAGCCAGAGGCGACGGCGTCGAGGAGCTTGCGGTGCGCCCTGCCGCGATGGTTCCGGCGATGCTGCAGCGCATCCAGGGGCAGTGGCCCGACGGGAAGGCGCGCTCGCGCCGCAACGTCGGCGCTCACTGACGCCTGGGCGAAGCTGATATCCCGATCGAGCTGCTCGAGGAGGCCCTCCTGGCTGGACCCACAGCGTTCGCAGAGCGAGGCGCGCCAGCACGTGCAGGACACGGCGGGGAAGTCCGATGTGAAGGATGGCGCCGCCGAGGAGTCCACGGAGAGCGGATCGGCCTCGGAGATGGAGGACATGCCGCTCGCCGAGCTCATGAAGCAGATGCTGGGCGACAAAGCGGAGCAGACAAGGATAAGATCGCGAGCCGATCAGTGCCCCACGTGTTTGAGGGTAGGCATCAGGGGCGCGGGGTCGCGTGGGCTGAAGGCGGAGATCGGGGAGGCGGCGCAGGATGGCATCGACAGCCCCGTCAGAATGAAGGTGAATATCAAGACGCCTGCGAAGCGCAGGAAACCCAAGGAACCGTACTTCGAGGATGGTTCCGGACAAGATCGAGCACCTCAAAGAGTCCCACGAGTTCGACGGCAAGCAGCATGAGCTCAGGGGCATCTTCGCGATGGCCGAGGGCGTCCTGCAGGATTCGAAGCGGCAGGACAAGTTCGACGGCGGCGACAAGGACAACATCGACGACGGCGTGACGGTGTTGGGGGGCGGAGCGGCGACTCTCTGCGAGGAGCGCGCGGCCAAGCAGAAGGAGCAGGAAGGCGCCGCCAAACGCATCACGATTTTCAAGGGCTCGGGCGACTCGACGGCGCTGGCCGACGTGGTTCAGCTTGGCAGGACGGTCCAGCGCGCAGTGGCGCCGCCCCTGGCCCGTGCTCGGCCGTCGGCCGCTGAGGCCGCCACCGCGCAGGCTAGGGCTCCTGAGCCATCAGCTGGAGGGCTCGGAGCAGAAGGCGGCTGTGGGCTCCGAGGGGCTTGGCGAGCCCCTGCGCGCCCTCCCGCCCCCGATGGCCGAAAACGCGACCGTGCCCCCTCTCAGGGGAGGCCTACGGGGAGGCGCTGCGCAGGCAGGCGGTGCTCGTGGAGTCGGCCGAGGCCGAGGCCGCGCGGCGGGCGCTGGAGCGGCGCCAGGCGGAGTGGCGGCGCTGCCGTGCTGCTGCGGATGCGGCGGAGACCCAGCTTACCAAGCTCGAGGCCACCCGCAGGAAGCAGGCGAGCCGAGGCCGTGGCCCTCGGAAGTGAGCCTGGATGTGGCCTGAGCGGGAGCGGCGGCCAGGATCGAGGTTGCTCTCTTCGGCTGCCTCCGTGCAGGCCAACCGTAGGCGGCGTTGGTGCGTCTTGCGATGGACCGCCGTAATCCGCGCCTCGGCTCTGGGTTGTTTTCCCGTGATGTTCGACCCGAGGCCTGGTGGCCTCGGGGGACTCTTCGGGCGCTGTGCAGGCGCTCTTCGGCCAGCGTTCTCTGGGGTGTATGCATGCACGAGCCTCTCGGGGTCTTTGAAAAGCAACAAATGCCTTCACCGTCCTTGCACTGTTCATTATGAACAGGACTCGCTGTTCGCGCCGCCGCGGACGTAACCCCGTAAAAGCAAAACGAGCTGCATGCCCAACAGCGGCCGCTGCCGGTTTTGGACAACATGCGTTGTTGGGCATCGTGCCCTGTTTTTCCCGTACTTTTCTCGGGCGTCCAAAAGAGCAACCTCATTGAGGCGCTCCGCGGTCTGCAAACCAAGACAACCAACGCCCAGAACAGCACACGATGCAGGGTCTTCGCCGCTGTAGCCCTCCAGGACCATCCGAGAACCAGGCCCTGGGACATTCTAGCACTCGCTCGAGATGACAAACCAGCCCTCGGGATGGGGCCTTGACCTCTCTACAAAGGACGGATCACGAGGTCGGAGTTCGGGGGAGGTTCTGACATAGGTCCCACGGCCTCTGTTGGCCAGGCGCCACGGTGCGCTCTCCCCTCGGCAGTCCTGCGCCCCTCGAGGCACAGGCCGCTCCACGAGAGACATCCCTGGGCCGACGCCCGTCACCGCCGCCGTCTACAGTTGCCGCCAGGAGGTGTCCGAGATGGCGTCGTTGGCCTCGTCGCCATCGGCCGTCGCCGTCGTCGTCCGACCAGCACTGGGCCGGACGAAAAGGTAGGATAGGGAAAGGGGTGGGTACGATATTTGCTGCGTGCAGCGGGTTTCCGCCCCACTGCCAGGACCATTCTTCGATACAGCGCTTCCCGGCTCCAGGAAGCGCTACGAAAGCCAGCCACGCGAGTTGATTTTCTACCCTGTGCCCTCTGCTACCCTACCCTGTCGTGCCCCCCCGACAAAAGCCGCCGCCCTCCAGCTGCCAGCCGCCGTCGTCGCCGTCCCTGTCGTCCGCCGGTCGCCGTCCGTCGTCGTCCCGCCAGCTGCCGTCGCCGTCCGTCCGCCGCTGTCGTCCGCCAGCCGCCGGCCGCCGCCGTCCCGCGCCGTCCGCCGCTGCCGCACAGGAAGCGCACCAGGGGCGGCTGGGGCTGGCGCCGGGGGCGTCGCTGGATGCGGGCGGCGAGGCGGTCCACCGTCAGGCTCTCTAGCACGGTCAGGAACTTTGGCTTCGCGTGTCGCGCCGTCGCTTCGGGCCCACCGCGCCGCCGCGCGACACGCGAACCGCGTCCTAGTCTTCAGGCGTCAACGGCTCGAGCTTGCCTCCGCCCCACACCCCGCGGGGCGGAGCGACACGCTGTCCGCCAGCAGGGCACAGCGTGCCGCCGGGGCCGCAGCCGCGACACGCTAAGCACAAGCTCCCGTCCGTAGGCTCGAGGGGAGATGCATCGGCCCACAGTCTGTTGCAATCGCTGGCAAGGGCCCGACATTGCTTCACCCCACCCAGAAACGTGCGGGTTCGTTGTTGGGGGCACGTCGCCGATCTATCCGCAGTGTATCGTCGATTCAAGTTCGATGCGTGCCCTCTGATCTTAAGTCGGGCACGTCCCTCTACAGGAGGAATATTCAAACATTGTCCAAAAATAGTATGGTGAGGATTTGTTGCGTATGTTTGGTTAATGTTTCAGTATGTTTGGCTATTTTTGATGATTTTTCCTCTTAAATCAGCCTGTAGGGGGACATGCCCGACCTAACCCTGATCCCGTCCCCCCCGTACGTCCGGCAGATCTCTTGAAGCGGATCTGGCCGTTGCGATCTGGATGGACCATCAGACAATAGCGGAAGCCCTTCAGAGGCTCCCACCCAATGGCCAAGGCCAAAATCGCTCAACAACATCCTCGCCCCCTTTTTGTTTTTCCCCCTCTCCTTCATCCCCCCCTCCTCCTCTCTTATCCTCCGCCTCCCTCCTCCTCCTCCTCCTCCTCCTCCTCCTCCTCCTCCTCCTCCTCCTCCTCCTCCTCCTCATCATCATCATCATCATCATCATCATCATCATCATCATTATCATCATTATTCCTCCTCCTCATCGTCATCCCTCCTCCTCCTCCTCCCTCCACTTCCTCCTCCACTTCATCCTCCTCCTCCTCCTCCTCCTCCTCCTCCTCCATCATCATCATCATCATCATCATCATCATCATCATCATCATCATCATCATCAGCATCATCATCATCATCATCAGCATCATCATCATCATCATCATCATCATCATCATCATCATCATCATCATCATCATCATCATCATCATCATCATCATCATCATCATCATCATCATCATCATCATCATCATCATCATCATCATCATCATCATCATCATCATCATCATCGTCATCGTCCCCCCTCCCCACCCCCTCCTCCTCTTCTCATCCCTCTTCGGCCTTGCCAGCGGCGCAAGGCGGACCCAACACTGACGAAGAGAAGCATCCGTTCTTCTCCCTCCTCCTCGTCTTCCTCCGTCCCTCGCCTCCCTCCCCCTTACCACCTTTCTCCTTCTCCACGACCCCCTTCTGCCCTCAAGGCATGTGCCCCAAGGACTTCCCAGGGGTGCGCCTCCGAGCCGAGTTCGGAGGCGGACCCAGCCGTGGCGATGAGACGCCCCCCAGAGCCCCCCCACAAGGGCCAAGCAACAAGCAAAAGAAACATCAGACAGATCGGGGGTGGACAGGCCTCATTTGTCGCCCGGAATCCCCCTGCAGGGGGACACGCCCGAGCTGAGCCTAGCAAGCCCCAACGAGCACAGCACAGCACGCAACGTCCCCTCGCAGGCGGGCCTCGGAGGCGCGGCCGCCGCCCCGGACCCCGCGGCGGCGGCGGCCGCGGCGCAGAGCGAGCAGCTGCGGGAGGAGATCGGCAGGCTGCGGCTGCTGCAGCAGGAGCGCCGCCTCCGCCGACGGGCCACGTGGCCGGGGCGGGGCTGCGAGGGTCCGAGGGAGGAGGGGGCGGAGGAGGAGGAGGAGTCGGGGGCGGAGAAGAGGGGGGTGATGATTAAGGGGGGGGTGGATATCATGGCGTGGGCCATGATATTTCCCCAGATTCCATGGCGCCTCGTCTTATTTCATTACGTCCCTGGCCCCCTCGCTGGTCCGCGCACATGCCGACGGTCATGATTTGCACCCCCCCCTCTTGGACAACCCCCTCTTGGCCGCTCCCGAAGGAGAAGGAGTTCGAGCAGTGGCGAGGCACCCTGGCGTGCCTGTAGGCCCACCAAACGGTGCTCTAAGAACAAACCTTCTGGTGACATGTGTTTAGGACATTTCCGGCTGGGACCGTCTTGTTTTGAAAGCACCGGGCCACATGGCCGGGGCGGGTCTGCAAGCTTCGAGGGAGCAGGAGGCGGAGGAGGAGGAGGAGGAGTTCGAGCAGTGGCGAGGCGCCCTGGCATGCTTATATCGGGGGTGGACAGACCTCCTACCCTGACACGTCGACTAGTGAATGGGCCGTTTTCGGTTCGCGAGAGGGCGCCGCGGCCGTCATTTTTGCGGGTCCAGGTCCGTCGGTTTCGGTCCCAGGCCGGTTTCACTAGGGGGAGGTTTACTAAAGGGAGGTTTGTCCACCGCCGACTATAGGCCTACCAAGCAATGTTCTAAGAACCATTTGTGGTCTGCACGAAATGTGTTTAGGACATTTCCTTGTTTGAAAAAACATCGGGCTTCTGTTCTAAGAATATTGTTTTCGTTATTCGAGCATGTTGGGGTTCTAAGAACATATCGTGGTAGGCTTTTAGGAATGCCAGGACGGTCGGTCCCAGCTCAAGGAGTGTAAACCCAAGACGCATCAACGATGTTGCAACGAGCCCTCCCTCCAAGTTCCCTCTTCACAGGTTCCTGCAAGAATGTGTGCTCGGTATGGGAAGCGGTCCATTCGAAGACAACCGTCTGAGAATTCTCAATCGCGCCCGCGACAACACCATTCCTGGGACTTCAACGCCACGGATCAACGTGGCCCTTGCGTCTTGACAATCCTAGGTCGTGCTAGAACCCCATTCCATGTCAGAGTCAGCACTGCGCCCCCATGTCTCTTGGGATCTCGGGTGCGCATGGCTCGAGGCTGATTTTGCCCATTGTTATGTCGTTATGCTTTTCTCCCTCCTTTCGGCAGGATTTGATGTTGGGCATGGCTGCTTTCTCGGTCCCGCTTCTACCTGGCTGCCCCTCTCTACCGCCGACATGTGCAAGCATGGGCACTTCAGACGTTCGTTTTCAGGGCTGCGGGAAGAAGAATGACGAGCAGTAGCTCCACTGGCCTCCGAAAGTGCGATGGAAAGCCACCGAGGGCCTCCGGGGTAGCCTTGGTCGCCTCCAGAGCCCTCCAGGGGTCTTTGGAGCCTTTGGGGACATGTGCTGAGACCCCATCGGCGGCCTCAGGACACTCCGGGTCCAGGATCGAGATGTGAGGCTTATGGCAAATACGCTGTCATAAGGACCGCTCTGGGCTCGGGGAAGACCCTGGTTTTCAGGCCGTTCCGGTAACGCGAGACTGCTGGTGCACGGAGTGCCTGTCGACGCGCCCAGTGCGCGCGCTCATGGGCGCCCTCGGCCATGCGCAGGCGGGCTCGCGGCCTTTCTGTCGGCCTGCGTCGCGAGATGGCGGACGGGGTGGTTCAAGCGCTGCCCGCTGCTGTGCGCCAGCTGAGGGCCGCGGGCATCCCTGAGCAGGAGGGTCCAACCTCGAAGTGTCTGCGGCACGGTCTCGCGGAGACCGTCCGTGGGGCGGGTGGCCGCCTCAGCGACATCTTGAGGGCGGGCGGTCGGTCGCCCAGGACTTTCAAGCAAAACCTGGGCCGCCAAGAGCTCGAGTGCGCATGATTCCGCGCGTGCGCAGCTGCCGCCGCGCGCAGCTTGCATTGGGTGTCTGGCGTCGTCGGCAGCAGCATGCGGGCTAGCAGTGGGTGACAATGCCCGGACGTTGCCTCCTCGCCGCGCGCAGCGGTGGACTCTGCCACAGTGGCGGCGCCGCGCCGCAGTGGCTCTGCCACCGAGACGGCGCTCGCGAGGGGGCGCGTCACTCTCCCGTCGGCGGGGCGGGGCGCGCCTGGACGCTTGTCACCACCGAGTTGCAGTGGGCGCACCAGTTGGCTTGCGCGCGGGCACAATGCGCAACGGGGGCAGCGGGCGCGCGGCCGGCAGGTCCGCGTGCGGGCGGGGATCGGAGGCGCGCGCGCTGCCCGACGGGGCGAGCGCGCGCCGCGGCGCCGCGCAGGCGACCGCGGATTGTGCAGGAACGCGCAGGCCCGCTGCCGCTTGCGCTCTCCCCGCCCACCCCCACCGGGCGTGCCGTGTTGCGCGTGTTGGGCGCGACGGTGGCGTTGCGTCCAGGGGCGTCATGCCCGCGAGCTGCTCCCTCGCCGCGCGCCGCGGTGGACTCTGCCACAGTGGCGGCGCAGCGCCGCAGTGGCCTCTGCCACTGCGACGGCGCTCGCGAGGGGGCGCGTCACGCCCCCATCGACGGGGCGGGGCGCGCCTGCTTGTCACCACCGACGTGTAAAGGTGGACTCCATAGGGAAGGGGCCCGCGCTCGAGACTTCCTCGCTTTTCACTCAGCGACGAGGCTCTGGCTCGAGACTTCCTCCACACTCGAGCCGGAGGGGCCAAACAGTGACGACAGCAGAGTTCGGATGGTCCCGCTCGGATTCCAGCGTGCACGTGGGGACCCCATAGGGCGGGACTCCCGCTCGACACTGCCTCGCAAGTCACTTGCTGGCGATGCCCCTGTTCGAGTCTCCCTTCATATTCCAGCCCCAGGAGCCCAACACTGACGACAGCCAAACGGTTCGGATGTCGCCGCCATGAATCCATCATGGAGGTTGGGGCCACATAGGATGGGGTTCCCGCTCGATTCTCCCTCGCACACTGACGAGGCTCCAGGTGGAGACCCCTTGCAAGTTCAAGCCCGAGGAGCCCAAACTCGACAGCAGTGACAAAGTTTGGATGGCACCGTTCGGATTCCAACATGGGGGTGGCGGCCCCATAGGAAGGGGCCCCCGTTCGAGACATCCTCGGTAATCAATGTTTGGCAAGGCTCCCGTTCGAGGCTTCCTTCAAGTTCAAGCCCAAGGAGCCTGACAGTGACGACAGTTCGAGGGTTCGGATGGCCCCGTTCAGATTGCAACGCGGAGGTGGGGACCCCACAGGGAAGAGCTCCCGCTCAAGATGTGCTTGCTAAGCGTTCACTAACGAGGCGCCCGTTCGAGATTTCTTCCAAACGCAAACCGAAGGAACCCCAAAGTGAAGACAGCGTTGCGATTTGTATGGCCCCGCTCGGATTCCAACATGGAGGTGGGCCCCCTGGGAAAATGCGCCCGTTCGAGGCTCCATCGGTACAATCAACCCGCATCGCAAGGATGGGCAACCTTCCCAAGTGTACCCTTGCATCCTTGCAAATTTGGCCCATGCTTAGATATTTTCGCTGGCCAACCTCGTTCGAAACACGTTAACATGGGCCCCCAAGGCCCTTGAATGATGCGGGCTGGCTGTATTCACTCACTGGATATGCTCCAGCCCTGATTTCCTCCAGGTTCAAGCCGGGGGAGTTCAAAGCTGACAACAGTTAAAAGGTTCGGGTGGCCTTGCTCGGATTCCAACATGGACGTGGGGACCCCATTGGGAAGGGCTCCCGCTCGAGATTTCCTCGCTCGTCATTCGGTGACGATGATCCAGCTGGAGATGTCCTCTAGATTCAAGCCCGAGGAGCCCAACAGTGACGACACATGCAGAGTTCGAATGGCCCCGCTCGGAGTCCAACAGAAAGGTGGGGACCCCATAGGGAGGGACGCCCGCTCGATACTTCATCCACGACTGGGCCCTTGTTCGAGACTTCATCCAGATTCCAGCCCGAGATGCCCAACCGTGACGACGGTTGTTGATACTGGTGATGGTGATGGAGGTGAGCTGATGCGGATATGACTCGGGTGATGATGATGATGATGATGATGATGATGATGATGATGATGATGATGTTGCTATTTATGATGGTTGTGATGGTGGGGATAATGATGATGCTGGTGATGATGATGTTGATGCTTATGATGATGATGATGATGATGATGATGATGATGATGATGATGATGATGACGATGATGATGATAATGATGATGCTGATGATGATGATGATGGTGATGATGATGTTGATGAGGATGTATATGGGGGCCGTGATGATGATGATGAAGACGAGGCTGATGATGCTGATGATGATGAAACAGATGATGGTGATGATGGTGATGCTGATGACGATGACGATGATGGCGATGATAGGGGTATTATGATGATGGTGATGGTGACGATGATAACGATGCTGATGATGACGATTATGTTGTTATGACGATGACGGTGATGACGATGGTGGTGGTGATGCTGATCATGGTTATGATCCTGACGGTGATGATGCTGATGATGATGATGCTGATGATGATGATGGTGGTGGTGATGATGATGATGATGATGATGATGCTGATGCTGATGATCATGATCATGATCATGATCATGATCATGATCATGATGTGAGGGTGTTCCTGTTTCTGTGTTCCTGAGCGTGGGTGCCCAGAGAAAACAAGAGCCCCGTTCAGGATGCGGGGAAAACAGCATTGACAGTAAACGAGGCCCCTCCTCCGTGCGCCACCCTCTGCCAGACGAGGCCCCCCCCCCCCAGGCCTTGGCATCGCTCGGACGTGTGTTTTTTTCCTTCGGCGGGGACCATCGAGGAGCATCCTTGATCATTTGGCGGAATAACCACGCACGAAACCGAAAAAAACACAGGGAATGGACGTCCGAGCGATGGCCAGCGGCTGATGACAAGCGTATCCTTGGTACGGCAGGGGCATTGGATGAGGACTGTGCCCAGGAGGCGCTCAGACCCTGGAGGGCTCCTTATCTGATGAGGACGGCGAAGATAGCCGTGGCCAATCCACGATTGGAGTTCCACCAACTTCCAGACCCCGGATTCCTGATCCAACGCTTTCTTGTCCAGTGCCCCCACCGTGCTAGACGTTCTTCCGTGTCGTGCGCCAGCCGCTGCTAGATGAGGCCCCTTTCCCAAGGTTTTTGGGCAACAGACATCCTCGGTACCAGACGAGAGAGGGCCAGACATCGAGGTCCATGGCGACTGCGGTCAAACACATAGGCATCGTAGGCCATCCCCTCCTCTACTTCCTGTCCTTCCCCCTCGGTCCTTTTCCCCCTTTTCCACCTTCGCACTTTGCTGATCCTTGGTACTAGACTCTTATGATGTTCCAACCTACTGTAGCCTTGATCACCAAGAAGAACTTCGAGCACCAAGAAAGTACCAAAACTATAGGTTTTTGGCGTGCCGGGCCATGGGAGGCGACACTCGCTCGACACTGTTTCGATACTTTCCTGGGTGCTCGAAATTATGTTTTGGATGTGGTCCGTAAGTACGATGGGAGCAACATGCTACTAGACGTGCCTCTCGGCCGTGGTCCGGCCATTGCCACCCAACCCCCAACCCCAAGCAGATTCATTTGGAGGCCCGAAATGGCTACGGAAAGAATGGGTACAATGCCCAACAGCAGTTCGGTATCGGTGTCGCCGCGGCATGTGTCCATTTGAGTCAGCAGGCCGCCTGCCCAACAGCGGCCGCTGTTGGTTTGGGACAACATGTGTTGTTGGGCAGTGTGCCCACTCTTTCCGTACCCATCTCGGGCGCCCAAATAATGATTCAGGAAGCACCCCTGGGTGCGAGGCGCGCACCTCTGCCGTGCACCGCCCGCTGCCAGCTCGAGGCCCCTCCCCGAGCGGACCACCAGAAGCAGCCTTGGTGCTCGGCGTGCCCGTCATCTGCTGCTGGCCGCCCGCTGCCAGGCGAGGCCCCTCCCCGGGCGTCCGCGCGGCGTTTGGGGGCTCCCAGAGGCGTGGAGGTGTTTGAAGGGGCCCGGTGGGGAACCGAAAACAGCCTGTCTCTTCAGGCAAAACCTTGGTGGGGAATGGTTGAAGAGGCCCAGGGGGGGGAGACTCCTCCTGGACCCCTCACCCCCCTCCCCAAAAGAAGAACCTCCCTCGGGGTTTCTCGGAGGGGGTCTCCGGGGGGACCCCCCCTAATAACCTCACCAACCAACAAAAAGCCCTGAGGCCCTCAGGGTTTTTGTTGGGGGGGCCCGGGAAAGATTACACCAAAAAACTTCTTGAGATTTCCTGAGGGAGGTTTTGCGGGGGGGTCCAGGGGGAAAACCCTTGGAGGGGTTTGGGGGAGGGCCTGGGGGGGGGGAATCCCCTCAGCCTCCCCTCATCTTTCGTTTCCTTCGCCCTCCCCCCGCCCCCCTGTTGACCAATCCAGGCTTACGGCACCGTTTGCGCCCATCAGCCGCTGAGCACCAGCGCTCGGTACTTGGTTTGCATGGCCTTCCCAGGTGACTCGGCTCGCACGTGTCTCGTATCTGAGCATGGCGTCTGTGTTGGATTCGTTGTGCATCTTTGAACTGTTGCCGCTCGTCTTGCCACGATCCAGTATGATGCCTGGACGCCGATCACTGGGGAAGCAGGACGGTCGTGTCTTCTCAGTGTCCACCCCATGCGCAGCGATGGAGAAAAGGCGCATGCAATCCCCCATTGCCCCACCACTCTCCTTTCCATCACTGCCTTTCTCTCTGGGGCACCCCTGTAGGCCCTCCTTCGGCCACGCAGGGTGGACAGCGGAGCGTCTGTGAGGGAGCCTCGTGGCCTTGCGCCCGCACCGCCGACGTCGCCGTCCTGACGTGTCCGCCCCGCACCTTCCCCCCAGAGAGGTGCGCTGGGAAGCAGAAGGGCTGAGTCGCCTCGTACCCAGCCATCCGGCGTCTCGATCTTTCTCGAGACACGGGCCCCCGACCTCTCGACGGCTTCCCCGGCACCCGTTTTTCACCCGAACGCGCGTTTTTGGACGGCCCCGGGGCCCGGTAAGGGCCCCGAGAGGCCCAGCACTACGAGACACCTCTGTCCCGCGCGCACCGCTCAGGGCCAAGACGAGACGCAGTGCACTACCCAGACATCCAGCGTCTCGAAAAAATCGGGACGGACGTTTCTCGTATTCTTCCGCCTCGCCGAGCTCTGACCGGGCCTCGGGGCCGTCCAAAAACGCGCGCCCATGGGGTGAAAAACCGGTGCCGGGGAAGTGGTCAAGAGCCCTTCTGCGTCCTGGCGCAGCTCTGGGGGGATGGGGGAGCGGACACGTTAGGACGGCGATGTCGGCGGTGCGGGCGCAAGGCCACGAGGCTCCCTCACAGACGCTCCGCTGTCCACCCTGCGTGGCCGAAGGAGGGCCTATAGGGGTGCCCCAGAGAGAGAAAGAGAGAGAGAGAGACAATTAGTGATGGAAAGAGGAGTGGTGGGGCAAGAGGGGCAAAATCGAGACGCCGGATGTCTCGGGAGGTGCTTCATAGTTTGGGGCCTCTCGGGGCCCTGACCTGGCCTCGGGACCGTCAAAACACGGCCGGGGGTGGAGAACTTATCCTGGGGGTCCCGGGGAAGTGGTCGAGAGGTCGGGGGCCCGTGTCTCGAAAAGATCGAGCCGTTCTTTTGACGGTCCTGAGGCCACACATTTGTTGTTTCAAAAAATTTGCAGTTGTGAATGCCTGGGTGGTGCGTATCCTCTTCGGTGGAGCTTCCCCATGGGCCCAAAACGTGTGAGGGGTGTGCCGAAACGGGAGCGGTGGTGCCATGCGGGCGCTGCCACTGGGGCCTTAGGTGCAGCTCCCTATGGGGCCACGAAACGTGTGAGGGCTGTGCCGAAACGTGCGCGGTGGTGCCATGCGGGCGCTGCCGGGGCCTTAGGTGGAGCTCCTCATGAGGCCTGAAACGTGTGCGGGGTGTGCCGGAGTGGTGCCATGTGGGCGCTGCCACTGGGCCCTTCGGTGGAGTTCCCTATGGGGCCCGAAAGGTGTGAGGGGTGTGCCAAAGCGGGTGCGGAGGTGCTACGCGGGCGCTGCCTTTGGGGCCGTAGGTGCAGCTCCCTATGGGGCCGCGAAGCGTGTGAAGGGTGTACCGAAACGTGCGCTGTTGTGCCATGCGGGCGCTGCCACTGGGGCCTTAAGTGGAGCTCCCTATGGGGCCACGAAGCGCGTGAGGGATATGCCAAAACGAGTGCGATGGTGCCATGCGGGCGCTGCCACTAAGGCCTCAGCTGGAGTTTTTATGCGGCCATACAACGTGTGAGTGGTGTGCCGAAATGGAGTGCGGAGGGCAGAGGCAGGGATGGCAGGAGGGGGGGAGGAGGAGGAGGAGGAGAGGAGGAAGGAACGAAGGAACGCGGGGCACTGTTTCTTCGAAGCGAGGACCCAACAGGATGGCTGGGAAACAACAACTCCTCTCGGCCTTGCTTGGTTAAGTAGTCCTCTTGTGTGCTGTTGTCCGATCACAACGAAAATCAACAACAATGTGAGCAGCTCCTCTGATCCGCAAACCGCGGGCAATATGAATATCCAGATCCACTGCGTTTTGGATTTTCTTGGAAGGGGTACCGCAAGGCCGAGGCTTGTCCCAGTACCCTTCAGTCGGGCAGGAGGAATCTTCAAAAATGCCTCCCGCCTCGCGAGATAGAGCGACACGCTCTCTCAGCTCGCAAAAGGTGCACAGTCAAGGACGTTTTTTTTTCTCGGATGGTGTGCCGCGCCGCCAGCTCTGGCCTGCCATGCCTCGGGGCAGCGCGCTGACCTCAAGTCGGGCGTGCCCCTCTACAGAAGGAGTATCCCAAAACAGTCACAACATAGTCGCGGGATGACTTCTGACCATTGGTAACGACTGATGTTTCATAGGTTGTTTGACTGCTTCAGACATTGTTCCTCGAACATCCGCCTGTGGGATGCCACGCCCGACCTGACGCTGACCAGGCTCGGGCCCACACGCGTCCACGTCCCGAGCTGTTTTTCCTACCTCCCACCTCGCGGGGCAGGGCCACACGCCATCCGCGTGCAGGGCACGGCAGGTCGCCGGGCGCCGCTGGGCCACGCGCGGCAGAAGTTTCGGACAGCAGCGTGGCGCAGCGGCCGTCGCCGCGACATGCCAGCAACATAGTCTGACGGTGGCCACTCTGGTTGTGATAATCTTGGCGTAGGGTACCTCGTTTCTTGTGCGCATCGGTTCTGCAGCGCACCCACGTCGTCGCCTAAGACTTGCTCGAGGCACAGAGGTGAGAAACACAGAAGGATGTGCATGGGGGCGTGGCTAGGAGCTCCTGGACCAGCAGCGTGAGCAGCTGAAGGCGCTAATGCAGGGCTGGGTTGACCTCTCTGCGAGGAGGGGGATGATGTTGAATGTGGTGTCAAGCGGCATGCCAAAGCTCGGTGAGCTTGCCACTGCGTTGGAGGCGAATTGGATTGTGGCTCCCAGTGTCTGAGTTAGACTTCGGCTTAATCGAGCATGTTCAAGTCCCTGCTACCCGCACTGGGCTAAACTCCCGCGCCGCATGGTCATCCAGCTAGCGGTTCCATGCGTTGCTGAGGTGGGCACCTTCTGGAAAAGCTTGCATCCAACCAAAGCCCCGTGTTTCTTTGCCAGAGGCTCCCATGTTTGATGGCAGCAGGTATCACAACATCAGCGTCTCTGCTCGGGCCGCACACGCCCAGGATTTACCTGCATACGTTGCGCATACCATGTCATTCCCACCTCTAACATTGAGTCAGGCCTGTCCCTCTACAGGGGGACTTGTCAAGAATAGTGAAAAATAGTCAGGGGACGATTTTCGGACTATCCTTCATCATTTGGGAAGATTTTTGAGCGTACTGAGTTTTTCTTCCAAAATCCGCCTGCAGAGGGACACGCCCGACCTAACATTAACAATCGACTGGCCGTCGGTCCATCCCGCCACCGTGCATGGGTCGTGGGTCAGCGGCGTGCTGGATGCCTCTCGAGGCACCACGGAATGCCTCTCGGGGGCCTCTCTTGTGGGGCCTCTGCTGGGGCCCTTTCGGGGCGCCTCGGGGGTCCCCTCGGGCGCCTTTTGGGCGCCAGGCTCGGGGTCTTGGCAACCATCTTGGGGGAAAGGCTCCCAGTGTCCCTTCGCGCTCCCCCTTTTTCGCTTCTTCTTGCCTCCCCTTGGGGGGTCTTCAGTGGCCGTCTTGGGGGCCTCTGGGGTCGTCTTGGGGCCCTCGTGGGCCATCGTGAGAGCCTCTTGGGCCGTCTTGGGGCGGTCTTGGGGCGATCTTGTAAGGGTCTCTTGGGCCGTCTTGGAGGCCTGAAGCTCGAAGGCGCGAGTGCGCAAGATCTGGGGAGCCCTCCTGAGGCGTCCTGGATGCCTCTTGGTCGGTGTGCCTAGCGGCATGGTGGCGGAAGCTAAGTGTCGTGTGCGTCACCGTAAGTTTATAGCACCCTACGAGGTTGCCTCGCCCATGTCCACATTGCACTGCACTGCGCTGCCTCAGATTACGCACGTAGCAACAAGCATTGTCTTTGTTTACGCTACCTTGCTCTCCCAAACCTGACCTGACCTTGCCTGGCCCACTTCAGCCACACCGAGCCTAACCCATCCTAACCCTTACTCCAGCGCTCTCTAGTCCATCCCACTCTTGCTAGCCCAGTGCAGTCCCTGATATTCGTCCCCAAACAGTGGTTCAACCCGGTGGAGGGGGGCAGCGTGATTGAGATGCGCTTCGCCAAGTGATGATCTCGCGCAGCTTCGCTTCGCACGCGCGACTCGAACCGAAACCGAAGTCCGATGTCCGAGGGGGGCATCGTGGCACTCCCTTTCAATTCGGCACTCGCCATACATGAAAGTGGTCCTCAGGGAAGTGCGCCCGGGGCCCCGGGGTTTTGGAGTGTCCCCCTCAGGACAAGCCAGTTCTTCATCCTGAGTCGTTGTTTGAGGGCTCTGGGACCTATGGAAGGCCCGGGGTCCCTGAACATTGACAGAAACACCCTGGAAAGGAAGCGTTTGCTCCACGCGAAGGTATACCCCCCAGCTTCGAAGGTGGGGCAATCGCGAAGACGTGCCACACAGCCCCCGGCAGCCTGGAGGCTCCAGCGGGGATTCCCTGGAACCGCCCGCTGCAGTCTAGAATGTCGTGTTGGTGAGGGGGAGTGGTACCGAGGATGGGTAAAGTAGCAGTTTATTTTGACTCGAATTTTATTTGTTTGGGGCGGTTTCGCAGGCAATATCCGGTCATCGGCGATAGTTTTGGGTTGCGCCAGAGCGGAGTTTCGATAGGCAGCTCCAAGCGTGCCACCAAGTGCAGCGTTGATGCTGCTTGTTCTTTTCTGTCCACCCGCACATCTTGCACAGCGAATATTCACGAAGACGGAGTCCCTTACCCAAAGAGTCGGGGATCCTTCTTGCTCCTACACCCCTTGCTCCCCCATCTCTTTCTGGGTTCGTGTGTGATCTCAACATCGGGTAGGGTGGGGGTGTCCGTGGGGCTGCGTTCTGGTCTGGGCGGCAACTGTTTCTGCACGAAGCAAACCTTCGGCTGCCTTACCATGGGTACCAGGTATTGTTCAGAATGGCTACGGTGTCGAACGCATGCGTACTCAGGTCAGGGAGAGGGTGCCCGAGCGGTCTTACTCTGTCCCTGCTCGCGTTCGTCTGTCCCTGCTCGCGTTCGTCCGTCTTGGGGTCGTCTCTCAGGCGGCCACTCTGGGAGGCCACACTGGGAGGCCACACTGGGGGGCCACACTGGGGGGCCACGCTGGGAGGCCACGCTGGGAGGCCACGCTGGGAGGCCACGCTGGAGGCCACGCTGGAAGGCCACGCTGGGGGCCACGCTGGATAGCTTGGAGGGCTCACCGAAGAGGGGCTGTGTGTCTGTAGCGGTTTCAGTTCAAATCCTGCTAAGAGCGAGCGCGCCGTGTCTTCTAAGAGCGCCGCCAAGCACCCTTTCTCTTGTCCGCAGCTGCGGGGGATTATGTAAATTGTACTCTACACATAGCTATGGTAGTGATCCAAGCACTACGAGCTTAGAACGTTGTCGTTGTCCGAGGTCGATGGGGTTCTGCCGTGCAGCATGCTCACATCAAAACGTCTCCTCCATGTGTTTGTGAGTTTGCGAAATCACGCTCAGTTGATATACTCGGACGCAGTGCCATCTTCGGTCGCACCAATACCTCTGGAGTAGCAAGTGATGGTACTTTGAATACTTTGGAGATGCAGCAGCACTGCAGTGGGCAGCGCTGTTCTGCAACATCTGGGAGAAGCCCGAGGCAAGTAGTGGTGCAGCAGGTTCAGATGGTGGCGCTCAGGCGCGCAAGCAGTTGGCAATAGCGTGGACAGTAGAGGCGATGGAATACATCGCATTGAAGTTAAGACAGCAGTGATATGTCAGTTTCTGTCAAATACCAGGATCCAGCCTATGTGGCCATGAAGTCCGCCAGCGGCATAGAGCATGTCCCGAGCAGCTTCCGCTTCTTGGTTGCTGCGTTGGCCCCTGTCTCGAATGTGGCTGGGCCGCGGCAGCGCGCGCACAATTCGCAGGCTCTCGCCCAGTTGCTCGCCCGCTTCGCCACGACGGAACACGTTCGAGCCTAAGCGATTCTAAAGTCAGTCGTCTATTTGTGACCATCGCGCATCAAAAAGAGCTCGAGTGCACCGCGGCTTCCTTTTTCGCACGAGGCCTCGCAGCATTGGATGTCCACAGCCCCGACGCCTCCAGGATGCTTCGAGATCGAGGGCCGGCAGTTTTAAGCCGGGCCTGTCCCTCTACAGGCGGACTATTGAAAAACAGGCAACAATTTGTCTGGGGACGATTTGCTTTACAATCTTTATTTGTTCTTGAATACCTTTGGATATTGTTTTCCAAAATCCGCCTGCAGGGGAACGCGCCCGACTCGACGGTGGCTGCTGGCCCCTCGGTGGCGTGCGCGGTCCACGTCTCCGAGGGCGACCCCCCCCCTCCCTGGGGGGCCCGCCTCCTCTGCCTGTTGCCGTGCGCGCGGATCTGGGTCGGCGGCGAGCGAGGGGAGGGGGGAAGTGAGGAGGAGGAGGAGGAGGGGGAGGAGGAGGAGGAGGAGGAGGAGGGGGAGGGGAGAGGAGGGGAGGGGGGGGGGGGGGGGGGGATGGGGGTGGGAGGGAGAGGAGGGGGGAGGGGAGGGGGAGGGAGAGGAGGGGGGGAGGGGGAGGAGGGGGAGGGGGAGGGGGGGGGGGAGGAGAGGAGGAGGAGGAGGAGGAGGAGGACTTCTCAGAAGGCGGTGGGACTTCTCAGAAGGCATCGTGCCTTCTGAGAAGTGCTCTGCGTCTTCGGAGGGGGCTCGATTAGGACAGCCTCTTAGAAGGCGAGGGCTCTTCCGAGCCTTCTGAGAAGGCCCGCCGCTTCTCACTTCCCCCCCCCCCGGCGCGACGCCGACTCCTCATCGGTGAAGGAAGCGCAAGGAGTCAGGCTGATAAAGTTCAAGGAGCTGGCCAGCGATAGCCCCGTTCGGAAGAACAAATACGCTACCCAGGAACCCCACATACTTATAGTATGTCCGGTGTGATGATAGATGGCATGAAACATGCGAGAATGATGCTGGTGGCCGCTGCCCCGCCGATACCGTTGGCGACGCCGATCAGGAGGAGAGGAGGTCACTGGGGGCTCATTTCCAGGGCGGCGACAGGCGCTTCGGTCACGCAGGACACGGAACGCGATCTTCGTAGCAAAGCTTCCGCCAACGCCCAATTCGCAAACATCAGAGAATCCTTTCGACGGAGAGTCTCCGCAAGCGCTCTTCTATGGAGAATCTCTCAGCGGGGGCCGCGCCCCGTGCGCGTGCTTATGGCAGACTCTGTCAGCGAGATCGCGGAGCGCTATGGCCTGATTGTAAGCGGGCTTAACGGTGTCTCCGCGCCCACGCATGTCCAGGTCTTCGCTCCGGATTCCCTGATGATATCCGGATCACCTCGATCCTGGCTTGCATCAGCGTCTCCCACGTGTGGTTGTTGTCCAGGGCTTGGACCGAGGTCTGCAACGCATACCGCCCCCACCCCCAGCGCACCCCCTGTGGCGTCGAGGAAATGCCACGCGTGCCACGCCCTGCGAGCCTGCAGCGCATAGCGCCCACACGCCCCAGCGCACCCCCTTGGCGCCGAGGAAAAGCCACGCCTGCAACGCCCTGCGAGCCTGCAACTCGTAGCGCCCCCACCCCCAGCACACCCTCTGTGGCGTCCAGGAAATGCCACGCCCTGCAAACCTGCAGCGCATACCGCCGCCCCCAAGGCACCCCCTGTGGCGTCGAGGAAATGCCACGCCTGCCACGCCCTGCGAGCCTGCAACGCGTAGCGCCCCCACCCCCAGCACACCCTCTGTGGCGTCCTGGGAATGCCACGCCCTGCGAGCCTGCAGCGCAGTGCGCCCCCGCCCCCAAGGCACTCTCTTTGGCGTCGAGGCAATGCCACGCCTGCCACGCCCTGCGAGCCTGCAGCGCATAGCGCCCCCACCCCCAGCGCACCCCCTGCTGGCGTCCAGGAAATGCCACGCCCTGCAAACCTGCAGCGCAGACCGCCCCCCCCCCAGCGCACCCCCTGTGGCGTCGAGGAAATGCCACGCCTGCAACGCCCTGCGAGCCTGCAGCGCATACCGCCCCCACCCCCAGCACACCCCTTGTGGCGTCCAGGAAATGCCACGCGTGCCACGCCCTGCGAGCCTGCAACGCATAGCGCCCCCACCCCCAGCGCACCCCCTGTGGCGCCGAGGAAATGCCACGCCTGCCACGCCACGCCTGTCACGCCCTGCGAATATTGCGCGTATGTGTTGTGTGGTGTGCGTGTCGTGTGTATGATGCGTGTGCGGCTGTATTTGGGCGTGTGTCTCATGTGGATGCACAGAATGCGGTGCACACATCTTGGGTATATGATGCAGTGAACACGCCAGGTGTGCACGATCTTTGTATGTTGTGTGTGTGGCTTTATGTAGACGCGTTTGTGCCAGCGAGAAGGAGAAGGACATGGGGGAGATGAAGAGACGCGGGTGCGACGCGGCAAAGAAGAACACCATAACCCCACGACACATGTGGGGAACTGAAAACTCCATCTTCGTAAGTGCTGCGCAATTTCAGAGCTTTGCTCTCAAACCCTGCGAAAGTTGTAAGCCCCGAGCGTTGCTCAAACAATTCAAAGAACGTCTCTCTATCATCGAGGGTCGAGGGTGCAACTTCCCGCCGTCCTCCCCCTCTCCCCCGCATTCGCCGCGGATTTGGGGGCACTCGCTCCCGTGCCAGCACCGCGTCCGTCCGTCTGTAGCCTCCGAGGCGGTTGTCCCCCGCCTGTCCTGTGGCAGCGCAGGAAGGGGCACCTCTCCTCCTCCTCCTCCTCCTCCTCCTCCTCCTCCTCCTCCTCCTCCTCCTCCTCCTCCTCCTTGGTGGAGCTCTGCGACTTGTTGGCGGAGAGGGAGTTCCAGTTGGCTCGATGCGAAGGCCTTGCGGCCTCAGGCCTTCTTCCAAGGTGAGTAGAGGTCCGCGGGGAGTCAGAACCAGCGACGTGGAGGATGCTCGGCACCTGGGAGCCCCAAGCGGAGATCGAGGACGCGCAGATGATGGAATTGGCGCCCTGCCGAACACTCAGGAGGGGCTCGGGGAGACACGTCAGAGCGGGCCCCGAGTTCGGGCGGAGCCAGGCAGCTCGCGGCCCGAGCGGCAGGGTCAGGAGCGCCGTGACGAAGATGGAGCTGTCGCACTGCCGCACACTCAGGAGGGGCTCGGGGAGGCACGCCAGAGCGGGCCCCGAGTTCGGGCGGAGCCATGGTGCTCGCGGCCCGAGCGGCAGGGCCAGGAGCACAGTGGCGCCGGCGCGGCGTCCACGTGCTCAGGAGAGGCTTCCTGCAGCGGGCCCATGAGGGCGGAGGGCACAAGTGGTGTTTCCTGGCGAAGTAAACAGGAAGAGCCACCCCGCCCCCCACCAGCGGCTGCGCACGAGGCGAGAGGCCCCAGACGCCCAGATGGGCATTCGTTCGAGGCGAACTCCAGGGGGATGGAGTTAAAGAGGCTCGTCGCCATGGCGACGGGGAGCTCGAGGGCGAGGCGTTCGACGTCGTGAGGCCCCTCGACGAGGTCGCGCCCCTCATCTGATGAGGGGGCTGGGCGGGCGCCCGACCCTCGACCTTCGAGGCCCGCGATATCGATATCCTCCTCCTCCTCCTCCTCCTCCTCCTCCTCCTCCTCCTCCCCCTCCTCCTTCTCCTCCTCCTCCTCCTCGCCCCTTCTCACCCTCCCCTCCCCCCCCCGCGCTCGCCGCCTGACCGCCTGACTTGTGCCAATGCGGGAAGGGACTCCTCCTCCTCCTTCCCCTGCTCCTCCTCCATCTCGTCCTCCCCCTCCTCCTCCTCCTCCTCCTCCTCCTTCTCCTCCTCCTCCTCCTCCTCCTCCTCCTCCTCCTCCTCCTCCTCCTCCTCCTCCTCCTCCTCCTCCTCCTCCCTCCTCGCACCTCCCTCCCCCCCCCCCCTTGCTCGCCGACGATTGGGGGGCGCTTCGCTCCCCTTGAGGCGACTGAACTCCTCCTCCTCCTCCTCCTCCTCCTCCTCCTCCTCATCATCATCATCATCGTCATCATCATCACCATCATCATCATCCTCATCGTCATCCTCATCCTCCTCATCCTCCTCCTCCTCCTCCTCCTCCTCCTCCTCCTCCTCCTCCTCCTCCTCCTCCCTCCTCCTCCTCCTCCTCCTCCTCCTCCTCTCCTCCTCCTCCTCCTCCTCCTCCTCCTTGTCCTCCTCCTCCTCCTCCTCCCCCTCCACCTCGCCCTTTCTCACTCTTCGCTCGCCGCCAACTGGGAGGCGCTCGCTCCCGCGCCCGAAACGCGCCCGTCCTTCCGTGGCCTCCTGGGCGTCCGCCCGCCGCTTGACATTGTGCCTGGAGGGCGCGACTCCTCGTCATCGACGTCCTCGCCACGGGGGCAGGGGAGGGGGAGGGAGGAGGGGGGAGGAGGAGGAGGAGGAGGGGAGGAGGGGGGAGGAGGAGGAGGAGGAGGAGGAGGAGGAGGAGGAGGAGGAGGAGGAGGAGGAGGAGGTGTCCGTGCTTGTTTTTGAAATGCGGCTCGGCGCCGATGGCTTACGAGCGGCACCATCGAAAACGCTCCCCACTGGTGACGGGTAACCCCAAGTCTCCGTCTCTGGCCCTCTGAGTTCGGGCGCATCGAAGCGTTGCAGTACCACCCTCCTCCCCCCCTCCTCCCTCATCGTTCCTCCCTTCTCTTCTGCGCCCTCCTCTCTTCTCCCGCCCTCGCTCCTTATATCGCCGCCCCCTGCACACCTCCTTTCGAGGAGCGCACACCTGGATCAAGGCACGTGGATTAGCGGCGGGCCCCGCTTCCGCAGAGTATCGGCGCGCTCGATCGCCGGATCAGGTGGCGCTGGCCCCATGTTTCGGGGTACCTTCTCCGATCCGTGAATTGGGTGCCCACGCGCCAGATCCGCGCACCCGTAATCCACGTCGACATGCGTTTGTGTTTTGTTATCCGGCTGGCTTGGCCAACGCGGCGATGAAGCAGCAAGGGGCCGCCAACGAGACTACCACCGAATCTGGTCGATGAGGGGCGCTAGTGCGCCCAGTGCGAAAACGGTGGCATGCACGACCATGCAGCGCTCACCAGGGCCTGCGGTGGCCCTCGGGTCCTCGGGGACCTTCGGAGGCCCTCGAGCCCTCGCGCCGCGGAGGCCCCTCCAGAGGGCCCTGTGGGGGACCTTCGGCGGAGGCCTGCCGGAGGCGCAAGGAAGAGAGAGCGCCTGTGCTCACAGCGTGCGCGGAGAAGCACACAGCGTATTGTCTGCGGCTGCGGCCTCGCGCGCGGCGGCGAGGCGGAGCAGCAGACGCACAGTCACAGACAGAGGCACGTGAGGGGCTGGTCATCCAACTTCCATGGGTAGGAGAGAGGAGGAGGAGGAGGAGGAGGAGGAGGAGGAGGAGAGAGGAGGAGGGGAGGAGGGAGGAGGAGGAGGAGGGAGGAGGGAGGAGGAGGATAGGAGGAGGAGGAGGAGGAGGAGGAGAGGGAGGAGGAGGAGGAGGAAGGAGGAGAGGAGGAGGAGGTAGGAGGAGGAGGAGGAGGAGGAGGAGGAGGAGGAGGAGGAGGAGAGAACGCTCCAGCCTGATAGCTAAGTTCCGCCTGACGGTAGAAAGGAGGAGGAGGACCTCGCCATCCTCCCTTCTCACCCGTCCTACCTGTTGTAGTGGTGGTGGTGGTGGAACATCGGCCCATCAACACACATATACACATACGCAAACACACATGCACACACACACACACGCACACACACACGCACACACACACACACGCACACACACACACACACACACACACACACACACGCACACACACACACACACACGTGTTTTTGGCGTCGCGGCCCCGCGCGCAGCGACAGGGCGTGGAAAGGTCAAAGAAGCGGCCTCGCACGCACGTCTGGAGGCCGATCCCTCAAGCTGCTTGGATCACGCAGCGCCGGCACCAGGCCATAAGTCATCCGGGCGTGGGTAAAAGCACACGCACACACACACACACACACACACACCGTGAGCGTCGGAAGACAACGGGATCGTATGCGCCGACATTCGCGCGTAAGTTGCCTGAGTGAGATCGTGCGTAAGCGCCCTAGCTTCCCACGGGCGTGCTACGCGGGCCCTCGTAAGCCACCGCGTGAGGGCGCTATGCCATCTCGCGCAAGACCTGGTGTTGACCGTCGCTCACGTGATGACAATGGTGATGGTGGTGATGCTGATGATGACGATGACGACGATGATGATGATGATGATGATGACGATGATGATTGTGATGCTGATGTTGATGACGATGATGATGATGATGACAATGATGCTGCTGATGATGATAAAAATAATAATGATGATGATGATGATGATGATGATGATGATGATGATGATGATGATGATGATGATGGTGATGGGGATGGGGATGGGGATGGGGATGGGGATGGGGATGGGGATGGGGACGACGATGATGATGATGGTGATGATAAAGGTGATGATGAGAATGATGATGCTGCTGATGATGATGATGTTGGTGATGGTAATGGCGAATGATGATGATGGTGGTGATGGTGATGGTGAGGGTGTTGATGATGATGGTGATGATTGTGATGATGATGCTGATGATGATGATGATGATGATGATGATGGTGATGGTGATGATGATGATGATGATGATGATGATGATGATGGTGATGATGACAATGACCATGACCATGAGATCGTCATCGTCACCGTCATCGTCATCGATATCATTATGGGTACATATATATAATATCGATTCGCATGTTTTTATTTCCCGGACCTCCCCCTAAACCGGACCCCCTCCCCCCGGGACGCCCCCGACGCCCTTTCAAACGTCTCGACGCCCCCTGGACGATCTTGGGAAAGGTCCGCTGGCCCTTCCGGGCCTCCCAGGGCGTCTTGCCGGGCCAAGCGAGCAGACTCAAGGCGATCAGAAGGGTCATCGGGAAGGCGCACGAGAGACCCAAGACAGCACAAGAGCGCTCCAAGACGGCCGAAAAGGCCCCCAAGACGCCCAAAGAGGGCGTTAAGACAGCCCCGAAGAAGCAAACATCGCCACATTCCTTTAGGAACAAATATCGGAGGTGAGGGGGTGAGATCGAAGTGGAACGGAGAGCCCCCCTACCGGGAAATCGATTTCGGTTTCGTGTTCGTGCGTGCCGCGCGTGCGGGCGAGGCGAAGCTGCGTGGGCGGGCGCGAGAAAGTCTGCTGTGGCTGAGGCGCGGCCGGACCAAATGTTTCCCTTCCGGGCGGTCGGTGGCGCGCGGTGTCCCGCCGGTGTCCCGTTGGTGTCCCGTCGGTTCTCCTGTGGCTGAGGCGCGGCCGGACCAAATGTTTCCCTTCCGGGCGGCCGGTGGCGCGCGGTATCCCGCCGGTGTCCCGCTGGTGTCCCGTCGGTGTCCCGTCGGTGTCCCGATGATGTGGATGATTATGATGATGATGATGATGGTGATGATGATGATGATGATGATGATGATGATGATGATGATGATGATGATGGTGATGATGGCGATGATGATGATGATGATGTTGGTGTTGTTGATGATGATGATGATGACGTCACATGTGAGATCGATTGTGATATCGATAGTGAGACCGAATGTGAGATCGATTGCGAGATCGATAGTGAGATCGATTGTGAGATCGATAGTCAGATCGATTCTGAGATGATGATGGTAATGATGGTGATGATGGTGATGATGGTGATGATGATGACGATGACGATGATGATGATGATGATGATGATGATGATGATGGCGTCGATTGTGAGATCGATTGGGAGTTCGACTGTGAGATCGATAATCAGATCGATTGTGCGATGCTGATGGTGATGATGGTGATGATGGCCATGATGGTGATGATGATTGTGATGATGATGATGACGACGTTGATGATGATGATGATGATGATGATGATGATGCTGATGCTGATGCTGATGCTGATGCTGATGCTGATGGTGATGTCAATGATGGTGATGATGACGATGTCGATGGTGATATCGATTGTGAGATCGGCCACTCGTCGCCACGGCTGGATCCGCCTCGAACCGTTTCCTCCTTCGTTGTCTCCCTCCGCTCTTTCCTCTCCTCGCCTCCTCCCTCCCGTCCTCTCCCTCTTGGTTCCTCGTCGTCGTCGTCGTCGTCGTCGTCGGTCGTCGATCCTCGGTCGTTGCTGGACCGGGCTGCCGATTGAAAATTGCCTGGAGTTCCGGCGCTATTTTCGCGTCGAGCGAATGTGAGATCGATTGCGAGAGTTCGATTGTGAGATCGAATGAGAGTTCGACGAGGAACCAAGAGGAAGACGAGGTGAGACCGATTGAGAGTTCGACTGTGAGACCGAATGTTAGATCGATTGCGAGATCGATTGTGATATCGATAGTGAGATCGACTGTGATATCGATAATGAGATCGATTGTGAGATCGATAGTGAGACCGAATGTGAAACCGAATGTGAGATCGATAGTGAGATCGATTGTGAGATCGATAGTGAGATCGATAGTGAGACCGAATGTGAGACCGAATGTGAGATCGACTGTGAGATCGATTGTGAGATCGATTGTGAGATCGACAGTGAGACCGAATGTGAGACCGAATGTGAGATCGATTGTGAGATCGATAGCGAGATCGATAGTGATATCGATAATGAGATCGAATGTGAGATCGATAGCGAGATCGATTAAGTGAGACGTTGGTTCCCCCTCCCCCCTCACCTCCTTATCACCCGCAGGGTGGTCGTATAGGTATTTTTAGTATATCCGCTCTTGGGGTCTTCGCAGCGTCCAAGACGGCCCGATGGGCCCCCGATATCGCCCCAAGACGGCCCAAGAGGTCCCCCAGAGGGCTTGAAGGCGGCCCGAGAGGGCCCCAAGACTGCCCCAGAGAGCCTCGAGACTGGCCACAAGAAGCCCAAGATGCCCCCAGAAGGCTCCCCAGAGAGACCCACGAAAATTATGGGAGACCCCCAAGAAGGCCACTGGAGGCCCCCAAGAGAGCCAGCCCTAGATGGCTCCAGAGGACCTCTGGAGGGCCCCAGCTCTCCAAGACGGCCCAAGAAGGCCCCAGGACGGCCCCCCAAAGCCCCCCAAACACCCAGACAGCATTCTCCTACGAAGTACATCGAGCTGACCCGAAGATCCTGGTTCCACGCTTGAGGCTCGAGGTTTGAATTCTTCGATCGAGTGAGACAGGTCTCCCCCCCTCCTTCCCCCTTCCGCCTCCTCAGCCCCTCCTTCATCCCTGCCTGCTCCCTTCCCGTTCCCCGTTCACGGGCAAGTGCCCTCGCAACAGTTTGATGCTTCGTCGTTTGCCAGCACCTTTGCGCGTGAAGAAATCATCATTGCTTTCCCACTCCTGCGCACAAGCGTGCAAACGCATTGGGCGAACGCGGTGGAAGCAGACACCAGGGACGTCAGAAACATGAGCCGGTCGCCCGCCCAGGCCTCGAGGTCCCTATGCTGAAGCAAGCGATGATTTATTGCTTTGCGGGGGAAGCGTCCGGAACATGGCGCGTGGCGCGAAGCGCTTATGCAGCTTTTTGTATGCTTGTATATATATATATATATATATATATATTCTCATACGCACCTCTCCGAGGGAGTAGAGCTCAGAGGCGATTTAATGCGCACGCGTCCGCGATTTTTCTGGGCGTTTCGCTCGGGACATCCTCGAAATTCTGAAAATCGGTGGCACCCCTCACGCAGATCGTGACGTCAGGGTCCAAAAACACATGGGAATTTCAACATTTTAACATAAAACCTTCAAAAACACATGGTAATTTCAATAATTGTGACCCCGATTCTCAGGGAATGGCGGTTTCGCTTGAAAAATCCTTCCAAAATCGAGCCCCAGACCCCGCCTCGGAGCCTCCTGGGGGCCTCCTGGAACCTCCTGGGGCCTCCTGGGGCTTTCTGAACCTTCTGGCACCCCAGACCCCGCCTCGGAGCCTCCTGGGGGTCTCCTGAAACCTCCTGGGGCCTCCTGGGGCCTCCTGCGGCCTCCTGGAGCCTCTTGGGGCCTCCTGAAGCCTCCTGGGGTCTCCTGGGGCCTCCTGAGGCCGCCTGGGGCTTCCTGGGGCCTCCTGGGGCTTCAGAACTACATGCACACAGAGACACAAATCACGCCCAACACATCACACGCTAGACAAACATAACACACACACACACACACCTACAACACACAAAAAGCACGCACCACACAAAGCATACATCACACACACACACACACACACACACACACGCACAACACTCACAATCCTGGGGCCTCCTGGAGCCTCTTCTGGTATCCAAGTCGGGCCTCCTGAGGCTTCCTGGGGGGTCCTGGTACACACATCGCAAGGTGTGGCAACCCCACTTGCGCTCGAGTGCGACTTCGATGTTGCATTTCACTCCTGCTTCAAACGCCCCTTCAGTTTTTTGTATGAGACTGGGCACACACGTGCCACTTGTATATATATATATATATATATATATATAATGACACGCGCGCACACACGCACACGCACGCACGCACGCACGCCGCACGCACGCACACACACACACACCACACACACACACACACCACACGCACACGCACACGCAACACGCACACGCACACGCACACACGCACGCACGCACGCACGCACGCACGCACGCACGCGCACGCGCACGCACGCACGCACGCGCACGCACGCACGCACGCACGCACGCACGCACACACACACACACACACACACACACACACACACGCGCACGCACACGCACGCACGCACGCACGCACGCACGCACGCACGCACGCACACACACACACACACACACACACACACACACACACACACACACACACACACACACACACACACACACACACACACACACACACACACACACACACGCACGCACACACACACACACACACACACACACGCACACACTTATACACACGTGGAGAAGCGCCGGGGCCCACGGAGCGGAGGCGCAGCGGCAGCTGCAGCTGGGCCTCGAGGCCCGGGCGCAGGCCGAGAGGCTGGCCACCCGCCGCCCTCCGCCGGGGGCCTCTTCGGGCTGGCTTTTTCGGCTGCACGTACGAGCGACCTTTCTCGCAGGCCTAGAGGTTGACACCGACACCAATTTCGGCGGTGTGCCTCCACCGGGGGAAGAAGATCCCGATCTCGGTGATGGTGGTGATATTCTGGCTTCCAAGGTGGCCGAAATATTACCACCAACACCGAAATCTAGGATCATCTCCCCCCTGTGGAGGCAACCCCCTGTGTTGGTTTTGGTTCCATTTCCAGCCTCTAACTTTCGACGGAGTGACCTGTGGCGCGGGCACGCAGAGTTTAGCGGATCCCCGAGGCACACTGTGGTCCGCACGTGACGGAACGCGATGCGATGGAGGCGACCTGCGCGCTCAGGTTTGGCTTCCGCGCGCCCCCCCCGGAAGCTGCGCACCAAAGGTCACTTATACCCAGGGTCACTCTTGCGTGTAGCCGACCTTCTGCCTGGCAGGCTCGTGGCGGCCTGCCCTGCGGGCGCAGCAGAGAGCCACGGCTCATGGCGCCCACATCGCAGAGCGGATGTCGTTCGGGGAATCACGGGGTGGGCCCGGATGAGCCTGGAGAATCTCGGTCCGGATTTCGAAGTGGACTTCGTGCGGAGCTGGTTTGGCCGGGAATGGATATTGCAAAGAACCCACACGAAATTCACTTCGTTTTTCGCTCGCCGTGTCGGGGTTTCGCATCGACAGAAATCCACGCACAAATCCGCTGCAGCACGTCTGCGAGGTCGGCGCAATGACCCAGCCACAGCTAGCCTGACCCGGGCAAGCAATTTAGATGAAGCCGGGCCTGTCCCTCGACAGGAGGAACATTCAAACATAGCCAAAAGAAGAGTCTGGGGACGATTTTTGAGACTATTTTGGAATTTGTTGGACTATATGTAAGCTTTCGTCCAGAGTCCGCCTGTAGTAGGACACGCCCAACCTACTAAAATTAAGCCCCCCTCCCTTTCGGTGAAACGACAGCGCTCGAATCGAAAAATGAAACATCACCACATAATAAAAAAAAAAAAAAAAAAAAAAAACTTTTGGCGCTCCGCGCAGATTTCTTGGATCCGGGCTGGGGCCGCCCTGGCGGCGCCTGCGGTGCCGCCCCTGGCACGCTTCGCGCGCCAGGGAGGGAGGTCAAGCGCGGATCCAAGAATTCAGCGCGGAGCGCCAAAAGTTTACGTGAATGTTTTTGTTTGCTTCTACTGAAGCGTTAGCCTGGCACCCTGGCACCTGGCCGTTGCTTAGCACTCCTCTGGAGCCCCCAGCAATCCTCGAGAGTGGCGACAGTTTCGCAGTTCGCAGCCCTCCAGGGATGGCGGTGCTAACGATAACACAGGGGGTGTTCTTAGTTGCGTCCCACGGTTAGGCCTCCCAGATGGGGTCCGTGTAGATGGGGTCGGAGGAGCGCGCCGCATCGCCGACACATCGCCGATGCGGCTCGATGTGGAGCCCGATTTTCTCCACAGCGACGGCGCCGATGCATCGCCGATGCATCGGCGATGCATCGGCGATGCATCGGCGATGCATCGGCGGATCCCGTCTAGGAGGCCTCCAGCAAAGTGCATTTGTCTGCAGAGCCCTTCGGGGAAGTGCCCGCGCCCGCCTCGGCGTCAGCACTGTCGCTGTGGTTGTGGTCGGTCTGGCCGCCCTGGGCCGCCACACCGACCAAAGCCAGTACGAAGCTGGCCTCGGTATTCCAGGGTGTGGCATGCGCAAGGCATCCCCCCAGGGTGTGTCGAAAGTTGGGCGAGGGCTGCTAAAACCGTTGCTGCTAAAACGGCCTTCCCGGAAGGAAAAAACAACTTCCCGGAATGAGGCTCCCAGGGCGCCTCGCTGGGCCTTGCGAGCCGACTGAAGGCGATTAGAGGGTCGTCGGAGAGGCGCAAGAGAGACCCAAGACAGCACAAGAGCGCTCCAAGAGGAACCTCGACGGTCTGAAGACGGCCCAAGAGGCCCCCAAAACACCCCAAGAGGCCATGAAGAGAGCCCCGAAGAAGCCCAAATCGTCACATTCCCTCAGGAAATACATTTGTTGTGCATATCCGCTTTTTGGGTCTTCGCAGCGTCCACGACGGCCCAATGGGCCCCCAATCTCGCCCCGAGACGGCCCGGGAGGTCCCCTTGAGGGTTTGAAGGCGGCCCAAGGGGGCCCCAAGACTGCCCCAGAGAGCCCCGAGACTGCCCACAAGAAGCCCAAGATGCCCCAAGAAGGCTCCCAAGAGAGACCCACGAAAGCCATGGGATACTTCCAAGAACGCCATTGGAAGCCCGCAGAAGGGCCCTAGATGGCTTCAGAAGACCTCTGGAGGGCCCCAGCTCCCCAAGGCGGCCCAAGAAGCCCCCAGGACGGCCCAAGAGTGCCCCAGGACGGCACAAAAGAGCACCAAAAACGACCAGACGGCGTTCTCCTACGAAATACATCAAGCTGACCCGACGATCTTGGTTCCACGCTTGAGGCTCGAGGCTTCAGTAGCTCCCCGATCGAGAGAAACAGGCAATGGATCTAGATTCGAAATTCGACGATCGAAGATTTCCTGAGTGCCTGGAGCCCTCCAGGCATTCGGGAAGCGATCAAATATCGATGTGTTCGGAGCTACTGTGACTTCTTCGGCGTGTCATGGGAACGCTCCTTACTTCCTCAAAGGACCTTCGCGCGCGAAAAAATCAACATGAATTCCCCACTCCTGCGCACAAGCGTGCCAGCGCATCGTCCGAAAGCGGTGTCAGCAGGCACCTGGGATATCAGAAAAATGGGCGGGTCGCCCGTCCAGGCTTCGAGGTCATCCCTGCTGAAGAAAGCGATGATTTATTGCTTTGCCAGGGAAGCGTCCGGAACAAGGCGCATGGAGCGAAGCGCCAATGTAGCCTTGTATACATATGTATACATGTATATATATATATGTATAAGGCCGGCGCCTTCTAAGAAGCAGCCTCCTTCTAAGATGCCTTCCCCCCTGCTTCCACCCCCTTGCGCGCGCCGCCAGAGAAGGTCTCCGGGAAGACGGCCCCTGCTGACCAGTGGCGACGAGGAGCCTCCCAGAGGCCTGAGCAGGGCGAGCTGCGCTCGGAGACGATCCTGGAACTTGGGACCTTGTCTTTTTGCTGTTACAGCCTGGGCTTGGAGGGTTTCTCCGAAGGGCTTAGGCGACCCGTCCTCCCTCCTCCTCCTCCTCCTCCTCCTCCTCCTCCTCCTCCTCCTCCCCCTCCTCCTCCTCCTCCTCCTCCTCCTCCTCCTCCTCCTCCTCCTCCTCCTCCTCCTCCTCCTCCTCCTCCTCCTCCTCCTCCTCCATCCCTCCTCCTCCTCCTCCTCCCTCCTCCTCCTCCTCCCTTCCTCCTCCTCCTCCTCGTCCTCCTCCTCCTCCTCCTCCTCCTCCTCCTCCCCTCCTCCTCCTCCTCCTCCTCCTCCTCCTCCTCCTCCTCCTCCTCCTCCTCCTCCTCCTCCTCCTCCTCCTCCTCCTCCTCCTTAGCCCTTCTGCGCCAAGTTGCGTTGCAGGGACGTTATTCAGAAGGGCACGCGTTCCTGCGAGCCAAGCGATTTGACAAGATACCTTCTTTCGCCCAGTGCGCTTCCCGCCATGGCGCCGCCAGGGTCCGCCCAGCGTTCTGCCCCTCCGCGGGCTGCCAGCTGGCCATGGCGTACGGCGCGATCTCTCGAGAACGATTGGGGACACTGGGACTTTTCGCCAGGATCCACTTGGACGTGCAGTTCGTGTGGATGCAAGAAGAATAAACAAGGATGGCAGCAGTGCAAGAACTGCTGGGCCTGGCGTGCGACCCCGAGGATGGACCAGCCATGGCCGCAGCCGCAAGGGGTGTGGGGAGCCGCTGCTGGAGGTCCCGCGCCTCCTGGTTCGTGGGCACCCGCTGGGAGTCTTCATGCTGATGGCCTTCCTCGTCGCCCTGGCCCTCAGTTCATGGCTGGTGGGGGTGGCACCCCGCCTGCGGGGACCCAGCTCTCCGACATCGACCAGCTGCGTGGGCTCGTCGACGGGTTGCGTCGTATGGGCGACCCCGAGTCCGCTGAGAAGTGGCAGAAGGAGCTCGACATTCGTATTCAGCGCCAGAACGACGAGGCCAAGACCATGGTCCTTCTGGAGCACCAGGTCAACCGTGCCTTCAACGAGATGCGTGCGCTGGAGGCCAAGCTCGGGAAGAGCCTCACCACGTTCGAGCGTCTCGAGGGCGAGCTGGACCAGCAACGTGACCGTGTTCGAACCCTCAGGTCCGAGTTGCAGGTGGCCGCGGAGAAACACAAGTCGCTCGTCAGCCAATTGCAGTCTGCCGCGGGGTGCGGACAGGAACCCAAGCCTGGCCCGCAGCTCAGTATCGACGACCTCCTCAGCGGGAAGACGCTGCCCATCTGCCTGGACAGCCTACTCGCGGCCGAGGAGGAGTACGAGTTTTCGGATGAAGATAAGCGTGAGGCCACCAAGAGGCTGGAACAACTCCAAGAAGGTATCCAGGCTGCGGTGCAACAACTATTCGGCGATGCTGCTGCGAAGTCTAAGGCGTTCAAGGATGCTCAGGCAGAACAGCCCAAGCGTCTACAGGCAAAGCGTCGCAGAATGGGTGAACAAGATGACGCTCACGCTGCGGGATGTGCTACCCCTGGTGGTGCGCCCAGTGGTGCAGTGGCAGTTCTCCAGCCGCACGGGCTGCGCCTCCTGGCCAAGGAGGTGAGGGTGCTGCTGCGCCCGCGGCGGCGCCTGCTGGAGACGGCCCACCAGATCCCGCGGCTGCGCCAGGTGACGTTCGGGCTCGTGCTGACCGAGTGTTACATGCAGCCCCCCCCCCCCCCCCCGCAGGTCCTGAGGCCTGAGGGGGGGGAAGAAAGGGCGATTCCCGCCTCCAGAGGGAGGAGTACATGATGTACCTGTTCTGAGTCATGAGTCTTCGGCAGATTGCGTTTCTGCCAACTTTTCGAAGTCGACAGATGGTCGACCTCACTCCTCCTCCCCGCCATTTGCCAAGGGTTTGTTCGAGAATCCGGGTTTGAACGCAGGAGCAGTCGGTGGGGCTGTCTCCAATATGTTTTCGGCTCGCCGTGCTTTGAGTGCGCAGGCTGACGCCTTCGCCGACGGTTCTCGACCTGCCCGCCCTTCTCTTTTGAAAGCTGTTCGTCGCACGCTGGCTTGGGCCAAGTCGGCCCTCGTGCGTGGCGACCCTAACCCTCCTCGTAAGTTTTTGGAGCTTCGTGGGCCTCTCATGCCTAGTGCGTCACCCAGGCTTCAGGGGCAGTTGCTGCGGCCTCTGGAGGCCGACGCTTTCCCGCTGGACCAGCCCGCGCCAGTCATCGAGACCTGCAATGTTTCTGGCTGGGGATCTGGGCAGCTTTGGTTGCAGAAGACGGCCGCCGACGTGGTGGTCATGCAGGAGCATAAGCAGTTGCAGCACCAGCTGGCATCTGCATCATCGTGGGCTATTCGCCATGGGTGGAAGAGCCTGTGGGTGGCGGCAGTGACGGAGCCTCTGCTGGAGCGGCGTCGTTCGTGCGTGAGGCGTTGGGCTTGTCCGCGCCGCATTCTGGCCATCAAATTGCTGCTGGGCGAGCGCTAGTGGGCATCGTGGACATCCCTGGGCAAACGCAGCTGGCCATCATGTCCGCCTATTTCTTAGATTGTCAGGACCTTTCGGGCGAAACTATAGATTTGCTGTGCTCGTGTTTGTCCGTGGGGCAGGCCCTGGGTTACCCTTTCTTCCTGTGGGCGGATTTCAACATGGATCCGCCCACGCTGCTCTCGGGTGGCTTCGGGGGCAGGCCAGGTGAAATCCAGTTTTTGATCCCCGACGGGCATGCCTGCAAGTCTACGGCGGGTCTTAAGCAGTTCGATTTGTTTCATCGCCTCGTCGGATGTCGCTAAGGCTGTTAGCCAAGTTCAGGTGATCCGCGAGTGTAGCCTTACCCCCACTCGCCCGTGCAGGTGAAGTTGCATCCCAGGCTGGGCCGACTCCAGGCCCTGGCCTTTCGGCGTCCGCCTCCGCTCCCCACCTGCCCCTTGGCCCCTGCTATGCTTGTTGAGGCGGTTCCCGCGCCTGCGATGGCCCGCGAGGTGTTGGAGTCGGCTAGGGCTGCGGTGGGGCATGGGGGCTGGGACAGGGCCCAAGAGGCCCTCGATCGTGCTTATAAGCTTTGGGCGAATGCTGCGGAGCGTGAGGTGTCCGCGGCCACTGGCAAGGTCTTGCCCGTGTGGGGCTCGAGAGGGAAGCCCCCTCAAATGGTTTGGAGGCCTATCTTGAAGAAACAAAGACCAGGCGTCTCAAGGAGCCTCTAGCGTGTCTCATGAGTTGTTCGCTTGCAGGTGGCTGGCCAACGTGTTTTGTAACTTCGAAGGCTTCTGGTCAGCGGGCAGCCAGTCGGGCATCCTCTCGGTGCTCCTGGCCTTGGAGTCGCCGCCTCAGTTTTCGCAGTACTCAGGGCCAGCGGCTAGCTATCTGTCAGCGCTGCTCGAGTTCATTCGTGAGTTGCCGATGTACGAGGCCAAGGACGGGCCCGTCTTCGACCGTTTTACTCACCTGGTGGGCACTTTCCAAGTGGTTCTGTCCGGGGTGGAGGCGGGATCCAGGAAGAAAGCTAATCAGGAGTGGAGGGAGTGGCTCCTTTTCAAAGCGCATCGCGGGGCCCGACGCGTTCACCTGGTCTCCAAGGGGGCCACTCCTTGGACCCCCACCACCACCTTGTCCCTGGACGGGGTGGCGGTTGCGGACCCTGTGTCTTTACTCAAAGCTGAAGCTTCCAAGTTTTCTCAGCTTTGGGGAGATGGGGGGACGGGGAGTTGGTTCGAGATCGGAGAGGTGTCCCCGCCTCTGCCGCCAGTGCCTGTGGAAGCCATAAGGTATTTTTCTAGGAGGTTCAAGGACAATACCTCTGTCAGTGTGGATGGCTTCCACATGAAACACTTCTCTTTGATGAGTGACGCGTCGCTGCTTGCGGTCGTGGACCTGTTTGCTTTTATGGGGTGCGCGGCCCTGATCCCTGTCCAGATTTCCGTCACCCTTCTTTCCCTTATCCCTAAAGGGGTTCCGTCCCATCGGGAATTTCTGTGCCCTTTACCGTGCGCACGGGAAGGTTAGGCGCCCGCTGGCCCAGCAGTGGGAATTCACCCACGCTCGTGATTATTTTGCGGCGGGCCCCTTTGAGGGGGCTCTGGACGTTGTCTGGAGGCAGGCGGTCCGTGCGGAGACGTCTACCTTGTCTAAAGACGAAGCGGCTACGGTGCTGCTCGACCTTTACAAGTACTATGAAACCATCAACCTGGAAATGTTGCTGCGGCGTGGCAGGCAGATGCATTTCCCGATGGCAATCGCTCGATTGGCGACTGCCATGCACCTCCAGGTTCGGTTTTTCGTCCTTAACGGGTTCGTGGATGGGCCCTATTGGGCGCAGGGGGGCGTTATTGCGGGATGCACGTTTGCCACTGCGTTTATTCGGGTTTATGCCATTCAGGATCTGGACAAGCTTGAGATCCCCCCCAGGTGCACTTTAAGTTGTACATTGACGATTCGGGGGTGAGCGCCACGGGTACTAAGGGATACATCGTGGCCAGCTTGCCGCATGTTGCTCGTCAATTGTATTCGGTCTTAGAGGACGGGGTGGGGGCTAAGGTCAGTCAAGATGAAGGGAAGCGGTCGCTCATTTGTTCGTCTAAGGCGCTGGGACGAGAGTTGGCCGCCGTGCTTGGAGGGCTGGCTGGACCGCTTGTCTCGTTCGCGCCGAACCTCGGAGATGATGACTGCGCTGGTCGGCCCCGTCGAGTCCAGAGACGGAGCGCCAAGCATAAAAAGCGAGAAAGAAAAACGTTGGGGTTCGTTGCTCGGCTGGCCCGTTTGCGGCCCACGATTGGGGGCCGTTGCCCGTAACGTTTTTGCTTCTGGGGCCCTGGCGTCTGAGTTGTTCGGGTCCGAGGTCCATGGGGTGTCCGACTTCGAGCTTTTGACTTATCGGCGGCAGGCGGGATCTGTTCTGCAGCCGTCGGCCAAGGGCCGATCGTTGACCGCTTTGTTGCTTGCGCACGGTGAGCCGTGTTGGTATGCGAGTGTTGCTCCCATTATCCGTTGGTCTAAGGAGGTCTGGTGGGCCCACCATCGGTTGTATCGGCACACCTTGTCTCTGCCTGAGCTTCGCGCTGCTTGGCAGGCTGGTTTCGAGGGAGAATCCCCGCTGTGGCGAAGTGTCTCGGGGCCTGTCACGGCTCTTCGGAAGTCTCCGGAGCGCATTTCCTGGACGATGCCTGCCTTCGGGATCTTGGTCACTGATTTGGGGGAGGAGCTCAAGCTTACCGAGTTGTCCCCCCAAATGATTCGCACGCTAAGCGTAAAGCTGTCTTGAGGGGCCTTGAGTGGGACCTGGGGGCCAGGCTCAATATGAAGGGTAGAGCGTGTGTTGATCCCGTCCTCAGCTACCTCCACAGCTCCAAATATACCCCCTCCAGAAAGGCTGTTTGAGGGCTCTTTTTGGCCCGGCTATTTACACCCGCCAACGGGCGGCCAGCCTGGGTTACGTGCTGTCCTCCACCGAGTGCCCTCTCTGCGGTGATGGCCTTGACACGCTTAGACATCGCCTCTGGGAGTGCAGGTTCCCCGAGGTTGTCGCTTTGCGTGCTCAGTTAGTTCGTCAGGATATCCAGGAATGGGCTACTAAGGCGGATGACAACTTGGCCTGCTATGGCGTCTTCCCCCACCCCTCCAACTTCCCGCAGCCCCTCGTGGAAGGGGGCATCAAGGTGGACTGGGTGGAGGAGGAGGGCGACATTGTCAGGAGTTTCGAGGGGGACATGTTTGTGGACGGCTCCTGTACCCGTTACAAAGTTGGTGATTTGAACCGCGCTGGTTGGTCGATTGTTGTTGTGTCCAAAGATACGGGGAATGCGATTGTGCGAGTGAAAGGTCCAGTGTGGGCGCCGTGCCCACAGACGCCGCAGGCTGCAGAGTATCACGCCATGTCAGTCGCTGTGCAGTGGGCGACGGGCCCATCCACGATTTTTTCTGATTGCCAGGGCTGCGTGGACTTTGCGCAGCTGCCTTGGCACGAGATGTGCTCGGGCAAGCGCATGTATAGTGGCATGGCTCAACATTTGAAGGACCACTGGTCCAATGTGCAGCTGGGAAAAGTCAAGGCCCATTTAGACGTCAGTGATGCCACCGATGATCGGGATCGGTATTTGCGGCAAGGCAACGATTGGGCTGACAAGACGGCCAAGGAGGCGGTGCTCTTGCATCCCATGCCGTCGGCTGCCGAGCTCGAGGGCCTTGATCGTGAGGTTACCATTGCCAGAGCCGTCGGACGACTAGGGGCCAAGTTGCTGTCTCTCTGGCCCCGCCTGGTGTTGGTCCCCAATGTCCAGCGTGTTCCTCCTCCCCCTGTGGAGCGTCAGCAGAGGGAGAAAAATAGTGCCCACCAGTGGAGCTGGGTGGGTACCTATTGGCAGTGTGCTGAGTGTTTGCGAGGCAAGCGTGGCACGCCCTCGACCCAGCCTCCTGCAGGGAAGTGCGACGCTGTACTCAAAATTTCACCTGCCAGGCTACGTGCGCTCGGACACGCGTGCGTTTTGCTCGATTGCTCGGACGAGCCTTTTCATTTGTATGTGTCACAAGTGTGGGTACATGACGTCGGGGGGCCATTTGAGGAACCTTGACAAAAAGTGTGAGCCAGACAAAGTGGCCTCACACAGCAACCCGTGGAATAAGTTGATGAAGGGGCTCCATCCAAAAAAGGGTGGGGTCTCTGTTGATTTAAGAGCACGTTTTGCCATCTTTAATGTTGTGTTCGTACCTTCTTTCTTGCACGGCCCGATGCGTCTGGCCCTTTTTGGCAGGCATCCGTGCTATACCCCACATCTGGGGCGAGATCATCAGCCGTCCTGGCGCTTGCTGCACCAGGGGCTGGAGGCCTCGTCGTCCTTGTGTGGGTGGTCGATATTTTTGTTGTCTCTTTGCCGTTGTATCCTGTATTGCTCGGCTGTACATCTGGGGCGAGGATTTGTCGTCCAGGCGCTTCAGCACCTGGGGCAGCCTCGCCGTCCTTGTGTTAGCCCCTTTTTCGATTGGTTCGTACGTATCTGCACGTGCGTCAGGCACCCCACCTCTGGGGGAAGTGTGCGCATTGGTGATGGTTTTCTTGAGGGGAGCACGGGGGTACATCTATCCCGACTGTCGCTCCCACGGCGATTGCTGAGGCCTGGTGAGTTGTCCCTGGCCCCATCGCCTGGCCCTCCTCTCGGTTCGTGTGCGTGCACGCGTACGTTTCGTGCAGTGGGGTCCACTGTTTTGTTTCGGGGGCTATCGCCCCGTGGTCATGGTTGGAGGTGTTGCTGTGGACAGGAGCTTGGCTCCCAGCCCCGGCACGCTCGCAGCCTTGGCTTGTGCGTTTTCCGCATGTCCTCTGGTACAGTCGAGGGCCTGTGGGCTCCGAGGCACATTTCACGGGCAGGATTTTGCTAGTGGCGTTGCTACCCGCCTAACTCTGGTGGGGTCCTTGTCGCGCGTCCTCCTGTGTCGAGGGCCTCCTTTTCTTGTTCCTCGTGTGGAGGACTGTGGCACGTTGCACTGCCGTGCCTTTGCTCGGCCCTCGTCCAGGTGTAGCAGGGTACCCTTGGTCCCTGTGTGCTCGTGAGGGGCCACTCAGTGGTGGGTCTCTGCTGTCTGGTCTCGGTTAGCGCCCAGGCACACCCACCTCTCTGTCGCAGACTATTCCGTACCGACTGCTCAGTGCGGTCGGGTACGGCTGTGGCTGATTTCCCTCAGGGCCTCGCCCACCCTGAGTGGTGTATGTGGGCTGCAGCATGGTCCCATGCAAAAAAAATCCTCCTCCTCCTCCTCCTCCTCCTCCTCCTCCTTTTCCTCCTCCTCCTCCTCCTCCTCCTCCTCCCCCTCCTCGCACTCCCCTCCCCGGGTCGCCTACGGCCCTAGGGGAACCCGTCCACGTGGACCCCCAGACGCCGGGACCCCTTGTGATTGTTTTAATTCATTGCTTTGCCGACGGGCGCGGGCCCTCGCACCCCCTCCGTCGCCCCCCCCCCCCCCTCCCAACCCCCCCACGGAGCAGATCTTATCTGTGTCTGGCGCCTGTTTCGAGCAGGTGGGGTGTCCCTCATAGGACGCATTGTTGCAAACAGTCGCGTTAAGCAGAGGTCGGGGGCCAGACCCCCCCCCACTCCGCCCCCCCCTTCGGCCCAGTGTCGAAATGCCGAGTAAGAAAACGCTCATACTCCCCGGGACAGGAGGTTTCTACAGTAGGGCGTCTTGTGATTGCCCCGGGGCCCGAAAACGGCCCCAGACGCCGAAGCCTGCCAAAGGCTTTCCTCGGCCTCTACGTAAGAGTTGACACTTCGTCGATGGAGTGACCCTCGGCCCGGGCCCGCAGGGGTCCCCCTGGCCCTGGCTTATACCCACGGATTTGCCCTTCCCCCCCCCCCGTAAGGGTGACTTTTAAGTCTATGTGACGTGATGTGTCTTCGGTGCATGCGTAGATCAGCGTTGTGTTTTCCATATACGTGTTGATGTAGTCGTATATGTAGATGCTCATGCAGACGTTAACGATGATGTTGGTGTAGTTGTTGTCCTCTCGGTTTCCCCATTGTCTCTTGTCCTCTTGGTTTTCCCATTGTCTATTGTCCTCTTCGTTTCCCCATTGTCTCTTGTCCTATTGGTTCCCCCATATTATCTTGTGGACTTTTGGTTCCCCTATTGTCTCTTTTCCTCTTGGTTCCCCTATTGTCTGGGGCCTGGGTGTGCGGGAGGGCCTCCCAGGAGTGCGATTGCCGAAACGTTATATATATATATATATAATAAAGTGGAAACGCGTCTTGGAGCCACGAAACCTGTGACACTACCAAACAAAACTGTGACACTACCAACAAAACAAAACTACACAGGTTTTCGGGATTCTGATGGTCTGGGGCCTGGGTGGGCGGGAGAGCCTCCCAGGAGTGCGATTGCCAAAACCTATTTTTAGAAAAACAATGGAAACGCGTCTTGGAGCCACGAAACCTGTGAGACTACCCCAAAAAAACAAAAAAACTTGTAACACTACCAAAAAACAAAAATCAAAGGAGGGCCGACTCCGGACTCCAGGAGGGCCCGCCAGGAGTGCGAGGTCAAAAAACATTTGATGTTTGTTTTTTTGGTAGTGTCACAAGTTTTTGTTTTGGATCGTGTCACAGGTTTCGTGGCCCTAAGATAAGGAAACCTGTGACTGTCATTGGAAAACAAATAAAATCAAATGTTTTCGGTTCCCGCCCACCCCGGCTCCGGACCCCAGGAGGGCCCGCCACGAGTGCGAGGTCCGAAAACCTTTGATTTTTGTTTTTTTGGTAGTGTCACAAGTTTTTTGTTTGTTTTGTTGTTGTTGTTTTTTGTTGTTGTTTTCTTTGGTAGTGTCACAGGTTTCGTGGCCCTAAGACAAGGAAACCTGTGATTGTCATTGGAAAATCAATAAAATCAAATTGAAAATCAATGGTCCTTGTGACTCTACCAAAAAACCAAAAGTTCTTGCGCGACGGGAAGGTCCTCCTCCTCCCTTTTCCCTCTCTCTCTCTCTCTCTCTTTGTCTTTCTGAAGAGGGAGCAGGGAGTGAAAGGAGGCATGGAGGAGGAGGGAGGCAGGGAGGAGGAGGGAGGAGGGAGGAGGAGGGAGATTGCAATTGAATGCGATTGCAGTGCGACGCAATGCGATTCCAATGCAATGCGACTGCAATGCAACTCAATGCGATTGAAATGCACGCGTCCTCTGAGATCTCGTTTCATGTTATCCGCTCTGCCCTGGGCGTACTCGATTCCCTGCATCCTCCCGCGCATGTATGCGAGCGCGCCCAGCTCGCGGGCCGCGTCCAACCCATGGGTTGGACACAGTCACCACGTGCCCAACCCATGGGCGGGAGAAAGAATATATGTTTCGCGTTGGCATCCGAGGGCGGGCTGGCTTCGGGCCACCGCCCATGGGTTGGACATGGGGTGCGCAGCGTGTCCAACCCATGGGCGGGAGCGAGATTATGCGATTCGCTTTGGAGACGCAGCCCCCGCTTGCCCGACGCATGGGCGGGAGAGAGATGATGTGATTCGTTTGGACACTTGGGTGCGGGCTAGTCGCGGGGCCCCGCCCATGGGTTGGACATAGGGCGCGCCAGGTGTCCAACCCATGGGCGGGAGAGAGATAATGTGGTGTTCCATCCATTCATTCATTCACCCATCCATCCATTCATTCATTCAATGGCCTCAGACTCCATTCTTTCCTTTGCTCAATCTCTGACCGCCGCGGCTCGCGTCACATGTGGGTGGAGAGAGAGAGAGAGAGAGCGAGTGATGTTCCTCCCCCCCCCCCGCTCTTCCACTTCCTCAAGATGGCTGGTCCTCAGCCTGCGACATTACTCATTAGCCTTCCTCATTGCCATCCCTGCAGTAAGAAACAACGACAATGATGCAATAGCAATGGGTACAACAGGAGCAACAACAGAACGCCCCACAACCGATGATGATGATGATGCTGTAGATGATGGTATAGATGGCGGCGTCGATGCTGGAGCAGACGTTGACGAACGTGCTGATGTCCGACGCATGGGGGGTCTTATTGAACTCGACGTGAAGAGATAGAGAGAGAGAGAGAGAGAGAAACAACAATAAAGAGACAGAGAGAGGGACAAAGAGAGATACAGAGAGAGAGAGAGAGAACGAACGAACACCCAGTAACATGATAAGAACAAGAAAAGTGGCAAACAATAGCACTAAGAGGGAACAACAACGAACAAAACAGCCGCGGCGCGAGAAAACAGCGTACGTCACATAGTCTTAAAAGTCACCCCCACCCCCCACCCCCCCGCCCCCCAAGGCCCCCGAATGCCGCGCACCAAAGGTCACGGCTGCCTTGGAGCACTCTGGCATCTAGCCTCTAGCCGACTTCCGATGCGATCCTGATCGCACTGGGCTCGGCGTCCCCCCTCATACTTATACTATGTGCGTGCGTGTGTGCGTCTCCCCCCCAGGGGAGACGCGCGCGCCGAGAAGTCTTCTAGTATGTATATGCGTCGTGGCGCGCGCTTTCTAGCCACACCGCTCGGGGAATAAGATTCTACAAGACGGGTATGCTATGCGTTCGGGTCGGACGCGCGCCTCCGAGGAGGACACACGGTACCAGTATGTCTATGTGCGTCCCATGGGCTCCTCCCTGCCCCCCCCCCCCGCCCGCAGCGCGATGCTGGAGTCGGCCACGTGGCGCCTGCGGCGGCAGCAGTCCGGGCGCACGCCGCTGCACGACGCGGCGGAGCGGGGCGACGCGTCGGCGTGCGGCGAGCTGCTCGCGGACCCGAGGCGCCTCGCCTCCGTCGGGGGCAGCGTCAAGGTGAGGAGGAGGAGGAGGAGCAGCAGAATGAGGAGGAGGGGGAGGAGGAGGAGGAGGGGAGGAGGAGAGGAGGCGGAGGCGGAGGAGGGAGGGGAGGAGGAGGGGAGGAGGGAGGGGAGGAGGAGGAGGAGGTAGGAGGAGGAGGAAGGAGGAGGCGCGGAGGCGGAGGCCGGCGGCGGAGGAGGAGGAGGAGAGGAGGAGGAGGAGGAGGAGGAGGAGGAGGCGGAGGAGATGAGGAGGAGGAGGAGGCGGAGGAGGAGGAGGAGGGAGGAGGAGGAGGCAGGAGGAGGAGGAGGGGGGGGAGGAGGAGGAGGAGGAGGGAGGAGGTGGAGGAGGAGGGAGGGGGAGGAGGAGGAGGAGGGGAGGAGGAGGAGGAGGAGGAGGGAGGAGGCGGAGGAGGATGAGGAGGAGGAGGAGGAAGGGCAGCCATACATTTGAGGAGGAGGGGGAGGAGGAGGGCGAAGGGAGGATAGGATGAGGAGGCGGAGGAGGGCGGAGGAGGGGCGGAGGAGGGGAGGTGGCGGAGGAGGAGGAGAGGAGGAGGAGGAGGAGGAGGAGGAGAGGAGGAGGAGGGGAGGAGGAGAAGGAGGAGGAGGAGGAGGGGGAGAGGGGAGGAGGAGGAGGAGGAGGGGTGGAGGAGGCGGAGGAGGTGGAGGGAGGAGGAGGAGGAGGAGGAGAGGAGGGGAGGAGGAGGAGGAGGAGGAGGAGGAGGAGAGGAGGAAGGAGGAGGGGAAGGGGAGCGGGAGGAGGGAGGAGGGAGGAGGGAGGAGGGAGGGGAGGGGGAGGAGGGGTAGGAGGGAGGAGGAGGAGGAGGAGGGAGGAGGGGGAGGGAGGATGGGATGAGGGAGGCGGGAGGCGGGAGGATGGGGGCGGGAGGAGGAGGAGGGAGGAGGGAGAGGGTAGGAGGGAGGAGGGAGGAGGAGGAGGGAGGAGGGAGGAGGGAGGAGGGAGGAGGAGGAGGAGGAGGAGAGAGGAGGAGGGGGAGGGAGGAGAAGGAGGAGGAGGAGGGGGAGGGAGGGCAGGAGGAAGAGGAGGAGAAGGAAGAAGAGGAGAAGGAGGAGGAGGAGAGGAGGAGAAGGAGGACTGCCAATATGGACTGCCAAGGTGTGGGAAGGCCCCTCGGGGCTTGACCGCCCCGCCCCGAGCGCCGCCACCCCGGAGGGCCTATGGGCCAGCGCGGCGGGGGCAGCGGGCTTGGGCCCTCCGGGGATGCGCCTGTTGCAGGTCCGGGCCACCGGGCCCCCCAGTCACCCCGGAGGGCCTGGGCGGGCCGGGCAGGCGCGGCGTGCGTTGCGCTCCCTTCGGGGCCGGCCCTAACGCCGGGCGAGCCTCGCAGCCTCCCCGCCGCCCGGGGGCCGATCCCCCCGCAGGTGGGACAGGGCGCCGGGTGGTCGGGCGGGCTTTGCAGGCTCGCTCAGCGCGAATGCGAGGGAGGGCGGGGAGGGTGAGAGCAGGAGGAGGAGGAGGAGGAGGAGGAGGAGGAGGAGGAGGGGGAGGGGGAGGGGGAGGGGGAGGAGGAGGGCAGCAGCCGCGGCAGGTCGGGGGAAGGCAGGCATCTTTACCTGCGCGCGGCATGCACCAGCGCCGCGCAGGAGAGCCCCAGGTAGCGGACCTTCGCCGCGAGCTCCCCGAGGTCGTCGGTGTCGGCGAGCACCCACTCCGCCAGCCCCGGCGGCGGCGCCCATACCTCCAGCAAGGCGGCACGGAGCGCATCAGAACCCGAGCACCGGACCAGCAGGTGGTGCAGCCCAGCCGGCTCTCGGCCGCACAAGGCACAGGTGGTCGGCAGGCGGGCCGCCCCCACGCCCCAGATGGCAGTTGGCAGCTCGGACGTGACACGCGCCACGCACCAGGCGCGGTGGAACCTCCATTGGGTCTGGCCCCAGGAGGCCCAACGGAGCTCCTCCGGCCAGGCCTGCCGCAGGGGAAGGACAGCCGCGATCGGCAGCAGCCCCGTGTCGTTGAGCTTGGCCAGCTGCTCGCAAAACCACACCCTTTCCGCTTCCCGCACCCGCGGGATAACGCAGGACCGCGCCCATAGCCGCACCACCCTGCGGCGGGCCGCCGGTCCCTCCGCCGCCGCGGTTTTCAGCTCGTCGGGCGGCGGCCCCACCCCGAGGCTCCGAGCCACCGCGGCTGCGTCCTGGAGCCAAGTGCCTCTGCCGCTTGCCAGCGCCGCCTGGACCGCGGGCGCGACGGGCGAGCCTTCGGGGAGCACCAGCAGCCGAGCGCACGCCAGAATGATGCGCTGGGCGACTTTGGCGGCCACGCGCGTCAACAGTCGCGTCTCCAGGAAGACGCGGAGGTAGCCCCCATCGCCAAAGGACGTGCCCGGAGGGAGCCCCAAGAGCGCCTTCGCCGCGTCGTAGTATGCGCGGTTTAGCTGGGCCGCGACGGCGGCCCAGCCACGCGCATGGCTCGCCAGCAGCTCCGTGCCATACAGCGCGGCGGACTCGACGCGGCTCGGGACCTGACCAACGATCATGGGGAGGCCGAACCCCTGGTCCGAGAGAGCGGCCGTCAGTCGTCGCGCGCCGTCCCGGAGGATTGCGCAGGTGCGTGTCAGGAGCGGATCCAAGGAGAGCTCCGCGTCCACCGGGATGCCCAGGACCTCGAGCTGACTGACAGCGCGGACCCCGACGGCCCCGATGGTGCCGCACCTGCTGGGGTCTACGGCCGGCCAGCCCACCGCCATTGCAGCGGGGCCCTTGCTGCCGTCCTGGTAGCGATGTCGATAGGCGGCACAGAAAGCGCCCAAGCCAGCGTTGGCCCGCATCACCCCCGTCTCGTCTGGCTGCAACACGAACGTGTCGTCGACGAACTGCAGCATCGGCAGGGAGGGGGGAGGGGCGCTCGCCGGGGCGCTCTCCGCGAGTGGGAGCGGCTGGGCGGCGACCTTGCAGGCGTCAATGAGAGCGCGGACAAGCGCGCTGAACATGTGGACGCCCCCGCGCCTGCCTTGCCCCACCCCGAAGTCAAGGAGCGTGGCGATCTGACCCACGAGGGGCCCAACGCGCACCCGCACGCGCTCCTCGCTGAGGGATGCCGCCGCCGCGAGCCACCACCGCCCGCGCAGTCCAGCTCGGCGCAGCTGCAGCAGCACGCCGTCGCGCCAGGCCATGTCGAACCCATGCAGCAGGTCCGCTTTCTGGACCACCGTGCGGAGCCCCAGCCCGCGCCGCACCTGGAACGCGACGAGCAGCCCAGCCGCCATGAGCGTCGCATCATAGCGCCCCCCTGCCTGCTCAGAGCCGGCGAACTGCTCCAGCAGCGGGCGGGTGACGGCCAACCAAACAGCATCCAGAAACCCTTCAAGGTCCCCAACGTAGCTGATGGGCCGGAGGACGGCAGGGTCGCTTACCACCGGGGGCCCCCTCTTGCGAATCGGGGATATCTCCCGCATCCACTCACTTGCGCAGAGGCCAGAAACCAGCGCCAAGTTGAGAACGGCCCACGTCACCAGGCGGCCCGGCGCCTGCGCTGCCTTTGCCGCGGCGCGCGGCAAGTGGAGCGTTTTGCGAGAGGCGCGAGCCTGCTGGACGATCTCCGCCACCAGCTCCGGCGACAAGGGGTCGCCGAGTTCCTCCGCCGTCTCGCGGAGCGCTGCAGTCTGGGCTGCCCGGACCTCCGCGCGGACCTGCGCGTTGAAGGACGCCACGCCCGGGCCCGCCGCCGCGCCCCGGCCAAGGATGGACGCAGTCACTACCTCGATCGCCTCAGCGGGGCCGAGCCGCCTGCCCGAATCTGGGTCCCAGAGGGCCAACTGCAGCGGCTCGCGCGGCTTGAGGAGTCCGCTCACGTAGTTCTCCGCCTCGCCGCGGGAGGTCGCCGCGAGCTCCAGATATCGGTCCAGAGCCCGAGCCCGGTGCTCGGCCCGCGTGCCGGCGAGTTCATCCTCTAAGGCCAGTTGGTCCGCGTCAGGCGCGGCGATCCCTGCAGGTTGCAACGCCTCCTCTGCAAGTGCTGCCTTTTCCTCCCCGGCACGCCTGCCCGGGCAGGCCGCTCGCACGTGGGGTGGGCGTCTTGCCACGAGCACGAGGCCTCCGAAATGGCCTGCCAAGGTGTACACCACCGAGCGGTACCACACAGCGCGGTCCAAGAGTCCTTGTCGTACACCTCGTTTTGCCCCGCGGGCCGTCCACTCCCTGAACTCCCTGCTCCTCATCACGGCACCAGCCCAGCCTCCAATGAAGCTGAGCGCCGTCGCCACGTGACCAAGCGCAGCGTCCCACTCGTCCCCATGCCCCCACCTACTGCGGCCGAGCGTCATCTCAACGTTCACGGCGAAAGTCGCCGGGAGGGCGACGTCAAGCCTCGCATGGTCGCCCGGGACACCTGCGGACCCGCACGGCACGACCACCACGCTCACGGGGAAATCGGCGGAAGAGGCCACTACGTCGATGATGGTCCCACTCCTGTGCGTCCCCACCTCGACTGGATTTCTGCGTCCCCACTCGAGGAGGGAGGAGGGAGGAGGGAGGAGGGAGGAGGGAGGAGGGAGGAGGGATGAGGGGAGGGAGGGAGGAGGAGGAGGAGGAGGAGGAGGAGGAGGAGGAGGAGGAGGAGGAGGAGGAGGAGGAGGACGTCTCGAGGTTCGAGGCCCGAGGTGTTGCGTCTCGTCGCTCAGGGGCTCGAGGCTTTCGGACGTATCGGGTTCGAGGCTCGTCGGTCTTCCGGCCCCGGGGTTCGCCTCGCCTCGCCGCGAGGGCTAGCTTGGGGGTCCCGAGCGGCCGCCGGAGGCCCGAGCAGTGGCCCGGAGGGCCATGGCAGGCTTAAGTCGGGCCCGTCCCTCTGCAGGAGGCATATCGCAAGGTAGTCAAAGCATAGTCTGGGGGTGATGGTTTGACCACTTCGGGCTATTTTTTTGGTCGTTTTACTATTTTTGATTTTTCGTCCAATGTCCGCCTGTAGAAGGACACGCCCGACCTTAAGGTAGGCTCAGGAGGGGATGCGTCGACCTCCACGAGCCTGTGTTTCTTTAGATTCAGGCAAGTTTACTTGCATCGCGTTCCCCCCCCCCCCCCTACCCACCCACCCTCGCCCCTCTTCAATCGAATACGAGCACGCAAGTGCCTTTCGACCTCCATGAGCTTTTTTGTTCTAGTAGTCGACGCTCGCGTAAAATGACCGGGTTCGTTCGAATTTGTTTCGCAGATGTTTTTGGGAATCTCGTGCAAATTGACAGTTCCGACCCTCCATACCTGCAAATTCCGCCGCAGGCGCCAGGAAGAATCATCATTTCAAATTGCGGCCGTACCCCACATTGGAGGCATACCCCCCTGCGTTGCCCAGGCCCCCCAGGAATCCCAGGCAGGTTTACTTGTATTGCGTTCGCCCATCCCCTCTCCCCCCGCCCCTTTTCAATCGAATCGAATACGAGCGTGCATAAGTGCCTTTCGACTTGCGTGATTTCCGCACGTCAAGTCCTTTGCGGTCTGCTTCAGGCTCAGCCCCCCCCCCGCCCGGCCATGCAGGTAAACTTGCCAGAGTCCGCGCAGAGGGGGGTGAGGTAAGGGGGGAGGGCTTCTTAGAAGCACCCCTGCTTCTTAGAAGGCGCGGGCCTTATCTATAGATGTAAGGCCTGCGCTTTCTAAGAAGCAGCCTCCTAAGAAGCCCTCCCCCCTCCCTCCCCCCCCTTGTGCGCGCCGCCAATAAACCTGCCAGAGTCTTATAAACAAACGAATGCTCCATGTGTCCACCCATCGCCGGTATGGGGCCCGATGGCCCCCCCAGCCCAGGAGAGCGCACGGTTTTGCCATCGGGGGCCCATCGCCGATCCGTCGGCGATGCACCACCGATTCAGGCTCGACGCTCCCCCGCCCCCCCTCCCCTGAGCCCCTCTCCCCCTGTCGTTCCTGCTCACGCCACTGGGGCCCAGACCTCCACGCGTCCGTGACTCGGCATCGCTCGGGAGTGCGCACGATTTGCTCGGCGAAGACCCTCGAGGAACATCTCGAGTCATCTTGCGGAAGAGTGCACGCCCGAGACCGACAAGTGCACGGGGAATGGACGTCCGAGCGACGGCGAGGTGAGCAAAGCCGCGACGGACAAGTTTAGTTTGTGTCCACCTGCGGCTTCACGGGGGGTCCGCGGTGGGAGCCCTCTTGGGGCCGTCGGGGCACAGCTGAGGGGGCGAAAGAGCCGTCCTGAGGAAGGGGTCTGGACCTCCAGAAGGCAGACAAAGAGAACGCACAGACGGCGAGAAGAAAGGCAGTTGGAAAGGCAAGGACGAGGAAGAGGTGGAGCGAAGATGAAAGGAAGAGGAAGGCGAGAGACAGAAAAATAACATTCTCGCGGGTATCTCAGGAAAGTCCCTCCGGGCTCCCGCGTTGCGAAACAAATCACGGCGTTGGGGGTCCGGGAGTCGACCGACGAGCCTCATGCACAAGACAGCTTGGAAAACGTGCACTGGGGGACCACGATGCAACGCACATCACGACGTCGGGGACCTGGGGCCGAAAGAGGTCTGCGTAAAAGCATCGAAGCAGGAAAAAAGTGCACGTGTACTTTGCTTTGAGCTTGTAGAGCGCGCCAACGTGATCCTCGTCCTTCTCACTTTGTCGATGTCCCCAACGTGCATAGACAAACGCAAGAGACACGAAGCCTGCGCGCGTCCTGCACAGTGCGCAGCAGAAAACCACCTCGTCATGGCGGCCAGAGCACGGACCACTCGCATGCTGAAAAGTTACGGTCCAGCGCTACGAGCGGTGCCATCCGAAAGCTTCTTTCCGCAGAATTAGCCCTGTGGCTTGTCCCAGAGCGCATCCCCGCCATGGCTGTTGTGATGGAGGGCCCTCCACAAGGTTCTTATCTAGAAGAATAAGACAACCACATAAAACAAACATGCATTGCAGCGGGATGCCCGAGCAGCGAACTTGCGAAGTCAGGATGTGCAAGACATGTGCTGGATGTTGATGGGTGCGAGCTATGCGGCGGAAGCTAGTTTGTGCAGTCGATGTAAACATGTGTATCTATATATACACGTATATATATACACACACGCACCTGTCAGCGTAGATGGTGAAAGTAATATGGTGCAAGCTGTGCTGTGCAAGCTACGTGCAGCAAGCTATGTTGTTCAAAGTATGTTGTGCAAGCTCTGTGGTGGAGGCTGCCTGCTGCGTGGTGCACGCTGCGCGGTGCAGCCAGCGCACGGGGCGCGGACGCGGCGCCGACGGAGGGCCACGGCCACGTGCGGCGACGGGGCGAGAAGGCGGGCACGGGTGGCGTCCCCGTGAAGACCCGGAGGCCTCGCCGGCGGACGGAGCGCCCACGAGCGGCAATGGGTGGAGACCCGTCGAGCACGCGGAAGTTCATACAATCTTGGGAAGTGGGAGCGGATTCATGCGGGGGGGGCGGGGGAACGGTGCCCCTTCTGAGCCCTGAAGGCTCCCTCCTGGGCCCGAGAGCGCTCCTTTGGGGACCCCGGAGGGCCCCTTTTCCGCAGCACTCGCTGCCCCCCTCTTTCTGGCCTGCACCAGTAACTGCCAGTAGTTCGCGCCTAAGTGTAACAAATCATTAAGAACGCGTATGATGCTAGCTCGCTGGGGCGCTGCAAAGCATGTCTTGGGAGCCTGCAAGCTTCGAAGAGCAAGCTTCGAAGGAGCTGCGAGGGAGCTGCGAAGGAACTGCGGAAAAGGCATCAGGCACGCGCGCTGGGAACAAGTAGAACAACGTTTCTCGGGACACGCTGCGAGCTATAGGTGCAAGTAACGCTTGGGGAACGCTGGGAGGTTCGCGCGGATTGCTCGAGTCGGCGCTGGACCTCCCTCAAGTACCCTGCCACGCGAAGCGCTCCTGGGGCCGCGCCGGAGGCGCCGCAAGGGGGGCTTCAGAGCCGACCCTGGAAGTTCGCGCAGCCTTCCAACAGTTTATGCACGGTGGGGGCACTAGTTAGTGGATAAAAAGCACACGAGTTAGTGGATAAAAAGCACACGCTGTCGAAGCAAAACGCATGTGTGTTGTGGGCACCGCAATTGTGACTAACTTCTTCGGTGGAGCTCCCTATGGGGCCACGAAGCGCTGCACTGGGTGGGGGGGAACGCATGCGGGCGGTAGCACTGGGGCCGTCGGTAGAGCTCCCTATGGGGCCGCGAAGCGCTGTAATGGGTGGGTGGGGGGCGCATGTGGGCGGTCCTATTGGGGGCTTCGGTGGAGCTCCCTATGTGGCCACGGAATGCTGTACTGGGCGGGGGGGGACTCATGCAGGCGGTAGCACTGGAACCTTCGGTGGAGCTCCCTAGGGGGCCACGAAACGCTGTACTGGGTGGGGAGGGCGCATGCGGGCGGTAGCAGTGGGACCGTCGGTGGAGCTCCCTATGGGGCCAAAAGTGTGAGGGGTGTGCCGGAATGGGTGTGGGCGACGCATGCGGGCGGTGGCACTGGGACCTCCTGTGGAGCTCTCTATTGGGCCACGAAACGTGTGAGGGGTGTGCCAAATTGGGTTTTCGAGGCGCATGCGGGCGGTGGCACTTGGGCCTTCGGTGGAGCTCCTGATGGGGCCACGAAGCCTGTGAGGGGTGTGCAAACTGGGGTTTTCGGGACGCGTGCGGGCGGTGGCACTGGGGCCTTCGGTGGAGCTCCCTATTGGGCCACGAAGCGTGTGAGGGGTGTGCCAAATTGGGTTTTCGGGGCGCATGCGGGCGGTGGCACTTGGGCCTTCGGTGGAGCTCTCTATGGGGCCACGAACCGTGTGAGGGGTGTGCCAACTTGGGTTTTCGGGAAACATGCGGGCGGTCCCACTGGGGGCTTCGGCGGAGTCCCTTATGGGAGGCCACGAAACGCTTTACTGGGTGGAATGAGGGGAAGGAGGGGAAGGAGGAGGGAAGAGGGAGGAGGTGGAGGGAGGGAGGAGGAGGGGAAGGAGGGGGGGGGAAAGAAGGAGGGAGAAACGCGGGACCGTCTCTTAAAAACGAGGACCAAACACTACAGGATGTTTGGGAAGTGTATGTGTGGTTGTGTGTTTCCACTGTGTGTGTTTTTGTTTCCACTGTGTGTGTGTTGTGTGTGTGTGTGTGTGTGTGTGTGTGTGTGTGTGTGTTTGTGTGTGTGTTGTGTGTTGTGTGTTGTGTGTTGTGCGTTTTTCCACCGTGTGTGTGTGTGTGTGTGTGTGTTTTTCCACCGTGTGTGTGTGTGTGTGTGTGTGTGTGTCTGTGTGTGTGTCTTCCACTGTGTGTGCGTGTGTATTCCACAGAATGTGCCCATGAGTTTTCAGACCCTGGAAGATTCCTTACCTGGTGCGGGCGGCGGTGATTTCCATGGCCGAGCCCCGACTGGAATTCCAGCGGTCTCCAGGCCCTGGATTCCTTATTCTGCGGACCCTTATTCAATGCCATCGCCGTAGTCCGTAGCCATTTTGGCTCAAGGCAATGAACCGCCCCGGCGACCGCGAGTCTTTCGGGGCGACTAAGCGCGAGGGAGGTTCTGCTTTGAGGCTACCTTCCTTTCCAACAAGTGTGGGCTGCCACTGCAGCACCCTGGACCTGCGGGTCACGACTTCTTCCGTGTCGGCGGGTCCGCCCCCGTCGGCACCTGCCTGCTGCACGCCCGCGGCTGAGCAGCGCGCCCGCCAGTTCCGGCGATGGGGCCGAAGGCCGAGCCTGGCTTCGTCGTGTGCACGGGCTGCCGTTTCCGCTGGAACTTCCGCAGGAATGCGAAGTGCTGGCTGTGCGGGATCGGGCTGGAGCTGGCGCCCTCGAAGCCTTCGCCCCGCGTCGGGGTCTGGGCGGACGACGGCGGCGGCGGCTCCCAACCCGCAATGCGAGGAGGCGGCAGCGGAGGCCCACCGAAGAATGGCGCCAAGGGCGGCAAGGGCGGCAAGGGCCGTGGAGGAGCCTCCCGTGGCGGCGGTGGTGGTGCAGCCTCCCGTGGCGGCGGCGGGGGCGCGGGTGGCCGTGGCGGAGGCGCCTTCCCGAAGGCCCCCTGGTCGGCCCCCCCCGAGAGCGAGCTCGAAGCGCTCCTCGCCTGCGGGGGCCCCGCCATCGCGGCCAGGCTGCAGGAGGCAGTCCGTGACGCGCGGGGCTGCGTCGCGCCCGCGGTCGCCCCAGCTCCGAAGCCGCTCGAGCAGAGGCTGCAGTCGGCCACGGCGAAGCGGATCCACCTCCAGCGCCAGCTCGACGAGGCGGCGGACGCGCTCGTGGCGGCGGAGGACCACCTCGCTCTGTGCCGAGGCTGGCGCGACGAGGCGGCGGTCAACCTCGCAGAGGCCAAAGAGGAGGAGAACGCCCTCCTCCGCCAGCGAGCCCAAGCGGCTGGTGTCGTGGGCGCCCAGCCCGATGGAGCGAGGCAGCTCACCTTCAACTTCGACGCGGAGTCATTCGAGAACTTCGCGGAGCTGGAGGAGGAGGCGCAGGCCACCCTCAGGCGCCTCTGTGACGAGGGGCTCCAGATCATGCAGGGGGCGCAGGCTACGTTCGAGCGCAACTGCCAGGAGCACCAGCAGCGCATCAAGCGCCAGATCGAGGAGGAGGTGGCCAAGAAGCGCAAGCGCACCGAGGAGGGGCCTGCAGCAGCCGCGGCCGCTGGCACCCCCGTGCGGGGCGCGGCCGCCCCGCCGCAGCCAGCTGGACAGGCGGCCGCCCCTGCTGCTGCCGCCGCCCCAGCAGCAGGCGCTGCGCCTGGTGCAGGCCCCCCCCCAGCGGCCGCCGTGGAGAGCCGAGCGGCAGACGAGGCGGCCCGACAGCGCGCTGCCGACCAAAAGGCTGCTGCGGCGGCCCCTCCACCTGCTGCTGGCGCTGCTGCCGGCAGCGGCCAGGCCCGCGGGTAGCACCCTGCTGCCGGGCGGCGGCCCCGTAAGCGCGGCGCCGCCCGTCCCAGACGGGGCTGAGGAGGCAGAGGCGGCGGCGCCCAGCCGCCCCGCGGCGAAGGCGGCGCCGAGCGGCGGCACGCGCGCCTACCTGGCGGCCAACGTCGAGGCCGACGCTGGGGAAGGGCTTCCCTTCACTGGGCCGCTGCTGCGCCAGGACCGACACTCCGACGATGCGCGCCATGGTTCCAAGTTCAAGGCGCTCAGTAGCAGGACAGAGCCAAGCGCTGCGGCGGACTTGGATGGGCCCGACCGAAGGACTGGCAGTCCTCAGCCCAGCCAGAGGCCCATGCGGAATAGTGGGTACCCAATTCAAGTTGGCGAGGCTAAGGGCGAGGGCGTGAGACCCCCTGAGGTTCGGAGCCCCAAGGCGGCGGGCAGCCGCCCGCCTGGCGGCCGCGCGGGCGCCGCGGCAGCCGCGAAGCCTGCAGCCCAGCCCCAGCCAGGGCGACCGCAGGCCAAGCCCCTCCAGCTGGCCAAGCTGCAGCGCACGGAGGCTGTCAGGAAGCTTAGCCCCCTCACCAAGTGCTGGCGCTGCCTCGGGAGGATCGCCAGGCAGCTCAGTGCGGCTGCTGCCGTCAGCTCACCCCCTGAGGGGCACGGGGGCTACATGAAGCACCTGGTGCAGGTGGCCAAGAGCTTGGGGCCCAAGTTCGAGCAGGCGGGCTGCTCCATGTTTGAAGGCACTAAGCTGGACTCGCTGACTGTGGTGATCCAAGAGCCCTCTGTGCAAGGGCAGGCCTTCCTGCATATGATCGAGAGCGCGGCGGCGAGACTCTGCAAAGAAGAAGCCAAGGCGGCCAGGCTGCGCTGGAAGGACTACGTGGACGTGGCCTCGACGAAAGGGGCGAAAGGAGCCCACGATGTCATACAGGACCGCGATCAGGTGCTGGACTCGGTGATCGCGCACTGCCCCGACTGGCTGACGCTCCCCGTTGTAGTCCAGCAAGCCCAGAACCAGATCAGCATTGAGTGGAAGGCCCTCTGGAAAGGAGCCGATAGGGAGCACAGGACCAGACCAGCCGATTGGATCTGCTCCATGGTGCTGCCCCCGTTCACGGTGGGCGACAGCCTCGAGGCGGCGAAGTCGCTCCCGAAGCAGACCGCTCTGGGCTGGGATGCGTTCCACCCGCGGCTGGTCCTCTCCCAGGGCAGGCCCTTCGCCGATATGATGGCAGAGGTGCTCACGGCTTGGGTGTTGCAGCCGCAGCCCACGGCCCTCTTCACCACGGTGTTCCTCTTCCTGGGGAAGCCAGACGGAGGCCGCCGCCCGATCGGCCTCATGGGCAAGTGGTTGCGCATCTGGTGCAGGGTGCGCCGCCGCTACGGTGCCAAGTGGGAGAAGGACCACCAGCCCACTTTGGTCTGGGGCAAGGATGCGAACAGCTGTGACATGGCGGTCTACCCACTCAACCTGGGGCTCGCGCTCGCCCGCCAGCTTGGCTTTGGGGCAGCCTCAGTCTATCTCGACGGCAAGTTCTACGCGCGGACCGACCACGACCGTTTCAAGCGAACTGCCGAGTTGGTGAGCTTGATGGGCCACCGCTACGAGGAGCTCTTCTGCCAGGACCTCTTCGTCGGCGCCCAGTACCAGGTGCAGAGGCCGCGCTGTGACCCTGGCGGGGAGCGCCGCTCGCGCGGCTGGGACGCGGGCGCGCTCGTGGCGCCCGCGGGCACCCTCGTCTTCACGGACGGCTCCTGCGTCAACAACGACCTGATGATCAGGAGCGCGGTCTGGTCGGTGGCGGTTCTCACGACCGTTGGCGAGTGGGTGGTGCAGGCGAGGGGTGCGGCGCCGTCTGCCCTGAAGCTCATCCCCTCCCGTTCGCGGGCGGCCATCGAGCGGGGCGACCTCATGGAGGTGGGGCTCTTCGGCAACCGCCTCGTGGGCCAGCTCGCGAAGGCGGGCGCGGCGATGCACGCCATCGCCGACGTGGAGGCCCGCCTGCTCCAGGGCTGCCAGGCCCGCACCCGCTTCGCGGCGCGCTTCGCCGCCGAGTTCGAGGTCCAGGACACGGACTCGGGCTTGCGGGACATCACCCCCTACATTGCGGCGGAGCTCGACGGCGAGGCCGACCCCCTGTTCGCCGCCGCGGCGGAGCCCGCCCCTGGGACAGGTGGATTCAGCCCACCGAAGTCGCAGTCCCAGGGGCGCGGCCAGTTCGGGAAGAAGCACGACGTGGAGGTGCGCGCGGCTGGCATCGCGGAGCTGGACGCGCTGTTGGCTGCTCCTGACGGCGCGGCGCTGGCGCGCGGCAGCGGCATCTCGGAACCCATCGTGCTCCCCGAGGGCCGCGAGGCAGCCGCCGCTGTCGGGCACGCCGCTGGCGGAGGCCCTGGGCAGCCGCCGCGGCCTGCAGACAGCAGCCTGCCGCCCCCAGCTGCCCCCTTGGCGCGCCGCCCGCGGCAGGTTCGCCAGGCGCCACGCGACGCGGAGCACGTCGCGCTGTATGGCGATGGCAACGTGCAGGAGATCGACGCGGAGCTTTGCGGTGGCTACGCCGAGGCGCAGGCCTCGGCGGCTGAAGGCGGCCCCCTCCTCGCCACGGCGGCGGCCCTGGCAGCGGCGGCGGCTGCTGGCGCCTCCAGCTCGCGCCCTTCGCCCATGAGGCGCCGCCCCGCCTCGGCCGAGTCGCCCGCGGATGCCCTGCGACGCGTCGCCCAGCGCAGGGCGCAGGTGCAGCCGAGGCGCCGCGAGGCCTCAGCCCCCGCGCCCTGCCCGCGCCTGGCGGCGGCGGAGGCGGCGAGCAGCGGACCAGCCACTGCGGAGGCGGCTGATGCAGCCCGTCCAGCGGGATGGAGGGTCAACGGCCACCTCCTCATGGAGTCGAGAGTCGAAGGAGACGACTCCGAGCCCTTCTTGGTCTGCGCGGCTTGCTGGATGTACTGCCGCCTCCCCAGGTACGCGCACCGCGGCCTGGGCAAGCAGTGC
>CAUYUJ010014562.1:171341-173841 GCA_963575745.1 Prorocentrum cordatum
AGACTTTTGCGGCCTCCCGCGCAGCGGAGCGGAGCGACACGCTATCCGCATACCGGGCACAGCGTGTCGCCAGGGCCGCCGCAGCGACACACCAAGCAAAATATCCCGACCTCACACCCGCAGGTGGGACGCGAACGCCAGGGACATCCACGGCTGCATCGCCCTCCACTACGCGGCCGAGGCGTGGCCGCATCGCTCGGAAGCCACAGTCGGGGGTTGCGAAAGGTGCCCCTGGCCCAAGGTCCCCTCAGCTTTCGCTCCACTTTGCAGCCCCTGAGGCCCCCTGGGCCTCGCAGGGGGTGCTCTGGAGGCCGTGGGGGCCTCCTTGGAGATCCTGGGGGCACCCTGGGCGGGGGCACTTCTAGCAGCGCCCGACACAGGGCGCTCTCCAACGAGCGGCCTCGCCCCTTCGCCCCTGCCCCCGTCGTGCGTCCTCTCGTCGGAGGAGGGCCTGCCAGGACAGCGGCTGCCCTTCCTGGCGCCTTTCGGCCTTCCTTGGGCCTCGTGGAGGGTTCTCGTCGAAGCGGCTGTGTACGTTTCAAGAAGCCTGTCCGGGTGGGCGCCCATAGGGATCTGAGTACCAATTTCGAGCGGTTTTGGACCAGGCGAGAGGGCCGCCGCTGTTTCATGTGGTCTTCTTCAGAGTTCGATGTGTTCCTCGGAGTTTGGCGAATGAGGCTCCTTCCTCCTCCTCCTCCTCCTCCTCCCCCTCCTCCTCCTCCTCCTTTTATCTCCCCACACAATTCCTTATCCTGCTCCCATCGGATGGACTGCGTGCCCCCCCCCCCACGTCCTTCGTCCTTCTCGCTCTCCTCGTTTCTCCCTCACCGCAGCCTGTGTGGCACAGGCCATCTTGAAATCGGCTCTGTCCTCGTCCGCAGAGGGCCAAGGCAGTGTGCCCACTAGGGGCAACGTTAGGGGGGGGTACAGGGTGCAGCTTGAATAAGGAACACTTACTTTCCAAAGGGGGCTCGGTCGTTCCTTTGGTTTGCATGCGTTCCGCTACCTGTTTGGCGGCGAGCCCCCCAGGTGTTCCTTCGGACTTCGTAGACTTACTTGGAAGAAAAGGGCTTCGTTCCTTACTGATCGTTCCTTCGGTCAGGCCGACTGCTGTAGGCTCAGGGGAAGGCGCATCGGCCCCCACTCGCCCCTCCATCGCCGAGGCAGGGGCCCGGCAGCCCCAGCCCCCACCCCCACCCCCCTCCCAGAGGAGCGCGCGCGGACCCGCCCTCGGGGGGCCCCTATAGCTCGCCGCTCCCTGCCGCGGCGACGCACCGCCGAGCGCCCCCCAGCCCTCCGCGCTCCCCCCCCCCTGAGCGAGCACGCCCCCCCCCCCCCGACGTTGCCCCTCGGAGATCCCGCTCCCTCTGGAGCCGCCCCCCCCCCCCCGATTCGGGCCGGGCGAAAGGGGGGGATTGGGAAAGGGGGGGTTACGAAATTCTTTACGCTTCGCGTATCCCCACCAGCCCATCTCACAACAGCAACTCTTGCGAAGCATGCCGACAGTCGTGTTTTTCAGGCGTGTGTCCGCTTGCCCCCGCATATCTCCCCTGTTCCTCCTTCCTCCCGCCTCCTTGTACATCCTCCTTGTGGGGGGAGCGGGAGAAGGACGAGGCGGAGGAGGAGGGAGAGAAAGCGCTCCTCGTGGTTTGAGTCGTTCGGGCTTCTCGTCCTGGTGTGAGTCGTTCGGGCCCTTCTTCCTGGTGTGAGTCGTTCGGGCTCTTCGTGGTGTGAGTCGTTCGGGCTCTTCGTCCTGGTGTGAGTCGTTCGGGCTTCTCGTGGTGTGAGTTGTTCGGGCCCCTCGTCCTGGTGTGAGTCGTTCGGGCCCCTCCTCCTGCCCGTCCAGAAACGACGCCCAGGCGAGTAGAGGGTCGTCCTGATGGGCTTTTCGGCGTCTTGGGTGCCTCGGGGGGGCCTCTTTGGGCCGTTTGGGATCCTCTTGGGGGCCTCCTGGGGGCCTCTTGGGGCCATCTTGGGGCCTCTTGGTGCCTCCTGGGCGCTTCTTGGGGCCATCTTGGAGGAAGTCGATCAAAGAAGAGGGGAGCTTTAATTAGCGCTGCCCCCTCAGAAGGCCAAAATGGGGCCAAAACCTAGTAAAATCAATGATTTTGGCTTGAAAGAAGAGGGGAGCTTTAATTAGCGCTGCCCCCTCAGAAGGCCAAAATGGGGCCAAAACCGTAGTAAAATCAATGATTTTGGCTTCAAAGAAGAGGGGAGCATTTTTTCTCCCCCCCCCCCGTCGGGGCCAGAATCCTCGTGAGGGGTGTCGTTTTTTAGCCCTCCCAGGAGTCGAAAAAGACCCCTCTGACCACCCGCGGAAGGACCTCTCCAGGCCCAGGGGGAGGGGGTAGGGGGAGGGGTAAACCCCTCCCCGAAGGGGAAGAAGGGGGGTTGAGAACAGAGAGAGCTCGCTAAACCACTCACGCCCAAAGGGCTGGTGGGATTTGCTGCATGCAGCTGATTTCGGCCTCACCGAGGGGCCCATTCCTCGATACATGGG
>CAUYUJ010014562.1:178841-193022 GCA_963575745.1 Prorocentrum cordatum
TAGTGTGTCTCTGTGCGTCCCATGCGGTTGGAGGAAAAATTGTGCATCAACAGCGCTCCGACGACAAAGAACCGAATTCCCCCCCTCCACCCCCCAGCCTTCGTATTGGAATGCATTGCGATCCAGATCTTGGCTTCAATTGTTTTCCAGCCGCTCATCTCCAGGACCCTAAGTGCGCAATAGTAAGGCAGGGGGGATTCGGGGGGTGTATTCGAAGCATGGTTGCTTCTATACGCCCGTTTTGAAACGCAACACGTACCGTGCTCAAAACGTCCGTGTCAATACGTTGCGTGTTGGCTCAACGTATTGGCCCACGTGTTGGCGAACGGATCGCGTCAGACATACGCTTTCGGCCTGCGTGTTGCGTGTTGCGTACTGGGGCAGCCAAGATTCGGAGTGGTCCCCCAGTTCTCGACTACACGTAAGAGTGACCCTTCGCCGGAGTGACCTTTGGTGCGCGCTCACTGGGGTCTTCCGATCGCCGCGCTCCGTGCGATAGTAGCGTCTTGCGCGCTTGTGTTTGGCCTCCTCGCGCCCCCCAAAAAGCCGCGCACCAAAGGTCACTCTTGCCTCTTGCCCAGGGTCACTCTTACGTGCAGCCGAAGTTCGTGAGGCACAGTTGTTTCCTTCAGCGGTGTCTCCCAGGACCCCCACGCCGCCAAGGAGCCCTTCATGGACCACGGCTTCGAGCCGCCCCTCTGCGCGGCCGTCCGCCTTGGGTGCCGCGCGGGCGTCGTGCGGCTGCTGGCCGCCGCCGGCGCGGACGCCCGCGCGCGCGACACCCGGGGCCGCTCGCCGCTGGAGCTGCTCAGCTCCGGGGCGGCGCCGCAGGCCATGTTCGGTCCTCCTCTGGACGAGGTGCCCCCTCCTCCTCCTCCTCCTCCTTCTCCTCCTCCTCCTCCTCCTCCTCCTCCTCCTCCTCCTCCTCTCCGCCTTCCCCCTTCTCCTTCCCCCCTCCCCCTCCCCTCCTCCCTCCTCCTCCTCCTCCCCTCCTCCTCCTTCTTCCTCCTTCTCCCCCTCCTCCTTCTCCTCCTCCTCCTCCTCCTCCTCCTCCTCCTCCTCCTCCTCGTCATCCTCATCCTCATCCTCCTCCTCCTCCTCCTCCACCTCCTCCTCCGCCTCTCCTCCTCCTCCTCCTCCTCCTCCTCCTCCTCCTCCTCCTCCTCCTCCTCCTCCTCCTCCCCCTCGGAGGGGGAGCACCCTCGAGAAAAAGAGCGCCCTTGACCCGAATCACACCACGAGCCGATGTGTGGATTGATGCTCTATCCTTCTCCACTGCGCCGCGGGGTTCTGGGGGAGGGGGCCCGAGGCCCCAAGCTGCGGTAGCTATGGGCACAAGTCCGATCCGTAGGGGGAGGGTCATGGGGAACAAGAGAGACCCTGACCCTACTAGCGCCACGAAGGCACAGCCTGACTCAGGTCCCCGTCTCTGCATGAGGGATGATCGATCTGGGTGGTCAAGTTGGACCGGTTTCTCCTTCAGGCGAGGTGCTCCAAGGAGGAGGGGCGGACAATATGCGTATCCGTATCCAGGTAGACGTTTGGGGGGTTCTTGGAAGGGGTGCCGCAAGGCCGAGGCGCACAGGATGTGAATACAAATCGAGCCTCCTGATCTTTATGCATAACCGATGGGCCTCGGGTTTCTGGAGAAGGGAGCCCGAGGCCCCAAGCTGCATGAGATATGAGCACAAGTCTTACCCGTAGGAGGAGGATCATCGGGAAGAAGGGAGCCCCTACCCTAATGGCCCAAAACTCCCAGCTGCAGTGGATATAGACACAAGTCTTACCCGTAGGAGGAGGATCATCGGGAATAAGAGGGCCCCTGACCCTAATAACACCACGAAGGCGTAGCCTAACTCAGGTCCCCGTCATTGCATGAGGGGTAATCGGTCTGGGTGGTCAAGTTGGACCGGTCCTCCTCCGGGCGAGGTGCTCCAATCAGGAGGAAAAGCGTCTTCGCGGCTCGGTCGGTCCAGTTGCGTCGCAGTCGGTTGCATTCTGTTCGGTTCTGTCCGTTGTTGTGTCGTTGTCCCGTCGCTTCGCCATTTGGACTGCATGTGGCCCGTCGATTTCGGTCAGTTTCGGTTTCCCTGTCGGTTCGATCTGTTTTCGATTTGGCTGTCGCCGGATCGTTCCAAACGGGTTCCAGAGACCTGAGGTTCAGAAGCCGGGCGAAGGCTGGCAAACCCGTGGCTGCTAAAACGGAGCTCCAGAAGCAGCCTGTTTACTACTGAGCGCGCTGAGCTTTATTCCGGGAATTGATTTGTTCTTCCGGGAAGACCGTTTTGGCAGCCACGGATTTGCCAGCCCTCGCCTAGCTTCCGAGAGGTATGGCCCGAACGCCGAACATGCGGACTAGGGCCGGTGTGGTGAGTCAGTGAGGGTCCGGGGTGATTGCACGGTCTTGGGGCCCGGCTTGTTCTCCGAGGACGTCTCGGACCGCCTGGGCCTCCGAGGTCCTAAAGGCTGTGGGGTGCCGGACCGTGCGGTGAGACCCGTCGTGATTTCGAGGCCACCGCACGGTCTGCCACTATGCGGCTCTTCCCCAAGCAGTGTGTGCACTGAAGGGGTCCTGGCGGAAGTTGAAAGATTTGGCGGGAGTTTCCCTCCGATTTTGGTGGCTGGCTGGGTTCCCAGGTTCCCCGGTTCCCGGTTCTGGGTTCCTGGGTTCATGGTCATTGGTTCCGGGCCGATTTCGGCGGGTTCCAGGTTCCCGGGTTCCCAGTCGATCTTTTACATCGATCTCTTCATCGATCCCACGATTCATTATCGATCTCATGATCGATCTCATTATTTATCTCACCCATCCATTGGTTGGGTTTTCTCGTGTGTAAAGACACCGGCACCGATGTTCGTCCTCGAGAGCCATCGCCCCCACGGCTAGATTCTCTGCGAAGCTCCAATCGGAATGCGACCCGGGAAGGCTCCGGTTCGGCGCCGCAGGTCATGATCGACGCTCGTGCGGCCACCACGAGGAAGTTGTGGCAGCTTCCTGTCGGCTTCTGCAGTCTTCGAGAGTCTCCAGAGCCCAGGGTGCGTGCCATCAGCTGCGCCCCGCCGAATGGGCGCCCTGGGGCCCGAGTTATCATGGCAGGCCAGCCACAACTGGGGGAGCTGTGGTCCTTACGCCCCTGGGGGACCCATCGATTTCGACACCCCTCTCGAGAGATCGGCGATGCGATGGGTTCCCCCAGGGGGGTAAGGACCACAGCTCCCCCAGTTGTGGCTGGTCGGCATTGCCCGAAGGCCGAACATCCGGAGGAGGGCCAGCGTGGTCAGTCAGAAGCGCTTCGGGGTGACTGCACGATTTTTGGGCTCGGGCCGCTCTCTGAGGATCGTCTTGGGCGACTGGCCTCCAGGCTCCTCTCAAAAATCGGCGCGGAAGCGGACAGTGCGGGGAAATCTTCGGAGTAAGTCGGGCCTGTCCCTCTACAGGGGGTATATTCCAAAATAGTCTCAAAATCGTATGGGGACTATGTTTGTAGTATTTTTTTGTTTTACCTTTTGGGGGCCTTTTGAGGGTATTTTTAATTTTTCGTCGAAAATACCCCTGTCGGGGGACACGCCCGACATAATCTTCGGACGGGGCTGGGACGAGGATGAGTCCGTTCCAGGGCGTCCTGGAGCCTCCTCGGGGCGTGCATGAGCTCTCTCGGAGAAGGCCGCGGCGCCCGAGACATCGTCTGGACCCGCCGGCTCTCAGAGATTCCCGACGTATCGTCATCCGAGTTGATCCTCCTCCTCCTCCTCCTCCTCCTCCTCCTCCCCCTCCTCCTCCTCTTCCTCCTCCTCCTCCTCCTCCTCCTCCTCGGGTTGGGAGGATGCATCAGATCATCCGCATGGTCGCGTATGTCGAGTATGCTTCTTACGCGGTCGTGCCCCGTATCTCCCCAGCCCCATCCGCCCAGCCCGAGAATCGTCTTCCTGGGCCCAGATCTTCGGGGAGGTGCCGAGGTCGCCGCGCGGACGGTCACCAAAAACTGGTGCGGGGCCCGCGACCCTGACTCCGGATCCGCCCTTATTTGGGGGCAATTCGTAAGTAGGGCTTGGAATTTCCGCCTTACTTTTGAAGCCCCGCTGATGCCAATTTCCGCTCTACTTTTCTGCTGCTGCTTCCGCCCTATTTCTGTGGATTTTCGCCCCATTTTATGTTGGGTGCAGAAATTTCCGCCCTACATTTTCGGCTCCTAATAGGTGGATTTCCGACGCAATTCTAAGTTGGAATAAAAGACAAAGTAGGGCGGATCTGGAGTCAGGGAGGTGCCCCCCTTGGCCGGCCTGGGCGACTGGGCGCAGTGGGTGCGCGACCACGAGGAGGGCGTGGCGGCGGCCCTGCTGGAGGTGGGCGCGGAGCCGAGCGGCAGCGGCGAGGGGAGGGCCACAGGCCAGGGGCAGTGGTACGGTAGGTTCGTGTCGTGTCGACCAGCGGCGACCCCGCCGCCGGAGTTCAACGTTGAACGCCGACGGCGACCCAGAATCGATCGATGTTCAGCGATGTGGCGTTTCGGAAACGGCCGATCGTTCAAGGTTGAACGATTCCCGCGGTGTCAAGAACCATCGCCTGGGTCGACACGACGCAAACCTGCGGTACTCAAACAGTGGCGAACCGTCCTGGTGTGCCTATAGGCCTACCAAACAATGTTCTAAGAACTGTTCGTGGTTTCCACGACACGTTTGTAGAACGTTTCTGGCTGGGGCTGTCATCTTCTAACGCATCGGTTCCGCGTTCTCAGAATATGGCTTTTGTTCTCAAACCTTTCTGGGGTTCTGAGAAGACACCGTGTAGAGGAATGCTGGGACGGTCGGTCCCTGCTCAAGGTACAACACCGTGGCGAAAGTTTCTGTCAATCTGCCATCGCCCATGGCGCAGCAGGGCCGAGCAGTTCGGAGCAGGAGTGCTCCAACTGCTCCGCGCACGGGCGCATCCTGCTCGGAATGTGATGGGGTGTGGCGCGGAGCAGTTTCCGATCCAGTTTGGGGGTAACAGAGTTATAAGCACCAGGCGTATCGGAAAATACTCCGCCGAATGACGCCATCATCACGATGTTAGGAATGTTAAAAGAGATTGGAGATATCTTCGCCATAGCTGATCGAGGAAACTTGTGTCACGGCTGTGTAAGGGGGATAGGCTCGGTGGGGGGACGTATCGGCATTCAGTCGCCATCCATCGCCGATAGTCCACTTGGGCCGCTGAGAAGGAACCCTTTTCGTTGGGGAGGGGCTCGGTGTTTTTTTAATCGTTGTACGGTGCGTCTTAGGTGCTCCTCAGGCTTTGTGTGGGAAACCCAAGTCCAAGTTGTTACAGGAGGAGACCTCGTTCCTTACTTAGGCTTCCTTATGACACCGTTTCGATTGTAGGCGCCCAATAGCCAGGACCTCTCGGATTCGCTACCAGGGGCTTATCTCTGGCTTGTCGACGATATTGCGCCGATTCCAGAGCGACGCGTGCCCTCCAGAGGCTGCCGCTCCGCCATGCAGCTTGCGCGGAGCGAGGGGAAAGAGCACCTGATTGCCCTGTTTTGCGACAGCAGCCGCGGGGCGCCGCCCGGACGCGTCTCCGGCCTCCCAGCGCCTGCGACTTGACCGAGCGCGCCATGGTCGCCGAGCACTTCGAGCTCGAAGCGGGCTTCTCCTCCTCCTCCTCCTCCTCGTCCTCCTCCTCCTCCTCCTCGTCCTCTTCCTCCTCTTCTTCGTGTCGTGAAGGGCAGGTGAGGCAGTGCCAGGCAGGTGGGGTGCACGCCTGCTGCCATGGTACACGTCCACGTGCCGCGGTACATGTGCCGTCCACGTGCCGTGGTACACACCTGCTGCGGATACCCAAGAATTCTACACCGTGAAGCAGGGAGATCTTTTGGTGGCCACCTAAGAGGTCGCGCACGGCCATGGAGCAGAGAGGGCTTTGCTTTGGCTATGTCAGGGTTCGCGCATGGTCTCGCGAGCCCGCCTTGGCCTCCGGAGTTTGGCGGCAGGAGCAATTCCTCATCCTCTTGAGGAGTTCTCTCGCGGTTTTTCATATCTTACCCCATCCCCCCACTTCGGTCGCTCACATCATTTCCCGGCGCAACATGCAACACTCCCTCCTCCGCCTCAGCCGAACCAGTGTATTCTATCCAGTGGCCTTCGGCCCATCCCACCACCGTGCCTGGGTCTGGGGCCAAAGTCCTCATGGAAGCATCTTGGGGTCTCTCGGATGCATATCAGGGCTCTCTTGAAGGCTTTTTGGGGCTTCACATCTGGGGCCTCTAGGGGCTTCTTGGAGGCCTCTTGGGGCCTTGGCACCTCGGGGGGCCTATTCGGGCCAGGGCCTCTTGGCGGTCTCGGTGACCATCCTGGCACTAGAGCGCTCCCGTAATCTCCCCTCCGGGGCCGACAACGATGATACATATTCGGTGTTTCAGCACTGCTGTCCCACATTGGCTTGGCCTACTGTGGTCCCAAATTGGCTTGGCCTAAGGGTTTCTCGTTTGTTTTTGGATAACCCGTGGGTGCCAGGCTTGCGCTGACCTCACTTGCTCGGTCTCCTTGGTTTCATTATCCTACTGATGTTCTAGAGGCGTTGCTCGGGTTCCCTGGTATTTGTCCATACTGTTCGTGAAGCCGTTCCCCAGGTTCCCTGGTCCTGTTGTTGTTCCTTTTGAAGTGGCGTTCCCCAGGTTCTTTGTTTAGTTTCCTGTTCCTAATATACCCTCGCTTACGGCGTTCTCTCCTCCCTGGTTATTTGGTGTTGCTTCGTACTGCTTTCGAAGAGGCGTTCCCCAGGTTCAGGTTCCTTGGTCTTCTTGTCCTACCGTTTCTGAAAAGGCCACGACGCTTGGTCTTATGCACCCTGTGTGTGAAGAGGCTTTCCTTGGGTTCTTCTTTGTTGTTTCCTAGCAAGGCCAACCAAGGTAAAGCAATGCCAAACAAACGACAAGCAATGCCAAGCAGCTCCAAACAATGCCAAGCAACGCCAAGCAATGCCAAACATTCCAAGTAACGCCAAGCGTTGCCAAGCACTGTCAAGCAACGCCAAGCGATGCCGCTCAACTCGAAGCAATGCCAAACAGCGCTAAGCAGTGCCAAGCAATGCCACTTAGAAAGCGTTTCGCTACTACTTGGGGGTCGCGCCGAGTTCATACCAACATTCGGGGAAGTCTCGCGATCCGTCCAAGAACCGCCCGGAACCAGGTGGTGCCAGCCTCGCTGCTAGCATGTTCTGCACACACATCTGAAGTCGCAACTTTTGAGGACGTCCCACGCAGTGCCTGCAGCAAGGTGGCGGATCTCCTCTCGGGCTGGCCCACATCAACCGCACACCTGAGCGTTCATGAGATCTGGCCACCTTCCATATATCCTTGAATTCGCGTACATACGGATGAGTTGTTGCGAAGTCCCCGCGGTGACACCGTGCACTCGTCCCATTTGATCAACCACGGGACCAGCAGATGCAGCGCATTGGTCGGAATCAGCCGCACCACTCTGGCCGAGTTGAAGCTCGGCGGTTATGCGGCTCGAGTTGTTCGCTGCCTCTCTCTCTGTCTCTCTCCCCTTCCTGCTACTCCCCTTCCTCGTCATAGTGTGGTCACTTTTGCTGCTGGTACTGTTCATTGCCGCCCCTTTCCCTGTGGAGTTCGCCAGCACGTGCGTCGCCGCGGCTTGTCGACAACACCCAGGGTGGCAGTTTTCCCGACGGGATTCCACAGGAATCTTTCAGGTGAAGGCTCGCAAACGCACTGTATGATTTGATGCATGACAAACGTTTCATGTTCATCCTGCGGCCTCAGAAATCTGGCGCTCCGGGCGTCACAAAAGGAGAAGGGGTGTCAGGAGGAGCAGGGGAAATTGGGAGTAAGCTGGAGGCAGCCACACCTGATTGCTCTCGGCGATCTCTGCCCGTGGTAGTGCCGGGTCTGTTGAGCGACTGAATGCCAGTCATCTTGGCACCATTAATCGCAGGTCGCAGACGTGCAGAGCCGAGACACGGAGCCCGTGCGTTCGGCCAGACATCCGAAACCGCCTGTGGAGATCTCTCGCTGTCTTCCACCTTGCTCGATTACTTCAGCCGCTTCGCGCATCTCGCCGGCCATTGTGGAATCTCCGAAGCCATCTGCCTGTACGCTCGTGTCGATTTGGAAACTGCTGGGTGGCGGTTGTCTCCCAACAGTCGCGTGAACCTTCCGTGGGGGAGGAGCAGTCGCTGGTGGGTTGAGGCAACACTCGACGGAGCACGTCCCCACCCCCAGCACGAGAAGACAATCAATCTTGTGATCAGCTCCTTCGCAAGGCCTGCAAGGGCCAACCCCTGGCCCAGCTGGCTGCGAAGAAGAATGGATCTCGGAGGAGAGACGGCGACTGCGGCTGGCGCGTGCTGGCCGGGGCGACTCCCTTGGAAGATGGCAAGAACGTGGAGGCAGTCAAGGCGACCGCCCGGGGGTGACGCTGGCCCCAGGGGAACAAAAAATGGCGTAAACAGAAAAACTCGGAGGTCCGCGCGGATTTCTCGGATCGGCGGACCCCCCTCCCTGGTGCGCGGAGCGCGCCAGGGGCGGCGCCGGAGGCGCCGCCAGGGGGCCCCAGCGCCGATCCGAGAAATCCGCGCGGACCTCCGAGTTTTTATGTTTATTCCCAACCCTCCTGCGTTGGGTTCTCGTTTTAAATAGAGCACTGCTCGCGCGTCTCCTTTCTTCCTTCCTTCCTTCCCGCCCCTCTCTTCCCCCTTGCCTTTCGCCTCGCTCGTCGCTGCGTGCCAGCTGGGGGGCTGCGATCTGTGAAACTGTCGCCACTTTCGAGGCCTGCTGGGGGGCCCAGCACAGTGGGTACTCACTGCATACTCAAATGGGACCTCGCCATCCTTGGGGGGCTGCGATCTGTGAAACCGTCGCCACTTTCGAGGGCTGCTGAGGGGCACAGCGCAGTGGGCACTCACCGCGGACTCAAATTGGACCTCGCCATCCCTGGGGGGCTGCGATCTGTGAAACCGTCGCCACTTTCGAGGGCTGCTGGGGGGCCCAGCACAGTTGGTACTCACCGCAGACTCAACTGGGACCTCGCCATCCCTGGGTGGCTGCGATCTGTGAAACTGTCGCCACTTTCGAGGCCTTCTGAGGGGCCCAGCACAGTGGGTACTCACCGCAGACTCAAATGGGACCTCGCCATCCTTGGGGGGCTGCGATCTCTGAAACTGTCGCCACTTTCGAGGGCTGCTGTGGGGCCCAGCACAGTGGGTACTCACCGCAGACTCAGATTCGACCTCGCCATCCTTGGGGGGCTGCGATCTGTGAAACTGTCGCCACTTTCGAGGGCTGCTGAGGGGCACAGCACAGTGGGTACTCACCGCGGACTCAAATTGAACCTCGCCATCCCTGGGGGGCTGCGATCTGTGAAACTGTCGCCACTTTCGAGGGCTGCTGGGGGGCCCAGCACAGTGACGTCTTACGGGGACTCAGATTAGACCTCGCCATCGCTGGGGGGCTGCGATCCGTGAAACTGTCGCCACTTTCGAGGGCTGCTGGGGGGGGCAGCGGGGTGACGTCGTACGGGGACTCAGATTAGACCTCGCCATCCCTGGGGGGCTGCGATCTGTGAAACTGTCGCCACTTTCGAGGCCTGCTGAGGGGCCCAGCACAGTGGGTACTCACCGCAGACTCAAATGGGACCTCGCCATCCCTGGGGGGCTGCGATCTGTGAAACTGTCGCCACTTTCGAGGCCTGCTGGGGGGCCCAGCACAGTGACGCCACGCGCGGACCCAAATTAGACCTCGCCTTCCCTGGGGGGCTGCGATCTGTGAAACTGTCGCCACTTTCGAGGCCTGCTGGGGGGCCCAGCACAGTGGGTACCCACGGCGGACTCAAATTGGACCTCGCCATCCCTGGGGGGCTGCGATCTGTGAAACTGTCGCCACTTTCGAGGCCTGCTGGGGGGCCCAGCACAGTGACGCCACGGGCAGATTCACATTAGACCTCGCCATCCCTGGGGGGCTGCGATCTGTGAAACTGTCGCCACTTTCGAGGCCTGCTGGGGGGCCCAGCACAGTGACGCCACACGCAGACTCAGATTAGACCTCGCCATCCCTGGGGGGCTGCGATTTGTGAACCTGTCGCCACTTTCGAGGCCTGCTTGCGGGGCCCAGCACAGTGACGCCTCCCAAGTAGCTTACACATCAAGTTGATTGTCCATACAAGTTTCGGCCAACTCCTCGTTTCCATTGATGCAAATGGGTTGGGTACGTCACAGGGTAATGTTTTTTGGTTCTTCTATATTGCTGTCCCTCCCTGTCTTCCTCGGTGCCTGCAGTGGCACATGGCCAGGCGGGCCCCTGGGCAGACAGACATGCCCAATGCCGACTCCAACAGAGGCTGGGTGGCGTGCAGCCAGTCGGGTGGACGGCAAGGGGGCAATACACGAGGGGGGGGGGAGGGTTGCGGGAGAGTGGTCCCAAAGGTGCCCTGGCGGCTCCTGACCTGCCAACGCTAGGCCAAAAGGTGCACGACAGGCACCCGCTTCGTCACCCCACGTTTACTGCCCCTCTCGGGCCTGTTTGTTTTTGGGGGCGCTCCTGGACCATGTTTCGGCATCTTCGGGGACCGGTTTGGGCCCTTATGACATCCTGTTGGGGCTATTTTGGGGGATTGGGAGCCCATCGGAATCAAACATGAGAGAAAGCCAACATCATTCGAACAACTGTATGGTATCGAGTGGTGTGGGCCTCTTGGTGGCATCCTGGAGAGATTATAGATATCTTTATGATGTTCCGACCTACATTCGCCTAGATCACCAGAGAGAATTTCGAGCACCAAAAAAAGTACCGAAACTCCAGGGCTTTCACGTGTCGGGCCCTGGGAGACACTCGTTCGACGCTGTTTCGACACTCCTTCGACATTTTTCTTGGTGCTCGAAATTATTTCTGGGACGTGTTCCTTAAGTACGATGGGGGCAACACAAAGATATCTGTACCTCTGCCCACCGGGGGGCGTCGAGTGATGGTCTGGAAACGTCCAGGACGCATGCAGGAGCGCATCCGCTGGCCTGGGCAGGCCCAGTAGCTGGGCGGGGTCCCGTCCTGGAGGCATCGCCGGTGATCATGGCGTGTTTGGTGGCTCTTCTCGGGCGTTGCTAGAAGCACCCCTGGCCCCAAGGTATCCCCCAGGATTCTCGGGGTGGCCCTGGCGGCCTCCAGGGCACCCCTCACGAGGCCCAGAGGGCTTCCAGGGCTCCAAAGTGGAACAAAAGGCTGGGGACACCTTTGGCCAGGGGCACTTCTAGCAGCACCCAATCTCCAGGCATTGCCCGGAAGGTCCGTCATCCCGCGGCGGAGCGACGTCGTCAAAGACGACGGCGCCGACGACGACGATGACGACGAGGCCGCCGACGACGAGCCCGACGACGATGACGACGACGACGACGACGAGAACGACGACGACGAGGCATTTTCTCAAGGACCGAGTTTAACACGCCCTTGGCCATTTGGGCTGGCGATTTCCTTTTGTTTTGGCGCAGCGTCGAACACTCAACGCGAGTTCTTTAATGTCTGCGTCTGAGCAATTCCTCGTGGTCGGGGTCGCTTCATCATATATACAGCTAGACTCTCATGGATCCCTGCCAATGGTGTGGCTGCGAAATTGCGCCACATGCTATCTTGCGAAATATTTCGATTTGCACTGGGCACTTGTATCAGCTTGGCAGGTTGCAAGCGCAACTGGCTCCAATGGCGCAGAGCGGATGTGCTGCCTGAGTTCGCATACATGTATTTATTCTGTTCTCTCCATATACATCTCTATGTCTGCACGCAATCACAGCTATCTCCCTCTCCCTTTCTCCCTCTCTCTCACTCTTTTCTATTCTCTCCCCCTCAGTACAGTCGGACCCAGGTATTGTAGAGGTCGGTTCGCGGAGGGTACCCTCGTGTTTTTCGTGTTTGTTGGATGCTCTTGTGCACGCTGGGAGGGTACCCTTGGATGTTTTGTGTGCCCTGGCCAGCGGAGGGTCTCATGTTCTTGGGGGATGTGTTTCTGTCTTTGGTCTGGCCGTATTCTATATAGGTCTAAATATATATACACAGTATATATATTTAGACATGTGTGTATGTATGTATGCATGTATGCATGTGTGCATGTATGTATGTATGTATGTATGTATGCATGCATGCATGCATGCATGCATGCATGCATGCATGCATGTATTATTATATGTATGTATGTAAGTATGTATGTATGTATGTATGTATGCATGTATGTATGTATGTATGTATGTATGTGTGTATGTGTGTATGTGTGTATGTGTGTATGTATGTATGTATGTATGTATGTATGTATGTATGTATGTATGTATGTTTGTATGTTTGTATGTATGTACGTATGTACACATATATATATATATACAAGACTGCAGTGGCGCTTCGCGCCATGCATCTTAGTCCTTGGAGTTTGGTATGCAGGCGGAAATGGCAGGAAGATCCGTGCTGCCTTTTTCTGGCATCGCCGTTATAATCATGTTGTTCGTTATCCTCCCTCCATGTTTATTTTTCGTCATTCTCGCCATACCCTGGGCATGCTCCCCGTCCTCCTCAGCTCTTTTTGCAGAGGCTTCTCCTTGGAGAACATCTGGGGGCCTCACCAAAGTTCCCAGGCTTTCTTAAAGCCTTCTGGAGGCCTCCTGGGCGTGTTCTGCGAGCCTCTGGGGCTTCCTCAGGCCAACCGCGGTCTCCCTGAACGCCCCGGTCACGATTTGGAATGCTTCGGAGGGTGTCTTGGGGCCATCTTGGGCCGCCATGGGGCTCTCTTAGGGCCATCTTGGACCCGTGTTGTGCCATTTTGGGGCTCTCTTGGACTGCCTGGAAGCCCTTTCGGATGGTTGTGGGGCGATTTTGGAGCCTCCCAGGCGGCTTCGGACGCCCAGAAGACCGCCGTCTTGGAGCGTCGGGAAGCCGAAAAGAGGAGAACCCCAAATGCACCAAAAACCTACATAGAATCAATGATTTGTCCCTCTTGGCGCCTGCGTGCTCTTGGAGGCCTCTTGGTACGTTTTGGAGCGATCTTTCGGGGCATGACGGCTTCTTGGAGCGCTCTTGTGCTGTCTTGGGGGTCTCTGGGACGTCTCCGGTGACCCCCCTGATCGCCCTGGGTGTGCCGCGTAGGCTTGGCAAAACCCCCTGCGAGGCCCAGGGGGCCGCTTCGAGGCCCGTCCGGAGGGTCCCAAAGCTGCAGATCCCGGGGGTCCGGTTTTAGGGGGTGGGGGGGGTGGGGACGGGTTTTCCCCCCGCCCGGGCTTACCAAAATATAGGAAGAGGAATCTCTCTCTCTCTCTCTCTCTCTCTCTCTCTCTCTATATATATATATTCCTCTTCCTATGTTTGATAAGCCCAGGCGGGGGAAACCCGTTCCCCCCCAAAAAAACCGCACTCCCGGGATCTGAGGCTTTGGAACCCTCCGGACGGGCCTCGAAGCGGCCCCCCGGGCCTCGCAGGGCGTTTTGACAAGCCTTCGCAGCACACCTGGGGCGATCAGGGGGGTCATTGGAGATGTCCCAGAGACCCCCAAGACAGCACAAGAGCGCTCCAAGAGTGACCGACGTGACCGCAAGATGGCCCAAGAGGCCTCCAGGACGGCCCCAAAGAGGCCTCCAAGAGCACTCCCAAGAAGGCCCCAAGAGGCACAAATCATTAATTTTCTGTTGATTTTTGGTGAACGGGGGTTCTCCTCTTTTCGGCTTCCCGACGCTCCAAGACGGCGGTCTTCTGGGCGTCCGAAGCCGCCTGTGAGGCTCCCAAATCGCCCCACAAACTTCCGAAAGGGCTTCCAGGCAGTCCAAGAGAGCCCCAAAACGGCACAACACGGGTCCAAGATGGCCCTCAGAGAGCCCCATGGCGGCCCAAGATGGCCCCAAGACACCCTCCGAAGCACTCCAAATCGTGACCCGGTCGTTCAGGGAGACCGCCCGCGGTTGGAGGCAGGGTGGCCCGAGGAAGCCCCCAGAGACCCCCAGAATACACCCAGGAGGCCTCCTGAAAACATTAAGAAAGCCTGAAACTTTGTGAGGCCCCCAGAGGCTCTCCAAGGAGGAGCCTCCGCAATAAAGAGCTGCGGAGGATGGGGAGAATGCGCAGGGTATGGCGAACATGAGGAAAAAGAAGCATGGAGGCAGGATAACGAATCACATTATTATAGCGGCGATGCCGGAAAAGGCAACAATGAGTTATCGCTAAA
>CAUYUJ010014562.1:198122-262816 GCA_963575745.1 Prorocentrum cordatum
ACTACTACTACTACCACTACTAACAATATTACTACTACCATTACTACCACCACTACTACTACTACTACTACTACTACTACTACTACTACTACTGATACCACTACTGCTACTACTATTACTATTTCTACTACTACTACTACCACTACTACTACTACTACTACTACTACTACTACTACTCTACTACTACTCTACTACTACTACTACTACTACTACTACTACTACACGACCACTACTACAGCCGTTATTATTAGTAGTAGTAGCAGAATCATTATTACTACTACTATTACTACTACTACTACTACTACTACGGCTACAACGGCTGCTACTGATACTACGACTACTACTACTATTACTACTGCTACGACTACTACTACTACTACTACCACTACTAATACTACTACTACTACTACTACTACTACTACTACTACTACTACTACTACTACTACTACTACTACACTCACTACTACACTTGCCACTACTACTACTAGTACTACTACTACTACTACTACTATAGCTACTACTACTCTAGCTACCACTACTACTACTACTACTACTACTACCACAGCTAATACTTTTACAGCGACTACTACTACTACTACTACTACTACTACTACTACGATTACTACTACTATTACTACTACTACTACTACTACTACTACTACTACTACTACTACTACTACTACTACTACTACCACGACGACGACAACGACGACGACGATATCTCATTTGTTTGTTTTTGTGCGGATAGCTGAGATTGCGTATGGCCCGTTGGTCCAGCGAATTGTGTGTGGGTTGCGTAATGGGGGGGGAGGGGGGGGCGATACATAAGGGGGCAGCGAGGGCTGCATGAAAGGGGCCATTTCGGTCCCCTCAAGGGGCCTTCTCAGGCCCAGCAGGAGGCCTCTAGGGCCCGAGCAGTCTCATTTCATTATCGCCCTCACCTAAGCGACGCCCAGACTTGTTCAGGCTATAAGGTTTCAATGTCTAGCACCATGGCTGGCAACACAATGCCTGATGGTACTCTGGGCCGCTTGCTCTAAAGTGCCGCGCAGCGCTCCACTGGGCCCTCGCCCTTCCTGAATCACCCGTGTCCTTCCAGGGCAACTTGAGATCACGGGTTGATTCTCCCTCCCCGTTGATGCCAGCTTCCTCCTGCAATGACCGGTCCCTTCTTTGGATCCCCCCAGGGCTCTCCTTGATCCCTCCCTTTCTGACCCGTCCTCTTGGATCCATTCCTTCTCTGACCTCGTTTCACCCCCTGGACCACTGGCTCCCCCCACTCTCGAACCCTCCCTCTTCATCATGAGATTCCCATGTGACCCTGGAGCCTCTTCCTGCATCTCTTTCAATGGTCGACGAAAACGACGACGACGACCAGCATCATCTTCCGTCTCTAGAGGTCGCAAGGGGCCCCCAGAGGCTTCCAGAGGCCCCACAACAAGGTCCGAAAACAACCCCCCAAATCCTCGATCTTCGAACGCACGGCGGCGGCGGCGGCAACGGCATCGTCGACAACGACGACCACCACAGCGGCTGCAGCGGCGGCGACGGCGACGGCGACGGTAACGGCGAAGGCGACGGCAACGACGGCGGCGGTGAGGAAGCGGAGAAGGAAGAGGAGAGCATGATGAGCAGGAGGACGAAAGGAATGAGGGAAGGAGAAGCCAAGATGGAGGCGGGTGGAGCATGGAGCATGGATTGCAAGAACCACCCACAACGCTGTTCATCGTGGCGTGGGCCCTTGTGTTGTTTTCCGTTTCTTTTTTTGTTGTTTCGTTTCGTGTTCCGTTGTTGTTTTAAGCGCCCCGTTCCGTCGCTCGCTTCCGCTTGGCACCAGCTTCGTCTTCAGCGTTCGTTCGAAACGCTGGGCCTCTTTTGGCTGCTCGTTTTTAGCGCCGTTTGTGTTTGATCATCGTTGTGGTCGGTTCCTGATGGATTGGCATGGGTCCGAAGGCCTGGGTCTATCGGAGGTTGATAAGCCTCCTACCCTGACCCGTCGATTAGCGAATTGGCCGTTTTCGGTTCGTGGGAGGGCGTCGCGGCCGTCATTGTTGCGGGTCCAGGTCCGTCAGTTTCGGTCCCAGGCCGTTTTCACTACAAGGGGTGGTTTATGTACTAAAAGGAGGTTCGTTCACCGCAAAGTCTAGAAAAGGCGGCGGCGGCACACGAGCAAATCATGCAGCGCCCTGCGCAGGGAAGTGGGCCGTGCGGCTCGCGGGGCGGGCCGCCTCCTTTCTCGGCGTCGCCGAGGTTCGGGGAGAAGGGCGGAGGAGCGGGACGAGGAGGAGGAGGAGACGGAGGAGGACACTGAGGAGGAGGAGGAGGAGGAGAGGAAGAGGAGGCGGAGGAGGAGGTCAAAGAGGAGGAGGGGGAGGAGATGGAGGAGGAGGAGGAGGAGAGGAGAGAGGAGAAGGAGGAGGAGTAGGAAGAGGAGGAGGAGGAGGAGGAGGAGGAGGAGAAGGAGGAGGAGGAGGAGCAGGAGGAGGAGAGAGAGAGGAGGAGAGGGAGAAGGAGGGAGAAGGAGGAGGAGGGGACGAGATGGAGGTAGAGGAGGAGGGAAGAGGAGGAGGAGGAGGAGAGGAGGGATGATGAGGAGGAGGAGGAGGAGGAGAGGAGGAGGAGAGTTGGAGTTGGAGAAGGAGGAGGGAGGAGGAGGAGGAGGAGGAGGAGGAGGGGGACGAGATGGAGGTGGAGGAGGAGGAGGAGGGAAGAGGAGGAGGAGGAGGCGGGGACAGGAGGGGGGAGGAGGTGGCAAGAGGGAGGGGACAGGAGGGAGGAGGCGGGAGGGAGGAGGCAGGCTCTGGGAGGGGCAGGGCGGCTCAGGGCAGGTCTGCGCCGCGTCTGCGCGGCGGCGACCCCCGCGCGGGCGGTCGAGGCCGAACGCCGCCGGTGGCCCAGCGTCGGCCGAGGTCGAGCGATCTGAGCCATCCGTCAGAGAGCCGCGCCCATTCCAAGTCACCAAACCACCAAGCCACCCGAACCCACCACCCGAAGGCCTCAACCTGCCCTCCATTTTCCAGTGGGGGGGCGGGGGTCGGGGAGCATGGAAGAGACACGTGGGCCCCGCACCCCCCCCGCAGCCCGAAACTCGAGCCAAGCTCGGGTCTTCGGGTCGGGTCGGGGGTTGTCTGGCTGGTGGTCGTCGGGGTCGAGCGGTCCGCGCGGCGCCGGAGACCGGCGCCCGCGGCCGCGCGACGCGAGCCCGCCGCGGGAGCGGAGGGGGGCTTGGCATCGCTCGAACGCGTGCACTTTTCCTTCGGCGAGGGCCATCGAGGAGCATCCTTGATCATTTGGCGAAGAAGCCACGCACGACACCGAAGAAAGCGCAGGGAATGGACGTCCGAGCGATGGCCACGGGGGCGGGGGGGCGGCGGCGGCGAGACGCCCTGCGCCCCGGAGGGGGGCCACCGCGCGGCCTGCGCGGCGCTGCTGAGGCACCCAGGCGCCTCGCCGCGGCCTGTCTGCCCCCGCCGCAGCGCCCCCCGCGGCCGCCTCCGCCGTGCAGGCCTCGTCGAAAGCAAGTCGACGCGCCGTTCAGGATCGAGGCGCTGGGTATATGAGGAGGGAAAAAACACACAGACATAACTCATCGTCGATTCCCCAGAAAAGATGGACAAATATGGGAAGGGGGGAGAAAGCAAGACCCAGAAAATATGGGACAATATGGGGAATCCTGTGATTCGTGTCTATTTATTTTTGTGTGTGTGTGTGTGTGTGTGTGTGTGTGTGTGTGTGTGTGTGTGTGTGTGTGTGTGTGTGTGTGTGTGTGTGTGTGTGTGTGTGTGTGAGGGCCCCTTCCATATAGGGGCACGTGTCGGAGAGCGCGTGCTGCAACGCTACGAGGGCATCTGCCGCGATTTTCGGGCACTCCTGCGTCAGAATTGGAGCAGCGCCGACTGCGCAGGCACCGAGCACAAAAACCGTCGGATTATCTTTGACGAGTCTTGCAGTCGACGACGGCGAGCGCCGTCGACCTCGCCGCCGCCGCCACCGCCGGCGTGGTCGCCATTGCCGCCGCCGTGCCAGACATCCGACGATGTCGTTCACTGCGCGGGACCAGAGCTTTCGACCCGTCACTCGTCCCTTGCCCAGGCCCGCTAACGCGCCCCAGTCGGGCCTGATGATGCGCCCCAGAGGCCGAAATCAAGGAAAAGCACCGGGATTGACAAACATAATGTCGTCGATGATTTGGGATCACCACAGCCGCCAGCGTGGTCGCCGTCGCCGCCGTCGCCGTCAGCAGTCGGGGACCGAGGCTCGAGGCCTCTGGGAGTCTCCAGACCTCTTTGGGGCCTCCAGGGGAGACCGACGAGCGTCGCCGTCGTTGTCGGTGTCGTCGTTGCCGACGTCGTTTCTGCCGCTGCCGCCGTCGTCACCGTCGATGCCGTCGTCATCACCGTTGTGGTCGTCGATGCCGCCGTCGTCGGTCCGCAGTCGTCGTCGTCGTCGGAGTCGGAAGAGAGAAGGGGGGACGGGCGGGAAAGGGAGGGACGGACGGGGAGGGCGAGGAGGATGGGGGGGGAGGGGAGGCGAGAGCCCTGAGCGCAGCAGCACGTGCGGTGTGAATTTTGAGCCGGCGCGGCCCCGCCAGTGCACGCACGGCTCACCCCTCTCCTGGCTGCGCTCGGCACGAGGAGGGCCGCGCCCGGCTCCACGTCCGCTTCGGCACCTTCTGGCGGAGAGGCGGCAAAGAGGGGGGTGGTGACTATAGGGGGGGGCGGATATCATGGCGGGGGCCATGACATTTCCCCAGATTTTATAGCGCCTCTTCTTATGCCATGACGTCCCTGGCCCCCCCGCTGGGCCGCGCACATGCCGCCGGTCATGATCTGCACCCCCCCCTCTTGGACACCCCCCTCTCTGCCGCTCCCGATTCTGGCGGAGAGGCGAGGGTCAGCGCAACGGGAAGGGATGGGCGGGCGGGGTGGGACGTCAGACGTGGCGCGGGCCGACAGTCGTCGTCATCCGGTCGTCGGTCGGCGTCGATCGCCGTCGTCGCCGATCGTCGCCGCCGACCGTCGTCGGCGGTAATCGTCGTCCTCGTTGTCGTGGTCGTGGTCGTCGTCGTCGTCGTCGTGGTCGTCGTCGCCGTCGCCGTCGCCGTCGTCGCCAATCGTCGTCCCCGAGGACGTGGCGCGAGCGCGCCTTCTTTGTCGCAGGCCTCGAGGTTGACACCAACACCAACATCGGCGGTGTGCCTTCACCGAGGGCAGAAAATCCCGATCCCGGCGATGGTGGTCGCATTCTGGCTTTCAATCAAGGGCATGAAAAACGCCCCTACCCTGGTTTACACAAGGCGCTGTGCGCAAAAATTCCTGTGGGCTGACGGGGTAAACCCTGCGTGATGTGCCGCGTCCAGGCGGCTCTAGGCTATCCGGGTTCCCAGGAGGTGTCCAGACCACGCACTTGTAACACAGGGTAGGGTCGTTTTTTTTCATCCCTCATCCAATGTGACCGAAACCTTCTTACCAACACCGAGATCTAGATCACCTTCCCCCTGTGGAGGCAGCCCCCCTGTCCTGGTGCTGGTGCCCACTTCCAGGCCGCCAATACCATGTCCCTGGCCCTTCCCTGCTCTGCCTCGGGCTCTGCGGGCCCCTGGCTGCGCGGGCCGCCCTGCGCTTGCCCGCGCTATTGCGGCGTAGCGGGCGGGCGGGACGCCGACGACGACGACGGCGGCGACGACGACGACCACGACGACGACGCCGACGCCGACGCCGACGCCGACGACGACGCCGACGAAGGCGGCGACGGCGACGGCGACGGCGACGGCGACGGTGATCGACGACGATCGACGACGATTCGTGACGACCACGACGGCGACGATGACGACCCCGACCCCGACCCCGACCACGAATACGACCACGAATACGACCACGACCACGACCACGACCACGAGGACGACGATTACCGCCGACGACGGTCGGCGGCGACGATCGGCGACGACGACGATCGACGACGACCGACGACCGATGACGACGACTGTCGGCCCCCGAGGGGCGAGAGGCGAGGGACCGGGAAGGAGATTGCCGCGAGACGGCGCCACCTGAACGAGGCGAGGAAGCGAGAACACGGCCTCGGGAGCGCGGATCGACGACGGAACCCCTTCCCGGGGCAGCATCGGCGCGCTCCGTCGCCAAATCGGGCGTTCTTGGCCTCAGGTTTCCCAGGGCACCTCCCCATCCACGAAGCTGGCGCCCACACCGGATCAACGGATCCGTGATCTGTGCCAGCCTGTGCCCGACAGGAGTTTTTGCCCTGGCTGGCCGCTCTGGCCTGCTCGTCGCGGAACCCTTCCGCGTCTGAGCGCTTCCCCCCTCCCCCCCCCTCGCGCGGCCGCCCTCGTCTTCGCCCCTCCCTCCTGCTTGCCGGACATAATTCGCCTGTCGGTGGCCCCGATGAGCCCCGCGCTGGAGCGGACTGCCTCTGCCTCGCCGCCGGCGAAAAAAAAGTGTCGTGGGGCACCTCCCCGATCCATGAAGCCGGCGCCCACCCCAGATCCACGGATCCGCAATCCATGGCCTTGGCATCGCTCGGACGTGCGCGTTTTTCCTTCGGCGAGGAACATCGAGGAGCATCCTTGATCATTTGGCGAAAAAAACCACGCACGAAACCAAAAAAGACACACAGGAAATGGACGTCCTAACGATGGCCAGTGGCAGCGTGTGCCCGACGGGAGACGCGGTGGAGCGGAGGCCCGACGCCAGAGGCTGCCAGCCGCCGAGGAGCGAGCAGTGATGGGCCGACTCCTGACCACAGCTACCATAGGTGGGGGAGGGAGGAGGGGGAGGAGGGGGAGGAGGGGGAGGAGGAGGAGGAGGAGGAGGAGGAGGAGGAGGAGGAGGACCTTGACCTTGACCTTGACCAGCTTCGGACCCCTGCTGAGTCGACTACTCTGGGCCCCACTGCGCTCCCTAGGCGCAATCGAGATCTGGCCGAGATGATTATGTACGGTTTTCGTGGGATTGTTTGCGGCGTTCGTGGGACTGTTTGCAGCGGGAGCTCGCGTCAAATTTCAGATCGGGCCTCGTCATTTTCACGATGGCCCCGTCGGGCCAGTCCGAGTCTCCCGAACCCGAGTCTCACGTCTCCCCGACTTGGAGCACGCGCCACGGGACTCCACGGGAAGCCCAAGTGTTCAGACTCGAAGTGTTTCCAAGAAGAGGCAGCTGCAAAAGCAGGCATTCAGAGATCCGTGCGGATTTCCTTCAGGTCGGCGCTGGGAGCCCCTGGCGGCGGCTCCAGCGCCGCCCCTGGCGCGCTCCGTGCGCCAGGGAGGCGGGTCCAGCGTCGTTCTAAAACATCTGCGCGGAGCTCCGAAAGTCGGAATCTGGAACATATACGTTGCCAGTGGCGGGCTGTTTGTCAGTCCCAGAACTGTTTGAGGGTCGGGGACGACGTCGGAATGGTGTCGTGTATAGTTTTTCCCCGTTTTCCGGGGGAAACATCGACACATGTGTACACTAGGACCCCGTATACATCAGGATCCGCTTTCCTTTGCGAGTTTCAGTGCGGGGCAGGAAAACACCGATGTATAGAGTTCGGTTCCTTATAATATGATTCAGTTGTTGTTCACCTTCTCGTGCTGGGACGGGTGCCCCAAGACCACCATTGCCCAACCCCGCTTGCACGCCAGAGGAATCAAGCACGCCGACAGACTGGACGCTGACCATGAAGGCACAGCTGGTCAAGCGGGGAGGGTGTAAGCCCTGGCCGAAGATATCCCGGAGTCGCGAGTGGCGAAGTTGCAACAGCGCAGAGACCAGACCAAGAAGGAGCTCCAGGTGAAGGTACAGGAAAGAGAGGAGCAAGCACGCACGCCAGTAGAGCACACGGGATAGACCTGCGTTGGCCAGAAAAGCACTCGGATGTCAATGTTACCACGCAGTAGGACTAGCAGCAACAACACACCTTGGGACCATATTCAGCGTGGCGTCTAGGGGCCCAAGGACTCCGCCGTATGCCCGAAGGGTCTTCCGAACTACTTCCCGCTGGCGGCGACGACGACGGAGCTAAGGGGCCGAAAGCGTCCAGAATCTTCGATCCTCCATTGCCATGCCCGCGACAACCGCGGCGACGACGATGGACCTACGACCATGGCGGCGACCGAAGACCGACGACACCCGATCGAGAACGACCGACCTCGCGCTTTCACCCCAGATGCGATCACTCTCCACCGGCCTCTGGAGGGCGGCCTCCAAAGGCTTCCCGGGGCCTCCCCAAAGAGAGCCGAAGCCGTGCATTGCCAGCGACCGCGGCGACGACGTCGACGTCGATGCCCCAGGGGCCCGATCCTCAACCATCGATCCTCGACCGTTGACGGCAGCGGCGACCACCACGACGACAACGATGACGGCGGCGGCGACGACAACGACGACGAGGCCGACGATTCCTAGCCGCGAGGCCTCGGCGCCAACGCCCAGGACCACGAGGGCTGCACTGCGCTCCACTGCGCCGCGGCGCTTGGGCATGCCGCGGTCCCACCGGAGACGACGACGACGACGACGACGACGACGACGACGACGACGACGACGACGACGACGACGAAAACGACGACGACGACGAAGACGACGACGACGAAAACGACGACGAGGACGACGACGACGACGACGACGACGACGAGGACGACGATGACGACGACGACGACGACGACGACGACGACGACGACGACGACGACGACGACGACGACGACGACGACGACGACGACGACGACGACGGCGGCGGCGGCGGCGGCGGCGGCGGCGACGGCGACGACGACGACGACGTTTCGGATGTTTCGCGCGGCGCCCAGCGTCGGCCCAGGGCTCCACCGCTCGGCGGGCGCCCCGCGCGCGGCGCGTGCAGGCGCCCAGCGTTCAGCCCGCGCCCGCGCGGGTGCCTGGCCCCCCTTGGGCACGCCGAGAGTGGGCTCGGGGCAGAGGCGCCGCCTGACACGGGGGGGGCTTCACAGAGGGTGGCCCCGAGCCTGCCGCCGTCCAGGCCCGCCCTCACCGGCGGACCGTCCCGCCAGCTCCACGGCGGCCGCCCCCATCCTGCCTGCGGGCCCAGTCGTCGCGGGCCGCGCCGCGCCCGCGCCCCGGAGCGCCCGCCCGCAGGCCGCTCGTCGGAGCTCGCCTGCACGCCGCGGACCTGCGTCACCTGCTCCTTGGCGTCGTCCGCCCCGTCCGCGTCCTCCGCCGGCTCGTCCATGGCCGCCAGCGCCGACGCCTTCAGGTCGGGCGCCGTGCTGGACTCCAGGACGGCCTGCCGCCACTCCGCCCGCAGGGACGGGTCCCCGCAGGCGGCGTCGAACCCGCGGAGCAGGGCACGCCCCTCGTCCCCCTCGGTGTCGTCCTCCGCGGGCGCCAGGGCGTCGGCGAAGTTGCCCCTGGCCACCTCGCGCTCCTCCCTGGCCTGTGCCTCCTCCTGCTGGGCTTCCTCTCCTGCTCGTTCCTGATCTGGCCCAGGATCCCCTGCTGCCAGCCCTCGATGAACCCCCGCCGGTCGAGCTCCTCAGCGCCCTCCGTCACCTCCGCCCATGTCGCCGTGCGCCTCCTCCGCCAGGTGCCGCGCCGTCGACCACCCGCCGCAGCCGTCGAGCCTGGCCTCGTCGGCAGGCCGCGGCCGCGCACGCGCCGAGTCGGCAGCGGCGCCGCACGCCTGACCTGCAGCGCCTCCGCGAGCCCGGCCTGCCTCTCGGATGGCCTCGGCGAGGGCTGCATCGTCGTGCCTCTCCCGTTGGGCTTGCCACGGTCGCCCCTGCCCGCGCCCTGGCCGCCCTGCCTCGCCACCTGCTGCGCACGCCGCCGCCGTGGCGGCTCGCCGACACAGCCAGCCCCTCACGCTCCGTTGCACCAGTGCCCGCCGCCTTGCCCCGCCGCACCCCCGTCACGGGTCCGCCTGTCAGCCTCCGCCGCTGCCCATGCCTCCGCCGCACGACGGCGACGACGACGACGACGACGACGACGACGACGACGACGACGGCGACGGCGACGGCGACGACGGCGCCGCTCCCATCGTTCCCCTCGACTTCTCCCTCCCCTCCCGCCTGGCTGTTACCTTGGCTCTGGCGCTGGAGACCTCCGGCACACCGCCCGGGGAAGCTTCGTTTCCTCCTCGGCGGAGCGGTGGGGCAGCGTTGGCGGCGGCGGCGGTGACGGCCGCGACGAGCGCGACGGCAGCGGCGACGGCGATGGCGACAGACCTGCGACGGCGCACCGACGACGACGATGATGACAACGACGACGGCGGCGGTGACCACGACGGCGGCGACCATGACGACGGCGGCGGCGACAGCTACTGCGATGGCGGCGACGACGACGACCCATATCAGAGTGAGGGGGCCGAACGGTCATTCACTGTCCCTGGGTGCGTGGCTGAAGTGGGATTCCGCGTTGCGGATTTTGTTGTCGGTTTGTTGATGTTGTTGCTATTGTTGTTGATGCTGAAGTCTCACTATTGAAGATCAACTATTGTTGACCTCCTCCCATCGGGGCACATGATATGTTTCAACTAATGTGCTCCTCCTGGTGATCGCACCCTATTTATTACAAGGGAAAATGAAGGGTCACCAAACTGGGCCCCCGAGGTACAACTACAGCGGCTCCCGCCTGATACTTCCTCAGAATTTATTCCCAAATTTCGCTCTCACGCGGGACATCCACACAATGTATGCAGGAATCGCTCTCTCGCGTGAGACTTCCTTTCAATGTATTCAGACGCCGCGCCCTCGACACTCAGGAATCGCGCTCTAGCTGTGGATTTCCTTACGATTTACTTGGGAATCGCGCTATCGCTAAAGACTTTCTCGCGATTCATGCAGGACGCACGCTTCAGCAACCCGCCTGCTCGACCTGGCCGCCTGGGCCCGCCTTCGCGACCCGCCCGTTTGGGTCTGCTCCTAGCCCCCCTCCTGCTCCCTCTCTTGCTCCGTCCTCCTCCCTCCCCCTTGTCCTTTCCTTCCATCCGTTCTCTCCTCCCCTGCCGTAGGAGCTGCACGAAATACACGTTGCAGGTAAGACAGATATGTCTCCCAAGGGCGTACGGTCGAAGACGAAGAGGGCGGGTGTCGAGGTCTTTTGATCTGCTTATCGCATGGCCCGCGAGCACATAAGAGCGAACAGCATTAAACTGATAGGTGCTGTTGTTGGTGCTGGCGTCGTTGCTGCCATTGTTGTTGGTTTTGTTGTAATTGTTGATGCTGCTGTTGTTGCTGTTGTTGTTGGTGTTGTTGCTGTTGTTGAGCTCTCACTTTTGAAGAATAATTGCTGTTGATCCCCCTCCGGTGACCATTCTAGTTTTCAATTGAAGTGCTTCCCCCGGGGCTCGCACCCTGGTTTTTTTATCCGGAAAAATCGCAAGGGTCAAATTGCGTTGTTGGCCCCCGGGTTAGAACAACAACGGCTCCCGCCTGAAATTGGTTCACAATTTAGACAGGACCCCCCCTCCCGCCTGAGACTCCTCGCGTTTCAGTCAGGAATCGCGCTCTCGCTTGGAACTGCCTTATACTGTATTCAGGAATCGCTCTCTCGGCGATCTGGAGTCGCGCTCTCGCTGGAGACTCGCTTGCAATTTGCTCAAATATCGCGCTCTTGCGCGGGAGAACCTTGCAATGCATTACTCAACCTGCGCGCTCCCGACATTCAGGCACCCAGGAGACGCGCTCACGCTTAGGACTCCCTTACAGCTTATATCGGAATCTCGATCTCGCTGCCCTCCGTGGCTCCGTTTCAGCCCTTCGTGGCCCCCATCGCTGCTCTTCGTGGCCCCATTGCAGCCCTTCGTGGCCCCCTCGCTGCCCTTCGTGACCCCGTTGCAGCCCTTCGTGGCCCCCTCGCTGCCCTTCGTGGCCGCGTTGAAGCCCTTCGTGGCCTTTTCGCTGCCCTTCGTGGCCCCATATGCATGCCCTTCGTGGCCCCTCCGCTGCCCTTCGTGGCCCCATATGCATGCGCTTCGTGGCCCCTCCGCTGCCCTTCGTGACCCCGTTGCAGCCCTTCGTGGCCCCCTCGCTGCCCTTCGTGACCCCGTTGCAGCCCTTCGTGGCCCCCTCGCTGCCCTTCGTGACCCCGTTGCAGCCCGTCTTGGTCCCCTCGCTTCCCTTTGTGGCCCCGTTGCAGCCCTTCGTGGCCCCCTCGCTGTCCTTCGTGGCCGCGTTTAAGCCCTTCGTGGCATTTTCGCTGCCCTTCGTGGCCCCGTTGCAGCCCTTCGTGGCCCCCTCGCTGCTCTTCGTGACCCCGTTGCAGCCCTTTGTGGCCCCCTCGCTGCCCTTCGCGGCTGCGTTGAAGCCCTTCGTGGCCTTTTCGCTGCCCTTCGTGGCCCCATATGCATGCCCTTCGTGGCCCCTCCGCTGCCCTTCGTGGCCCCGTTGCAGCCCTTCGTGGCCCCCTCGCTGCCCTTCGTGGCCTCGTTGCAGCCCGTCGTGGTCGCCTCGCTGCCCTTCGTGGCCCCATATACGCATGCCCTTCGTGGCCCTTGCTCGTTGGCGCCCTTCGCGGCCCCATATGCATGCGCTTCGTGGCCCAGCTGTCGCCCTTCGCGGCCCTGCTGTCGCCCTTCGTGGCCCCCTCGCTGCCCTCAGTGGCCCCGTCCTTGCCCTCTGAAGCCCAATATTCGCATGCCCTTCGTGGCCCCGCTCGTTCGCGCCCGTCGTGGCCCCATATGCATACGCTTCGTGGCCCCGATGTCGCCTTTCGTGGCCCCCTCGCTGCCCTTCGTGGCCCCCTCGCTGCCCTACGCGGCCCCGTTGCTACCCTCAGTGGCCCCGTCGTTGCCCTCTGTGGCCCCCGAATTATCTGCCCTTCGTGGCCCCGCTCATTCGCGCCCTTCGTGGCCCCATACGCGTGCCCTTCGTGGCCCCGCAGTCGCCCTTGGCCCCCTCGCTGCCCTTTATGACCCCATCACTGCCTTTCGTGGCCTCGCTCTCGCTTCCGGTCGTCGTCGTTGCCGTCATCGTCGTCGCCGTCGTCGTCGTGGTCGGTCCCTTGTCCGTCCCCCTTTGGGTCGGGTTGCCGCTGGTCAGCATTACCGCTGGCCAGGCCGACGGTCCGCGGCCGCCCCGTCGCTAGCCGGGGCCCGGCCTGCAGGGAAGAAAAATATACCCCCCAAAGGGGGGTACCATCGAAGACAAAGAGGGCGGGTATCGAGGGTGTGGGAAATACACGTTGGCTGACATTCGAGCAGGTAAGAACGACCAGTCTTAAAATAAGTGTTGATGCTGTCGTTGTTGCTATTGTTGCTGTTGGTCTTGTTGGTGTTGTTGGTGGTGTTGTCGGCGTTGTTGTTGTCGCTGTTGTTGTCGTCGTCGTCGTCGGTGTTGTCGAGTTCTCCGTACTGAGGAATGATTATTGTTGATCCCCCCTCTGGTAACATATGTGTATTTCAATTGAAGTGCTCTTCCAGGGGGGTCGCACCCGATTCTTTAACTAGGAAAGTACTCCTCAATCTGCGCTGTTGGCCCCCGAACTACAACAACAACAACAACGGCTCCCGCCTGATACTTCCTCACAAATTATTCCCAAGTTGCGCTCTCGCGCAGGATTTCCTCTAACTGTACTCAGGAGTCGCGCTCTCGCGTGGGACCTTCTCACACTTATTCAGACGCCGCGCCGTCGATATTCAGGAGTCACGTTCTCGCTGCGGATTTCTTCGCGATTGATTTGGGAATCGAGCTGTCGCTCGGGACTTCCTTGCGATTCATGCAGGACGCACGCTTGAGCAACCCTCCTGCTCGACCTGGCCGCCTGGGCCATCCTTCCCGACCCGCCTGGTAGGGTCTACCCGCCCGATCTGCCCGTCTGGTTCTGCTACGTGCTTTCTGCTCCTAGCCCCCCACCTAGTCTCTCTCGTGCTCCATCCTCCTCCCTCCCCATGTCCTTCCTTCCATCCGTCCTCTCTTCCCCTGCCGTAGTGGCTGTACTAAATACACGTAGCACGTAAGAAAGATGTACCCCCAAGGGGAGATTGTCGAAGACGAAGAGGGCGGGCATCGAGGGTTCGGAATATACGTGTTGAGTGGCACGCCATCAGAACAGAGCGAACAGTCTTAAAATGATTGTTGTTGTCGTTGTTGCTGTCGTTGCCGTTGTTGTCGTTGTGTTTGTTGTCGTCGATGTTGTTGTTGGTGTTGTTGGTGTTGTTGTTCTTGAACTTTCACCTTTGAAGAATAATTATTGTTGGCTCCCCTGCCTGGCGCACATGGTTTTCAATTGAAGTGCCCCTCACGGGGCTCGCACCATTAACAAAAATCAGGGACAGTATTTGGCCTCAAACTGCGCCCCTGGCCCCCGAGTTACAACAACACCGGCTCCTGCTTTCTATTTCTTCACCATGTATTGAGAAATCAGGCTCTCGCGCGGGACGCCCTCCCAATTTATGCAGGAATCGTGCTCTCGCGTGGGACTTCTTCGCAATGTATTCAGACGCCGCGCCCTCGACACTCAGGAATCACGCTCTCGCTGTGGATTTCCTGACGATTTACTTGGGAATCGCGCTATCGCTACGCACGCTTCAGCAACCGGCCTGCTCGACCTGGCCGCCTGGGTCCGCCTTCGCGACCCGCCCATCAGGGTCTACCCGCCCGATCTGCCCGTCTGGTTCTGCCACGTGCTTTCTGTTCCGAGACCCCCTTATGCCATTCTTTCTCGTGCTCCACCCTCCTCCCCCTTGTCCCTCCCTTCCATCCGTCCTCTTTTCCTCTGCCGTAGGGGCTGCACGAATAACACGTAGCTGGTAAGAAAGCTGTACCCCCAAGGGGTACGGTCGAAGACGAAGAGGGCGGGCATCGAGGGTTCGGAAGGTACGTGTTGAGTGGCACGCGAGCAGATAAGAGCGAACAGTCTTAAATTAATGTTGGTGTTGGTGTTGTTGTTGTTGGTGCTGTTGTTGTTGCTGCTGATGTTGTTGTTGCTGCTGCTGTGGAGGAAGGGAAAGAGGGAAAGCGATAAGGAACAAGGCGGAGGGACGAGGAAAGGAGGAACGGAGGAAGGAGCGGAGAGAGGTCGGAAGAGTGAGGAGGGAGGCGGGAAGGCGAGGTGGAGGGATCCAGGGATCCGATGTCTTGCTTTCTTGGATAACGGTGTCCCCGGAAGTCCGAGCCCCTTCCACAGGACCGGCTTTTTGTTCTGAGCAGTTGTTTGACGGTCCTGCAGGCTTGCCGAGGGCCTCCACGGCCCGGAAATTACCGGAATCTCCGTTTCGTTTTTCCAATACTTTGGAGGGGGGAGGAGGGAGGGAAGGCGAAGGAGGAGGAGGCGGAGGCGGTCTGGCCGTGCGCAGTCCGCTCTGCCTGAGGTCTAGCCTCGCGGCAGGAGCGCGGCCCATGCGGGCCCTGTCCGAAGCGCGTGGCTGAGGGCGGTTGTAAGGTGCGCCCTCAGCCACGCCGTCTGGCGGCTGTGGTGTCATAGACTCTGTGGCGCCTCAGGTTGTGCGCAGGAGGAGGAGGAGGAGGGAGGAGGAGAAGGAAGGAGGAGGAGGAGGAGGAGGAGGAGGAGGAGGAGGAGGAGGAGGGAGGAGGAAGAAGAGGGAGAGGGAGGAGGAGGAGGAGGAGGAGGAGGAGGAGGAGGAGGTGGGAAGGAGGGAGGAGGGAGGACAGCGAAGGATGAATGGGTCACGTGCGGCCAGGTCTGCAGAGAGCTCCTGCCCGTTGTGGACCCAGAGCTGAGGACGGCCCCGACAGCACTGTGCGCCCAGGCCCTGCCGATTCGGCTTGAGGCTCGGGGGGGGGAAGGTTTCGGAAGTCTTTCGACAGTCTCTGGCATTCCAGGATGGTTTCCACCAGCTGCGCTTCGCCTAGATGGAGCTTTCTCTGTTTTTTTCCTGTTGCTTTCATTTTTCTACAGAGAAAGAGAAGCTACTGGCTGTCATGAAAACATGTTGTCATACAAACACGGCTGCCATGAAAAAGCACGGTTGTCATACAACAACACATCTGTTAAATGACAACCTGTAGTCATAAAGAAACAGGTGGTGTCCCATTTGTCTACGACAAGTGGTTTTCATGACAACCCTTTTTGTTGACAGCCGCGTGTAAGAATCGTCCCGAACGGACGCCGGGGAGCCGAGCTATGGCCCGAACGGCGGGGGGCCGTCTCGGAGGATGTCTCGGCCAAGTGGGGTCCCCTAGGCCCCCCAAGACCGTGCGGGGCCAGACCGTGCGGTGAGGTCTTTTGGGGCTGCGAGGTCGCTGCGCGTGTTCTGTCACCGCACCAACTCGGACGGGGCTAGAATGATTATTTTTCAAATAGTTACTCATATTTGGGAGCATGTTTTGACTTTTACCTGTTTTTCTTTCAAAATCTGCCTGTAGGAGGACATGCCCGACCTAAGGCTAGGACGAGGATAGATCCGTTCCAGAGCGTGCCGGAATGCTCCCAGAGCGCTCTGGAGCGCTCTGCGAAGGCCGCGGCGCCCGAGACATTCTCCAGAGCCGCCGGACATCAGAGATGTTCGATGTATTCTCAACCGATGTTATCCTCGTCTCGGCCTCGTCTTACTAGGGGAATGAACAATGACATAAACATAAAAGCTCGGAGGTTCCGCGCGGACTTCTTGGATCGGCGCTGGACCCCCTCCCTGGCGCGCGGAGCGCGCCAGAAGCGGCGCCAGAGGCGCCGCCAGGGGGCACCAGCGCCGATGCAAGAAATCCGCGCAGACCTCCGAGTTTTTATGTTTCTGTCATCGTTCATTCCCCTAGAAAGACGAGGCCGAGACGAGGATCACATCGGTTGAGAATCCATCGAGCATCTCTGAGGGCCCTTCTTACGAGCCATTGTGGCCCCCCCTGCATGTCTGCTCCTTCGCTCTCGCCCTACGGCGCGGCAGTGGTCCGCTGGCGTGGTCCAGGAGGGGCTTCGCCTTCGGCCATGTTTCCTCGCCTTCGGCAGCAGCTGGCGGGAGTACTGGACGGCGCGTCCGCCGGCGGAAGCTGCGCGGGAGCTCGGCGGAAGGCGGCGGCCATTCGGCTGTGTGTCCAGTCCGCTGCAGCGGTCTATTCTTGAGGCGGGCACGTCCCCTCACAGGAGGAAGATTCCAGAGTGATCAAAAAATAGTCTGGGGACGATTTTACGAATCTCTTGTTGGCAATGTTTTGAACAATGTTGGACTTGTTTTGAATTTTTCGTCTAAGATCCGCTCCGAGGTTGACCGCGCCACACGCTCGGGGAGCGATCAACTGAGCCGCCCGCCCCGTTCCTATTTTCCTTCGGCCGCGTCCTTTCCTCGTCCTCCTCTCGGCGCAATTCGCTCTGACGGCATCCCCGTTTAAGCCTCTCGTCGCCAGCGCAGTCACCCTCTGCCTAGCCGCCGACGCAAAAATGTGTCTAGTCCGCTGCAATGGTCTACTCGGTCTTGCCATCTCGACGTTTGCGTCGTGCGCTTTTTAACGGGCTCGTCCGTATGTGTGTGTGTGTTTGTGTGTGTTTGTGTGTGTGTTTTTTGTGTGTGTTTGTGTGTGTGTGTGTGCGTGCGTGCGTGCGTGCGTGCGTGCGTGCGTGTGTGTGTGTGAGAGAGAGTGATTGTGTTCGCGTGTGTGTGTGAGTGATTATGTTCGCGTGTGTGTGTGTGTGTGTGTGAGTGATTGTGTTCGCGTGTGTGTGTGTGTGCGCATGTGCGCGTGTGCGTGTGTGCGTGTGTGCGTGTGTGCGTGTGTGCGTGTGTGCGTGTGTGCGCGAGTGCGCGTGTGCGCGTGTGCGCGTGTGCGCGTGTGTGCGTGTGCGCGTGTGCGCGTGTGCGCGTGTGCGCGTGTGTGCGTGTGTGCGTGTGTGCGTGTGCGCGTGTGCGCGTGTGTGCGTGTGTGCCTGTGTGCGTTTGTGCGTGGAGGCCCGCGGCGTGCGTGTCATTCTTATGGTGCGCCATAGCCCCCGCAGGTGCGGATCATATGGTCGAGCATCAGATTAGGAGACCTCGCCCCCGAAAAGCTGGGCCAGCAGTTCTTAGCCCGCTTGTCGGAAAGCTGGCCCAATTTCTTACGCACGTTCGCTTCCGCCTTCAGCGTGAATAGCAGATGTTGGCCCAGGCTTGGTTGAAGAAGCTTCCCGGAAGCTGGTCCAGGTTTCTTACATTGTGTTGATCCTAACATCGACTATAGTGAGGAGGCTGTGGGTCGCCGGCAGCCCGAGAGGCTCGAGATCACATTTAGCCCACCGCGAGCGCCGATTTTCCCGAAGCGCTGGAAGGGTTGTACGATACATATGCGCGTGAGAAGCTACTAAGTGCGCTCATGGATCCAGAATTGGGCGGGCGACATTGCCTCTCGTGGCCTTCCGTTGCCGACCGTGCTAGTACTTGCAAAGGCAGTGTGATTGATATCATTATGGGTACTCGCATCCGTACCAATATCAGTCATCTTCTTAGTAGTTGCCTCAGTTTTAACATTCGCATGAGCATCAGCAGTCGCATTCGTATCAGCATTCGAGTACGAGTGCGAGTATCCTCAGCATACGCAATATGAGCAGATCGTCTCTTGTTCCATGCAAGTGCCAGTCGCGATATCAGCCGCGGTGCTGGTAGTCAGTAGCTTTAGTATCGATTTCATTTTCTGTCTACCAGCACCCGAACTCGTTTCAGTAGTGGCTGTTGTGATCGCGTCGTCGTTCGTGCGAGTCCCCGCATTTGTATTAACCTCAGCCATCGTAGCAGTAAGATTGAGCAGTTGGACTGACAGGTTTAGCCTTACCTTCAGCATCAGATTATTCGTATTGTTGCTGGGCGTGGCTTTCGAAGAGAACGTCGCCTTGCTTCTGTACTCTGTAGGCGGCTTGCCCGCAAGGGCTCCTCACCAGTTCCCTAAGGGCCCAGAGGTGGACGGTCAGGTCCCCGTGCAGCAGGCTCTGGAAGGCCTTCAGCCGCAACGGCGTCACTCTACACATTACAAAGCGAGTCTGCCGCCGGCGCCGAGTTTCGTCAACGCAGTGTGGGTGGGTGGCGGGTGGGCCGTCGCGGGCGGGTCGCGGGTGGGTCGCGGGTGGGTCGCGAGTGGGGCGCCCGTGCTTCTGCATAACAAGTGCAGCATGGTGCATAGAGCGGGGGGGGGCGCCACAATCCGATCCGCATTTGCGAAGGCGCTACGGCGCCTTAACATCGCTCTGTTGCGTCGCCGCGGCCGGGCTGTGCTCAGGAAGCTGGCCCCGAAGTGGCCCTCTGTTCGGCAGCGGCGAAAGAAGGTTGCTGTGCTGCCGGCCCGCTGCCTCGCTCCGAGCTCGGAGCCCGAGCCCGCTCCGCCTCCGGGCTGGCGGCGCTGGAGACTCTTGCGCAGCGGTCAGCGCGCGCCTGCGAGCTCCACGAGAAGCCTCCATGGCGCGCGGCGGCCTCGGTGGGCGAGGGCGGGCGGGCGTCGGCGCGGGATGCTCGTGCTCCGCGGCCGAGCCCGCTCCGCCTCCGGGCTGGCGGCGCTGGAGATTCTCACACGGCGCGCGCCTCCGAGCGCCACGAGACGCCTCCGTGGCGCGCGGCGGCCCCTGTGGGCGAGGGCGGGCCGGCCTCGGCGCGGGGCGCTCGCGCTCCGCGGCCCCAGCCTCGACCCCGCCAGCGCGGCCGTCCTCGCCGAAGTGCCGGGCGAGCGGCGCGGGGGAGTGGCCCGCGACGGGCAGAGTCAGCCACGTGGCCCCCCCCTCCCAGACCCCCGGCGTCACGAGTTTTTCCTGGCGTCGGCTCTCAGAGGTTTCGGCCCGTTCCCCAGGGCCGGCTTCTCATCCCGAGTCCTCTCTTGCCGGTCCTGAGGCCCGGCAAGTCAAGCAGTGGCGAAGCGTTCTGGCTCGCCTATAGCCCTACCAAACAATGTCTAAGAACTTGTTGTGGTTCCCACGAAATGTTCCTAGAACATTTCTGGCTGGGAGTGTCTTGTTTTAACACATCGGGGCTGTATTCTGAGAGGATGGTTTCTGTTCGTAGGATTTTTTAAACGCTCTGAGAACACTTCGTGGCAGGACTACAGGAACGCCGGGACGGCCGGTCCCTGCTCAAGCCAGGGCCCCCAGAGGCCGGAAATCATGAAACAGTGTCCGCCGTGGTTTTTGCATGGCTCGAGCCCAGACATGCGACGTCCTGATTGTTTCAGGACGGCGTCCCCGGAAGTCCCGGCCCTTTCCCCGGGGCCGGTTTTTCGTCCTGAGTCGTCTTTTGACGATCCCGAGGCCCGGCAAGGGCCCCCCGAGGCCGAAAATATTCAAAAACCTCCCGTCCTGATTTTCTTACGACGCGATCATGCCTGGGAGGGGGTCTGGGCTCCGAGGTCGGCCTTATAGGCGGCGGCGGCAGCCTCCGCGGCGGCGCGGCCGATCCGCAGGCAGAGCGGCCAGGCGCCGGGGCGACGCTGCGCGAACGGGCTGCTCCGGGCGCGCCGCGCCCGCGGCTGCGCGAGCTGCTCCGAGCTGCGCGAGCTGCGCGAGCTGCTCCGAGCTGCTCCGAGCTGCTCCGAGCTGCGCGAGCTGCTCCAGGCTCCGGACGCTGCGCGAGCTGCTCCGAGCTGCTCGAGGCGGCGTTCCGGGTGGGGCCGTGGCCGGTGGGCTAGCGGCACGCCGCCTGCCAGGGCTGCCCCGCCGGGACCTCCCCAGCACGCCGGGCTTCCGCGCGGCCACGGCGCGCAGAGCTCCCCGCTCTCCTCACACCGTATTCCGGCCCGCCGCGGTGCAGTCTCAGAGGAGCCCTCCAGGATAGGCTCCGGCTCCTTCGAGGGCCTCGCCGCCGAAGAAGGCAGCAGGAGCCTGGGGAGAACGAGGGGATGCGTGATGAGGTGGAGCCGGTGGCATTCGGCAATGTGCCGACGTTCACAGGTGCCCCCCCATAAATACGCCCCTTCAGGTATGTCTTCCTTTCCCCAACATCGATCGAGCCAGGTGGGGAGACACAGACCTCATCCTAGCTTAAGTCAACTGGGCAGATCGTCACAGCCACGGCGCTGCGGCAAGGGCCGAGAGAGAGCCTCGCGCGGGGCACCCCGGTCGCGGCCGCGACCCAGCTGACGGCCGCGATTGCCAAAGAGCCCACGCGCCCCCGCCCGAGGAGGCAGAACAGCTCGCCAGGGCGGCGCTCGAAGCGGCGCGCGCGCCTCCGCGCTGCAGGGCCTGCGCGCGGCGTGCGGGCGCGCGCGCGGCGGCGCGAAGAGCTGCTGGAGCACGCGGCCAGGCGAATGCCGCTGGTGACGAAGGAACAGCACACACACAGGTGGATCGGAGGGAGGAGGACCAGCCATGGACATGGGTGCAGGTTTTCGGATCACGGGGGAGGCCCCCGTTTTGAGCGGGGACCCCCCATCCGACAACACGCACCCCATAGCCCCTTCCGTCCCCCACGGGTACACTGGAGACCCATGCCAAGAAACACCCTTGCATAAGCATGAACGTTACGAGGACCAGACTGATTTCTTGGGCCTGCGCTGCACAAAGAGGGACAACGACCCATCGACCCCGCTTCTGCCCGCCTCCCCTGGCGTCACCGTGCGGTGAGAGATTTGAGGACTTCGAGGTCACCGCACGGTCCGTCACCTCGCCGCTTTGGGGCCCAGACCTGGGCAACCGAGCCCTCGGCAGCAGGCGCGGGTGTGACTCCTGAGAATTTCACTGTCCGCCTTGTCAGGAGTTTGCGCGCCGACGCTTTCGGGGAGCAGGTGGCCAAGCACTCCAACCACATTCAGACCGACGTCGCGTGGGAGCGGTGGTGGTGCAGGGGCGCAACCTTGGCCCGCTCTATCTTGAGACCTGCGAGTGGCGCCCTGGTCCCCAGAACTCGGGGGCGCCGATTCCTTCGCGGCGTGAGCCCGAGAGCTCCCGGCACCTCAGCTACCCGGATGCGCACGTTCTGAAACGCAGAGCGCACCGTGGTCAAGACGTATGTGGTAACACGTCGCGTGTTGGCTCGAAATGTTTGGCTGCGTTTTGCGCCGCTTCGACCGGCACCTGCTGGCATCGTGCCCGCCTGCGCTTGTGGGTTCAGAAGTTCGCCCACGCGTTTTAGCGAACGCATCGCGCCAAACGTACGCATTCGCTCTTTTTGTTGAGCCACGTGCCACCACGCTACGGTTGCGTGCTGCGTGTCGAGGCGGCTGAGCTCGACACCATCCGCAGGACCGGGATGATGGTCCAGCGGCCAACAAGTGGGCCCCATAGGTCGTCATGTTGCTTGCTAGGGAGAGCGAAAGACATGGTGATTTCCAGCGCGGGCCCCGAACCGCATTTTGTTACACTATGAACTTGCAAGGTGCAAGCCGTGCGTTGCAATGTATACGGTGCACGTTGCGCGGCTTAAGTTTGGAGGGGCCAGTTATGTGGTGCAACTCATGCGGCGCAAACGATGCGGTGCAAGCTATGTGGTGTAAGGCACGTGATGGAAGCCATGCGGGCCAATCTATGCAGTACAACACATGTGGTGCAAGCTATGTGTTGTAAGCTGTGTGGTGTGAGCTATGTGCTTCGAGTTTTGTGGTGTACGGTATGTGGTCGAAGCCACATGGTGCAAGCCATGTTGCGCTTTCTCTGTGGTGCAAGCTGTGTAGTGCAAGCTATGCGGCCGTCCAGCACACGAGGCGCCCACGAGGCGCCCACAGGTGGCCACGGGCATGCACCACGCGAAACCTCTCCACACGCACCATGCGCACTTGGCGCCAACGAGGCGCCCACGACCTGGCACCAACAGGACACCAGGCGAACCTCGACAGATCCGCCTCGCGCACGGGGCGCCCACGAGGCGCCCACGACCGTGCACCAACCTGGGCACCAGGCCAAGCCTCGACAGAGTCGCCCAGTCCTTCCAAAAACCAGAGACAGAACCCCCTCAGAGCAGACACGGTTGAGAAACGTCAGCCTCGACAGACTCGTCCGATTCGTTCAAGATTCAGACAAGAAGCCTTGCAGCAGGGCGGGGCGGTGGCTCGACAGCCTTTTTATCGCGCGGAGCTCACCTGGAACGCGCGCGCGCGCCGACGCCGCAGCGGGGCTTTGAGGCAGAGTGCGGCAACACAGGCAGACAAGCCTTGCTTAAGAGATCATCCACTCCTCCTGCCCGTCTTCCCCTGCCTCATCGTTCCCCTCACCTCCGCCCCGCCTGGGGAGCACGGCATGCCTATTTCTACTCGTCCTTCCTCCTCTTCCTGCTCCTCCTCTTCCTCCTCCTCCTCCTTTCCCTCGTTCCCCTCCACGCATCCCGTCCTCCGTCCCGAGGAGAACAACCACGACGACGGCGGCGACAGCGACATCCCCCTTCCCGACGACGGCGGCGGCGCCAGCGAGAACGACGGCGGCGACGACGACGATGGCGGCGTTCAGCGAGGGAACAGTCGGGGGCAGCGACGGCGGCCTAGGCATCGTCCGATATGTTTAGTTGTTCACCTTGCGGCCCCAGAGCTCCCGACCCCTTCCTCAAGTCCGGTTGTTTGGGTCCCAGATCCATTTCTGATGGTCCCGAGGCCCGAGAAATACCCGTGGCCCCGAAATCGCGCAGCGATTTCCAGGGCAGTGAAACTTGAGGAGACCAGTTCTCCCCATCTCGTTGCATCGTGGCCTCGTAACCTCACACCTGGCGCTCTGCAAGGAGCGGGCGGTGTCTCTCACGCGCCCTTGCGCTCTGGTGGAGCGAGTCTCCCATGAAGACCCCGTCCAGCTGCACGGGGCCTAGCTGCCCACTGCGTGTGTGGGAGCGCAATGCCAGGGAGTGGTGACGATCAATGTTACCAGTGGCCGACATGCAGGAAGAACGCGGGGATTAAACAAATCAGATCGTCGGAGATCTGGGGGACGGCGGCGACCGGCGGCGGCGGCGATGACGACGCCGACGACGGCGGGCGGCGGCGGCGACGTCGAGGGCGCGCAGCTCCCCAGGAACAAGTGGGGGCAGCTGGCGGCGCACGTGGCGCGCGGCGGGGCGGCCTCGGCGCTCGGCGAGCGAGCGCCGCCTCCGCGCGCGGCTCGCGGCGCCAACAAAGGCCGAGGGGCGACGACGCCCGCGCCGCTGGCGACGTCCTCGCGTCGCCAGGAAGGCCAGGTCGGGCGAGAAGGGTTCGAGGTTCTCTGTTCCCGCGCGTTTTCGACGCCTCTCGGCGGTTTTCCCCAGCATCGGGATGCTTCCCAGCAGCTGCGCCTCGCCGAGGGCGTGCCGGGGGTGCCCAGATCGTCCCGAGCAGCCGCCGGAGACCCGATGTATGGACCCGACAGCCAGACGACGCCCACGCGCGCCGACGACGCAGACGTCCTCACCTGACGTCCGTTGCTCTCCGCCAGCGGCTTGCGCTCGCACGCTCTCTCGGACTTTCCTGCTATGTTGTTACGCACACAGTTGCCGAGGTAAAAGTGTGCGCGTGCGTGTGAGCGTGTCTGTGTGTGTGTGTTGTGTGTGCGTGTGATTGTGTTTTGTGCGTGCGTGCGTGCGTGCGTGCGTGCCCTGCGTGCGTGCGTGCCTTGCGTGCGTGCGTGCCTTGCGTGCGTGCGTGCCTTGCTTGCGTGCGTGCGTGCGTGCCTTGCGTGCGTGCGTGCGTGTGGGAACGTGTCTGCGTCTGTGCGTCATTGGTGTGTTGCGATTGCGTTTGTGGTTGATGTGTTGCGCCGTGTTGCTGCGGCTGCCTGCGCTCGTCATGCGGATCAGATGTTAAATTTGACGCGCGTTGCCGTGCTATTCCAGTAAGTGTAGCCCGAGCAGACGGCAGTATGCAACATCAAAGTTGAGTGAGGTGCGACTTGCCGCGATGCTTCTCAGTCGTAAACCATCTGAAAGCGTGGTAACCATTGAAGGTGGCATCAACGCAGATACCACGTTGCAGCAGATCCTTGCCCTCGCCGCTAGAGTATTCGGCATCGTGTTATTGTTATTTCTCCTCCCACGCCTCATCATCATGATCCTCTTACGCCTTCTATTGTTGCCGATACTCTTCCTCGTCGATGCTATGCCTCCGCGTCGTCATCGTATGTTCTCGCGAGTGCACGCGGTTCTCTCTCTCTCTCTCTCTCTCCACAAATGTTTTATTTGCCCCGCTCGGTTGGAACCGCTTCCTCCGTGCATGTAAGCGCAGGTCTCCGCGGCCACTGCTCTCAAGGTTTGTCCGCATTGGCAACATCGCGTATCGAACTACTCTATACGTACACTGACGACTCGGCGAGGCATCGCGTCTCTTTCGGGCAGGAGATGGAGCAACTTCCTCCTCCTCCTCCTCACCCTCCTCCCCCTCCTCCTCCTCAAAATCCTTCTCGTCCTCCTCCTCCTCCTCAGTGATGCGATGGCCAGGTACAGAGGAAGGACGAACATGAATGGCAGGGCGTAGGGTTTGCCGAGGCGAAAATGAGGCAGACATGCACCACGATGCGTGCCATCATATGCGCGCGTTGTCAAACATCGGCGGGTGGATTGTTGGTGCACGACGCTCCTCCTCCTCCTCCTCCTCCTGCTCCTGCTCCTCCTCCCCCTCCCCCTCCTCTCCCCTCCCCTCCCCCCTCCTCCTCCTCCCCCTCCTCCCCTCCTCCTCCTCCTCCTTACCCTCCTCCTCCCTCTCCTCCTTCTCCCCCTCCTCCTCCTCCTCCTTCTCCTCCTCCTGCTCCTCCTCCTGCTCCTCCTCGTAGTTGGATGGTCTGCGCCACGCATTGTTGTGGTTGGCCTGCTGGGCGGCAACCGACAACGGCATGTAGCAGCAGTGCGTCACGCGCCGACAGAGGGGTAGAGGGAGGGCGGGCGGTGGCCGCCGACTGGCATGCCTGGAAGGGTCGGCAGCTATAGACAAACATCGTTTTAGCTCGGCGGCGCCGTGTGAAATTAGGCGGGACATTGGAGGCGATCGTCCAATTGACGCAGCCATGGCAGGATAACCCACGAAAGCAGAACTAGATGCTGTGGTGGGAGTGGTTGCTGTAGCTCCAGAACAACTGCCGTACTCCCGCCAGCTTGGTGGATGTGCAGAGGGGGCAGAGATACAGGCGGAGATGATGGGGTCGGAGGGTCGCGCCGCATCGGCGATGCCTCGGCGATGTGGCTGGATTCAGATGCCGATTTTATCCGTCCTGAAGTCGCCGATGCATCGGCGATGCCTCGGCGATCCCACGACCTCATTCATTCCTGCAACATGTGGGTGGCATCCAAGAGAAGGAATGGAAAGTAGGATGAAGTGATATTGATCGCGACATGGTTTCCTTTACCGATCTCCGGCCTGAACAGAGCAGGGACCGCGCTACACCGTTGTTCCATCCCGCTTGGGGTGAATGCCACGGCCAATGCGAAGCCGTCCGGCCTTGGCCCTGCCATTCTGGGGCTCTGGGGAGTCTTCTTAAAAGTGTTAAGGAGAATCTCAACACGGCCTTGGCCATTGCAGCGTTCAGTCTTGGTCATGGTTACCATTTTTCCCCTCCGCCACACCATCCAAAATCGGAAGCTGGGCGAGGGCTGGCAAATCCGTGGCTGCTAAAACGGTCTTCCAGGAAGAAAGCAACACATTCCCAGAATGAAGCCCAGCGCGCTGAATCGTACAATGGGCTGCTCCCCGAAGCAAACATCCTGGAGCTCCGTTTTAGCAGCCACGGGTTTGTCAGCCTTCGCCTGTGACATGACCTCAAGCTTCGCGCGGCCCGCTTAGTTTCGACCGGAAGAGGTGCGCTCTCGACCCGCGAATCAAAAAAACTGTGACATGACCTCGGATCCCCTCTCGGCGCCCCAGGTGGCTGCGCGGCACACTCCACGCCCCAGAGAGCCACAGGCCCCTCGGCCGTCGTTGAGGGCAGGCTGAGTCCGGCCTCCCTCCCGGGGCTCGCGCCGCGCACGCGCACGCCAGCGAGGCCGACAGGGCCGCCTGCGATCCGATGTTCGGTCTGCGGGCCGGGCCCACGCTGCCCATTCGACCGGTTCTGGCTCCGGGAACGGGCATCGGCCGGGGACGGCCGGAGCCGGGCGCAGCGATCCGCTTCGAGCCGTCGATTCGGGAGGAGCCGGTGGCGATGCGATGCGCTCCCGATGCGATGCGGCTTCGCGGTTCGATCCGGCCCTGGCTTGCCCGAGTGGCTCGCTAGCGGCCGCTCAGTGAGGGGTCTGGTGGTCAGCAGCCCTACAGCACGAGGCGTTGCAACCTTACTGTGCAGCCGAGCATTCCACTCTGAGGTCGCACGGGGGTGACTACAAGCCACGAGCTCAGCAGAGGCATCCACAACGGTGCTTCCTCATGCGGAGGGAATGATCACGGTGACTACAAGCCACGAGCTCAGCAGAGGCATCCACAACGGTGCTTCCTCATGCGGAGGGAATGATCACGGTCACCGACCGCATCATCGTTTATGTGGGCGTTGATTTTGTTGATAGGCTGGGCAAAAGAGAGCGAATACATTTGAGCACAGGTTGCGTACATCCTTCTGTGGCTAGTTTGCCCAATCCAGGGCAGGCCAGAGCAGCCCACATCAGTCAACAACATTATGGACATCTGAATGGGCCGCGGAAGCAACTTCTGGAAGCGTCGCAGCAGCGCAGGAACGATGGTACCCAGCACTCTGCGCAATTTGGAGATGGGAAGCCCAGACAGCTCCCTGGGCCCTCATATCTTTTGCCTGGTAGCTGGGCCCAGCAATTTCACTGCCCAGCCCCCGCCCGGGACAGCCCCACTACACCATGCTGCAGCCATGAGGCGCCAACAGCGGTCTCCCACAGCCTTCACACGTCTCGTTCACAACTCCCTGCTCGAAGAGGGGCCTCGGCGAGGACGCGCAGGGGTGACCCTGCCAGTATCCGACTTGATATGTTCAATCCGCGACCCGGGAGCTCTCCCCTGCCCCGGGAGTAGTTTTGCGCCCCGGATCCATGGTTGGTTGCCCCACGGGTCGATCGTCTATAAGCAGGAACACGCCCATGCGGGAAGCAGCGTACCGTCGGAGAGCTGGGGATACGGAGGGGGACGGGACGGGGGGATGCGAGCTGTGCGTGCAAGCCTCGGGTGCTGCTGCGGAGAGTGCGCGGCCATAATTACCACCTTGGCGTCTGCGACACGGCACGCCCCCCCCCCACGGGCGTGGCTGCGTGGCGGGAGGCGGCGAGGGCCGGCAGTCGAGCTGGAGGCTCCCCGGTTGCAGCGCCCAAGCGCTGCAGACCAGGCGGCCCCAGGGAGCACCCAGCCCCCAGTCGAGCGGGTGCAGCAGCACGACCCGCGGGGCACCTTCTGCCCCCATCGGAAGCGAGACGTCCCACGGCCCGCCTCCCCCTCCTCCCCACCCCTCCTGCTGCGGGGTGTCCCTCGGGCCTGCCCGGCATCCCCTCCCTCTCGGCCGTGCGCTTCTCCTCGGCTCTGCGAACCAGCCCAGTTCACCATCGTACGTTCGAGCCTGGCCTTCTACGGTGTAAGGCGGTGGGACCTCGTCTTTCTCGTCGCTGCCGTTGCTGCCTGCGTGCCCCCCCACGCCCTTGCGGTGGAGTGTCGCTCCTCCCGACCTCTCCTCGCCATCCTTCCACCGCAGCACCGGCACACGCCCAGCCCTGAAGTGCGGGGCCACCAGGGCTGGGCGCGCGCGCGTGCTTGCCAGTCCAGCCCGCGACCTGCCACGGCGGGCGGCTCATCCTCACCCTCCCCTCATCACCATCTCACATCGTTCCATCAGCAGCGCAATCACCGTACCACCACCACCAGCATGACAATCGTCAGCATCCTCACCATCATCAGCAGCATCACCAGCAGCATCGCCTCCCCTCTGCCTGCTGCCTTCCTCTTTCTGCTTTTGCTGCTGCTGTCCTCCGCGTGGCTATGTGCTCTGCTGCCGTGCCAGTACCGCTAAGGCGTGCAGGAGGGGCACGTCGGTCCACAGCATGGTTGCGAGAGTGCCTGGCTGCCGTAGGAAACAGCAAAAAAAACATCCCCCTCTCGCCCCGCCCCGTCTCCCCGCCCCCGCCCCGCTCCCCGTCCCTCTCGCCACCCGTTGGCGCCGACGCCCCCCCCCGCCCCCGCCCCTCTCAGCTCCTCCCCAGACCCCCGACGTCGCGATTTTTCACAGCCTCGACCCCCGGAGGTTTGGACCCCTTCCCGGGGACCGGTCTATATTCTCGAGTCATTTTTGGACGGTCCCGAGGCCCGGGAAGGGCCCCAATGGGGCCGAGAGTGGCGCAAAACCTCCCGTCGTGATTTCTTCCTTGCTCGAGGAAGCCTCGGTCCCTCTCCCCCCCCCGCTGGAGCCGCCGGCCCTCCCCCCCTGCACCCGCCCCTCCCTGCGCCTCTCCCCGCGCCTGCAGCGTCCGCCCTGCCCCTCCCCCCGCCCCTCCCTGCCACCCCGCCCCTCCCTGCCCCTCCCCCCGCCCTGCCCCTCCCCCCGCCCCCGCCCCTCCCTGCCCCTCCCCCCCCGCGCCTGCAGAGCCCCTCCGAGAGAAGCCCCCCTCCGAGAGCCTCTCGGCGGGGCGCTGCCGCCGTCGCTGCTGCCCACTCTTTCGCTTCGCCCTCCGCCCGGCGGGCCTGCGCTCCCCCGCCGCCTCGCCGCCCCCCGGGCCCGGGAGGAGGAGGAGGAGGAGAAGGAGGAGGAGGAGGAGAATCTTAAGGAGGAGGAGAATCTTAAGGAGGAGGAGGGGGAGGGGGAGGGGGAGCGGGAGGAGGAGGAGGATGAGGCGGAGGCGGAGGAAGAGGAGGAGGCGGAGGAGGAGGAGGAGGAGGAGGAGGCAGGGCAGACATCCAGCGTCTCGAGACAAGCGGGACGGATGCTTTTCGTAGTTTTCTGCCTCCCCGGGTCCTTGCTGGGCCCCGTGGGCCGTCAAAAAAACGCCTCGGGGTGAAAGACTGGCCCGGGGGAAGTGGTCGAGAGGTCGGGGGCCCGCGTTGCGGAAAAACCGAGACTTTGGATGGTTTGGGGGCCGCACCTCCTCAATGCTCGCCTCCCCCCCCGGGCCCTCGCGGCCCGGCGAGAAGCGCGCGCGGAGGCGCCCGGATCCCCCGCGGGCACACATGGCACTGGAAGGCGTGTCGCCGCGCCCGCGCGCCCCTTCCCACCGATCCCCGGGCCTCCTCGCCCTCGGTCCTCGGTCCGCGCTCCTCGCCCCCTCCCTTTCGCACAGCACCGGCGCCCGCGAAAATAGAAGACGCCCGCCCGTAGAGGTGCCGTGAAGAGTCGCCCTGGACCCCCGCATCTCGATCCATCTCAGGAGGGGAAAAAACACAGACACAATTAATCGGCGATTCCTAGAAAATATGGGAAAATATGGGAAGTGGGGGGGGAGACAAGAACCCAGAAAATGTGGGAAAATATGGGGGATATGTTCATTTGTGTGTATTTATTTGTGTGTCCCAGTTCCCCTTCACCATCGCCCTCCTCGCCCGCGCCCTCCTCCCCCTCCTCGCCCTCCTCGCCCTCGCCCGCCCCTCGCCCGCCCTGTCGCGCAGAAAAGCTCTGGGCCTCCAGGGCGAGCGGCACGAGGGGGCGGGCCGAGCGAAGGGCGGCCAGGGGGCGGAGGCGTCGGCGCACGGCGCCGTGGGCGGGCTCCAGCGAGCTCACGTTTTGAGAGCTGCGTCTAGTCAGGAGGGAAAGAAACACACAGACACAATTAATCGTCGATCCCCAGGAAAAAATTGGGAAAATATGGGGCATGTTGTTATCTGTGTGTATTTATGTGTGTGTGTGTGTGTCCTGGGGCCCCTTCATTTATGTCGGGCGTGTCCCTCTCTGGGAGGAATATATGCAAAACTAGTCCAGACATGGTCTGGGGACGATGCCTCGAATATTTGTTTGGGCATGTGCTGTGCAGTCTTGGGCCATGTCTTACTTGTGGTCCCAAGTCTGCCTGTAGGGGGGACATGCCCGACCTAAAGCTGCGTGCCAAAAGCAGAGCGTCCGAATGTTTAGATTTTTTTGTGTTCGCGCTCGACTCTGGGCCGTGCTTGCTCTCCTTGAGCAGCGCACCGACAGCAAGGCCCCTGTTCACCACCACCACCACCCCGACCCTCCTCGCCCTGGGGTTCAGTCGGGCCTGTACCCCTACAGGGGGAAGGTTCAAGCGCAGTCCAAAGAGATAGTCTGGGAACGATGTGCTGATAAGTTGTTGAATCGGTTTGCACATCTGTTTGGCTATCTGTGATTCTTCGCCGACAAAACCCTTGTAGGGGGACGGGCCCGACCGACACTGACAGCAGGGCCACTCACTGCTCACCACCACCGCCCCGGCCCTCCTCGCCCCGGGCCCTGGATCCGCACCTCCTCGACCCCCCCGGCCGCACCGCAGCTCTGGGCCTCCAGGGTGTGCGCGGCGCAAAAAAAAAACGGAGTCGACTGCGCCGACGACATGGACGCACCAAGCTGCCCGCGTAGGGTCGCACGCGAGCGCCCTCGTCTCCACACGGAGTCGACTGCGCCGAGGAGGAGGAGGAGGAGGAGGAGGAGGAGGAGGAGGAGGAGGAGGAGGAGGAGGAGGAGGGAGGAGGAGGAGGAGGAGGAGGAGGAGGAGGAGGAGGAGGACATTGGTGCGCAAGTTGCCCGCGCACGGTCGCGCGTAAGCGCGCTCGTCTCCAGTCGGTTGCGCCGACATTGGCGCGCAAGCTGCCCGCACAAGGTCGCACGCAGGCCGCTGCGTCAGGTCTCCAGGCTATACCGCGTAAGACCCGTTTCTTCTCGTCTCGTCGCCTTGATAGGGGTCCGAGTAGGTGGGGTCGAAGGATCGCGCCGCATCGACGATGCATCGACGAGTCGGCTCGATGTGGGGCCCCATTTTCTTTGCGCTGGCGTCGCCGATGCACCGCCAACGTCGCCGATGCATCACCGATGCATCGGCGATGCATCGCCCTCCGACCCCTTCTGCTCCGACCTCATTTCGCAAAGTTTCCTCGGGAGGTCTTTGATGTTGCAGGGGACCCCCTAAGTTTTCCGCTGGCAGTGGAACTGGTCCTTCCCCTTCTCGTCCTTCTCCTCCTCAGGCCTCATCACCACCAGAGGTCCTCATCTCCCTCACCATCGTCAGCGGTGGCCGCCGCGGGGGAATACGCCCTGCCGCCGTGAGTGTGGACGGAGCGGAGGGGGGGGGCAGTAGCCGCTGGCGGCGTTTGGGCCACGAATGTTCTCAGAACATTTCGGCGGAGTTTTCCCGCAACGTTCTGGTCGCGGACGGGCTCCGTCTGGGACGAAGTGGTCCTGTAGCATCTTGGCTCGGGCTAGCTTCGCTCCCCAGGGGAGTTTGGCGTGCGCGCAGTTCTCATCGGGACTGGCGCCTGAGGGGCCCGCTCCCTGCATACAGTCAACCCGCACAGTAAGGATGGGCAACCCTCCCAAGGGCATACCCTTGCATCCCGGCCCCTTCGGCCCATCCTTAGCGCATTTCGATGGCCAGCCTCGGTCGAAAAACGTTGACATGGCCCTCCGAGGCCCTTGCATCCTGCCCGCGCGTCCTGATACGGGCCGCCGAACCCAGACCCCCGAGGAGGAGGAGGAGGAGGAGGAGGAGGAGGAGGAGGAGGAGGAGGAGGAGGAGGAGGAGGAGGAGGAGGAGGAGGAGGAGGAGTGGGGAGGAGGAGGGGGAGGAGGACGACCACGACGGATTTTTTCCTCACGCCGACCGCCCGAGGCCTCGGCCCCTTCTCCTCGGGACCGGTCTCTCGCCCCGATCGCCGTTCTCGGACGGCCCCGCGAGGCCCGCCACGGGCGCCCGGGGGCCGCACGCGGCGAAACGCCTCCCGCCGTCCCGCCGTGACTGTTGTCGCTGCTCGAGGGGGGGGCCTGGGGATCTGCGGGTCGACGGCGCGCTGCCGCCGAAGGGCGGCGGCGGGCGCCGCAGCGCCGGGCCCGCCGCGGCCGCGGCCCTGTGGGCCCGCGGCGCGGCCCGGTGGGAGGGCGGGCGGCCAGGCGTCCCCCGCGTGCCATGCCTCGGGGCCCCCCCGGCGCGGCCGCGGGCCTGCAGGCCGACGAGGCGCAAGAGTGACCCTTCGACGGCGTGGCCTCTGGTGCGGGCCCAAGGGGGTCCCCCGATCTGGGGGGTTTCTCCGAAGGGCTTGGGCGACCCGTCTTCTCTCCTCTCTCCTCCTCTCTCCTCTCTCCTCCTCTCTCCTCCTCCTCCCCTCCTCCTCCCTCCTCCTCCTCCTCCTCCTCCTCCTCCTCCTCCTCCTCCTCCTCCTCCTCCTCCAAAGCATCGAATTCTACAACGTCGCCGCCATCACCTGCCTCTCCTACATCGGCCAGCTCTACCCGCCTACGCCCTGTTTTCTAGCCAAGGAGCTCCACGCGCTGCTCAATTTTTTTTTCGAGCAGCCCCTTCCAGTTTCACGAAACTGGACATTCTCTCGTTCAAGCGCTGGACTGGAGTGGAGACACCACAAGGACTAGAAGCGCTTCTCTCGGCTACCATCTGGCGCACAGCCTCCACAACACGTATATTTTGGACGCGCCTTCTTCGTGAACGCCAAGCTGTTGCCGAAGATCGATTGCCAGTCTGCCAAGTTGTCCTCGGACATTGGTGCGCCGATTGCTGGGAGGACACACATTCCATCGCGCAGCGCTTCGAGCAGATCGTGACGGGCCAGCTCTACCCAATATGCAATGGTTCCATCCACAAGTCTCTGGAGCGCTCGCTCGGCACCCCGCAACGTGCGGCCCACGGCTGCTGCTGGTCGCCAAGCTATCATAGACAAAGACCGCGACAGAGCCCAGGACACGGGTCACCTGATCGATCGACTTGACGAGGAGGGTCGTGGCAAGGCCCATGGCAAGGGAACGGAAGCCAAGCGCAAATCGCCGCAGTCCGCCTACTTGCACGAGCTGCAGTCCGCACTGTACATCGACACCTTCGACATGACCATCCTCAAGCGCCTCTAGTCATGGTTCCCGCTTCTCGGCATGCTCTCCCATCGGCTCGCTCCTTTTCAAGAAGTTGTTCAAGATTCGCCCACGCATCCCACTACCGCTAAGCCTTCGCAGACGCCCACCGCCGAGCAATCCATTGCATACATGAACGAGCGTGCTGAAGCATGGGCAGCCCGCTGGATCCCGAACGTCTTCCATGACCCCAACTACGACGACGACCGCGACTGGATGGAGTGGTGGGTCCCGTACCTCACGAGCTGCCTTCGCCGCCGACAGTTCGACATCATGTTCGACATCAACATCAGTCCATGGAACAATGGTGGGCGCTGCCACACTGTCCCTCTTGAGATCTGCGACCGCCGCTGGCACAGCTCATCACGCGCACGCAGCCGACGCTACACCATCTACCAGTCCGCCCATCCTTCGGCAGCCACACAGCGAAAACGTGACGAAGAAACCAGAGAGCACCGTGCCCGCCGCCGCTGGTTATCCCCCCATGACGTTCGTGATGAAGACAACTGGCTCCCCGACGACACTGCTAACGGGGGCAATAACGACCAACCGAAAGACCTGCTTGGCATCGACGACTGGCCCGTCTCCCTGGCGAACAGATGGGCAGCACTACGTCGCCATCTCGCTCGAGCTCCTCCATCCGCGCTGTGGCCCGCGCTCAAGACACTGGCGGGCGCCTGGGCGACCAGCTACCGCATGCACGTCTAACCGCACAAGCGCCACTGTCTCTTCGGCTGCCCGATCTCCGAGCCCAAGCGCAACATCGTGCCCAAGGATGCAGAGCCACCTCTGCTTGCCTCGCGGACAAGTCTACAACGATATCCTCGCACGGATGGGCCTTCCCGGCGAGCAGAGCGACGACAACCGCATCGACCACACTATCACTCACCTCGCCGTCGCCTTGAAGACATGCAACTTTTTCCGAGCCCAGCCGTCTGACTACGGCACCGCGACCTCCTGCCGCGAGTTCAGGGCGCCCGCCGACGGCAACATCAACTCCTACAACATGAGCAAGGCGGCTGTCGCCGCTTCGCGTCGCGCCCTGAGGCTGCCTGTTTGCCTCGCGGGAAGCGCGGGGCCGCTCGGGCGTCCGTGAAGGTGAAGACGTCTCTTCCGAGGGACGTTCGCTCCTCCTCCTCCTCCTCCCCCTCCTCCTCCTCCTCCTCCTCCTCCGTTGCCATTTTGGCTCAAGTTGGGGACAGGCCCCCTTTGAGCGCGGCAGCTCTCTTCAGAGGGCAATCTGGGGTCAGACCCAGGCGGGCGCTCCATCTCCCCAGCCGCCTCATTTTGTGAGCGGCCACATGGCGGGCAGCGCAGCGACGGCTCCTGGCGATGACACGCTCGCTCGCGTACTCTCGGGCATCGAGGGGCTTGGCACGCGCGTGACCCAGGTCGAGGGCCACCTCGGCGACAGGAAGGCCATCAGGGAAGAGGTCTTCGCGCTTCATCAGAAGTTCGAAGTTCTCGCCGAGCAGTTGGCTAGCGTGCAGGCCACAACGGACGCGATGAGCGACGCGCCGGCAAATCTAGGGGAATCCGACGTCATCAAGAGACTGCAGACCCAAGCCGACACCACCGCGCTGCAGCTGAAGGGGTTGGCTGGACAGGTGGCCAACGACACTCGTTCTACTGCCAGTGGGTCCACTCTCGCGTCTACGCTGGGGTCTAAGAGGGCTCGCACCGCAGGTCCTGAGACTTATAGTGGCACTGCGACGCCTGGGAGCAATCCGTGCAAGGTTTGGATTGGCGGATTTCCTCGGCCTGTCCTAGCTAAGGTGATGATCGCCTTCGCCGACACGATCAAGAAGCAGGGGCTCGCGCCGCAAGACGTGCCCCTCTCGACGCGGGCGCGCAACCTCGACTCCTCCTTCAGCATCGAATTCGAATCTGACATGAACGCCAGGGATTTCGTGGACCAGGTTCGGGCCAAGGGCATGCACTGGGCGGACCCGAAGACATTCGTGCAGACTCCCATGCGCGCGCGGCTGGACGCCCCATCGTCGGTCAGGCGCCGTATCAAGGCGCTCGGATTGCTGTGGACGCGTGTTTCTGACCATCTTCGAGAAATCAACGGATGGCGCCAGGGCATGAAGCTGGGATCTCAAGGCTTCAAGGGCACCCTTTTCTTGATTGAGAACGATGAGTGCAGCGTGCTCTTCCAGGTTGAGGAGCTTGAGCAGAACCAGTTCGACGTGAAACCTGAGCTGGAGAACTTGGCGGCTATCGGCATCGACCAGCGCGAGGCCGAGTCCATGGCGGCCGTCATCATTCCACGCTAGGAAACTACCTTGCTGTCTCGGACATGTACTGGGCTATTCCTCTACACCCGAGATGGGCAGGCCCCATGCGGCCGACTCTGGTGTACCTATGGGTGCCGCTTTGCAGCGCGGTCACGAAGTTGTCACGTCGAGCATTGCAGCGTCTTCCCTTCCTGCTCCAGCGGCACGCATGGATCCTCCTCGCTTTGCGGGCGCTGCAGGGGGTGACGTGCCGACCTCTGAGGCACGCCCTGCCAGCCTTGCGAGCATTGAGGTAGGCGAAGTACCGACCGCTGGGGCTGACAATGGCATTGTCCTGTCTTCCCAAGCCCTTCAATTACATGAGAGACGTACTGAGAATTCAAGGACCAGCGACAGCACGAGCTCGTCCACTTCGTCTTCTTCTTCCTGCTCCCCTGGTTCTTCGTCGAGTGCCACTGCATCTGGGGCTTCTTCCTCCCCATCTACGCGTGGGTCCGCTGGGGGCAGGCCTGACTTCGAAGGGCTCGCGCCTTTCGTGCCTGACCAGCCTTTCGCGATCTGTGCGTGGAACGTGCGTTCCCTTTTCGGTGCCACCTATGCTCCCCAAGCCTCTCACCGTGCTAAGTACGATAAGATAGTATCACTCTGTTCCAGATATGACATTGTCTGTATCCAGGAAGCTCGTGGGTCTCAGGAGCATCTTGAATATCTTTGCAAGGCAGTTTATCAAGCTTTGGGATTTGGTACATTTTTGGATTCGACGACGTCTGGAGGCTGCTTTATCCTTCTTCACCCCAAACTCCAGAGGCTGTTCCGTCACGCTGAGCACGTAATTATTGAAAAAGGCCGTATACATAGCCTCACGCTCTACAACAACAAACACTGTCTGCAAATCATCAACATGCATCTCGACCACAATCATCAGCCCAGTATCAAGCAAAATCAACTTCGACGCGTTCGGCGGTCTCTCGTTCCCGCGAGGTGTTGCTCGCAGATTTTACTCGGCGATTTCAACTTTGCTGCCAGAGGTGAAGGGTCTCACCATGCTGACGGACGTTTCGTCAGCAGCGGCCAGGGCACGGCTAAGGAGTTCGATAGGCTCTTTCCCCACCTCGCTGAGGTGGACCAGGCTTCTTTCACGCGCAGGGTCGAGGGCTGGCAGGATGAGCGCAAAATTGTTGTGTCTCTGGGGCGCCTGGACCGCATCTATGTGAGCTTTCCTGCTGGTGATCTTTGTGATCTCCACCAGGCGTCCAAAACCCTCGGCTCCCCGGCGGGCCTCAAGGAGTTGTCCGATCACATCCCCGTGGCGCTCTCGCTCCAGCCTTCTACCAGTTGCCCAAGTCGCATCCCGTCCTGGGTCACCAAGCACCCGAGGTACCCCGAGGTTGTCGAGGCCACTATTGCTGATGCTGGTGGCCTGTCCGAGGACCTGTTAGAGGCCAGTATCGAAGTTCGTGACTGTCTGGTTGGGGCCGCCAAGGCCCTTAAGCGGGACCTAGAGGAGTTGGGAGCTGTTTCAGAAGCCAGTCGTCTTTCGTGGGCTCTTGCAGCTCTTCGCGCGGTCAGGTCTGGCAACTCTGCGGTTCTCTACAGGGCCCTGAAGGCGCACCCGTTGCTCGACTCTTTCTTTTGCTTCAAAAACTGCTGCCTTACTAGACATACTGAATTTCATGCGTTTCTTGGAGGTCTTCAGAACCAGGTTTTAGATGCGGAGATGGAGGAGATCAGGCAGAATGAGCACATCTCAGAGGCTAAGAGGGTTGGCAATATTAACTCCCTGTACGCGTACAAGAGTGTCTGGAGGACCAAGAACCGCAAGCATGGCCTTGGCGCTGTTTCAGACCCTGCAGGCTCACCTCTGTTTGAAGCTGACGAGACTTGTCAGGAGCTCGCCAGGTACTGGGGCCAGGTGCACAAAAAGGTTGTTGTCTCACGGGACGCTTCGAGGTGCTTTGAACCGTTCGTCCAAGAGGTCCCCCCCGAGATCCGCTGGGAGCTGTCTTTCGACCAGTTCTTGGATCTGATGGAACGGATTCCAGACAGTGCGCCTGGACCCGACGGTATTCCGCTCTCTGGATGGGCTCGTGCGGGCGACACGGCCACCAGGACACTTTATTCGCTCTACCTCCACATTCTCCAGGCTGGCTCCACCCCCCTCAACTTTAACGATGCCATGGCAGTCTTTCCCGCGAAGGGCGACGAACCCGCCGACGCGAGCTTCGTGGTTCGGGCTCCAGAGAAGACACGACCGATTTCTCTCATTGACACGGACACCCAGATTGTGTCAGTTGCGATCAATATTCCTCTCGGGACCGTTTGCCAACGTGTGGTTTTTCAGCAACAACGGGGCTTTGTCAGGGGCCGTCAGATGCTAGGAAACATCTTGGACCTGGAATCCAAGTGTCTTCGCTGGCTAGTCCAGCAGAGTATGCAGAAGTGCGGCTACGTCTTTTTCGATGTGAAAGCCGCGTTCCCCAGCTTGAGTCACGCGGCCCTCATGTTCACCCTGCATAAGATGCGATTTCCAAGGCATCTCATAAAAGCGATCCAGGCCCTGCACACCAATGTTTTGCATCGCCGTCTCTTTCAGGGGCAATCGTAAGCACGGTTTCATCCTGGCCATGGGGCATTAAGCAGGGGTGTCCGATGTCGGGCTCGTTATTTGCTCTGGCGCACGATCCCATCTTGCGCATGCTGGCTTGCAAGCTGCCGAGACCATTGCACGAGCTCGGGGCCTTCGCTGACGATTGCGGCATGGCCAGCAGTAACCTCGAGGTGTCTTTCCCGATCGCTATCGATATCTGGGTCTTGGCTGGAGCGGCCTTTGGGCTGCGCATTCACATCGAGAAAACGGTCGTCGTCTCGGCGGGGAAATACTCGGAGCAGGAGTTTCGGAAATCGACAGCTCGCCTAGGGAAACTTGCCAAGTGTCAGGTCACAACGGTCGCGAGGTACCTGGGGATCATGATGGGGGACAAAGGGGTGTTCTGAAAGCTGGGCCTGGCCTGTGGCCAAGTTCAGGGAGCGTTCGCACATGGTCCAGGGGCTCGACCTAGGGCTCGCGAAGTCCATCTCGCACTTTAATATGCTCTGCATGTCTGTTCTGTCCTGCGCCGGGCAGCTGTGCGCGCCCGCGCCCGAGGTTCTTAAGGAAGAGGAGAGGATGCTTCAGGTGATCGTCCGTGGGCCCTTCAGTGCCATCCCGTCCCAGGACCTTCAGAACCTTCAGAGGATCGGGTTTCCGATCCAGGCTGCGTCTGTGCGCGTGCGCAGTCAGGCTGCTCGTTTTCGCGTTGCTGAACGCGTTGAAGCTTTCTCTGAGGCAGTGGAGCTCCTTTTCAGCTTCAGCACCACTGACGAGTGCTGTATTGCATGGCAGAATCACCCGTTGTGGAAAGGCAGCGCGATGAAAAACCTGCGCGACAATTACTCGGCGCTCACCAGCATCCCTGCCGCCCCGAAAGAGGCCCCGCACATCCAGCGTGCCATGGAAAAATATTTCACCAGCCTGAACAGCCAGAGCCCCCTCATCACGATTGTGAAGCGTGTCGAAAAGCTGGGTGAGCCTCTGAGTAGGGGGGAGGGCCAAAATCTTAGGCTCGCTTTTTTCAGGATCAAGGATAAGGTCCCATCCTGTGTTCTCTCGGTGTTTTTGTTTTAAATCGCTTTGTATTTGTTGGACGTGCAGCGGGCGCTTCAAGGGTGCCATCAAACCATGTATAGCGTGCGGGCTCGACCAGGGCGACTCGCTCAAACATATTATCGAGTGCCCTCGTTTTTCGGTTGCCAGATTCTTTCTCCCTCTCCTCCCGTCGGCCTTCATCTACTGCTCGTCTGTCCAGAAGCTTCAGGTGTATCGACTTTTCCCGATCCCGACAGATGCCTTAGTCAGTGTTGCTCTGTATTTGGACCTTATATATAGCGTTTACCATCATCTCAAGCATCGCTCGTGCACGTCGCAGGCTATCTTTTACAGCACCAAAGCCCGAATATCGCAGCTCGCTCGTCGTCAGAGTAATCTGTCTAGATTCTTCGGACAGGTTCACTGGGGGCCCGTCCCAGGCAGGATCCAGCGTCATCGGCAGGTCGCTCTGCCCGCTGGACACGCAGGACGGCCGCCCTAAGGTTTCGAATGCAGGTCATAGCATTCCTAGCCTTCCCCCGATGCGAGTTCCCTCCTCCTCCTCCCCCTCCTCCTCCTCCTTCTCCTCCTCCTCCTCTCCCCCCTCCTCCTCTCCCTCCTCTTCCTCCTCCTTCTCCTCCTCCTCCTCCTTCTCCTCCTCCCCCTTCTCCTCCTCCTCTTCCTCCCCCCCCTCCTCGCCCTCCCCTCCTCGGGTCGCCGACGGCCCCGGGAGAAACCGTGCACCCCCGATCGCCGAACGCGATGCGATGGCAGCTGCTTCCGGGTTGACCCAAAAAGTGGGTCCAGCGGCGAGAGGGTGGTGCAATAGATTTGTTGCGATAGATTTGTGAGGGCGCAGTGCGTTTGGGGCGCGCAGTGCATTCCGGGGTCGAGATGTATTGTTGGATTTTCGCGAGCAGTGCACGAGTTGCAATACAATGCGATACAGTTGTCCTGCACAATAAAGTTGCAGTTCAAATGGCCAAAATCTATTGCGCCACCCACTTGCAACTGGATCCCCATTGTGGGTCATCCACATGCTTGCGCGCTTGCGTTTGGTCCCCCCCGCGGCCCCCAAAAAGCCGCGCACCCGAGGTCACTCTTATCCAGGGTCACTCTTGCGTGTAGTCGATGCGGGCAGCCAGGCGTCCCCGGGACGGGGCGCCCCAGCCCCCTGCTGGGGCCTCGTCCGCGCGCGGGGTTTCCCGACCCCTGGCGTCCCGGAGAGGTCGAGACGGTGGTCTTGCAGCTTCCTCGGCCTCTCTCAGCGTCCAACAGCGACTCGGGAGGAGAAACGGGTCCCGGGGAGGCGGCACCGCGAGAGGTCGTGAGCCCGCGTCTCGAGAAAATTGAGACACCGGCTGTCTGGGCTCGCAGCTCGCAGAGGGCCTGTATGAGCGCGCTGCCGACCAGATCCGACCAGCATGCCCGCGGCGCGACCTTGCCCAAAGACGCGGTGAGTGAGGACGATTTGGACAAGTTGCTCCGGGAGGCCTTCGTGGACAGGGCGATGAGGACATGGGTGTTCTTTCAGCCCCTGCCCGAGCGCACATCGACCTCGCAGTTTCTTGCGCGCCAGTACCTGGGTGTGCTGCTCCAGAAGACCATGCAGGAGATGCAGCGGTAACTGGCACCTCCAGGGGGAGGGGGTGGAGTCCGCAGCGGCGAGCAGCGAGCAGCAACACGGCAAGATCACGCATGACCTCATCAGCGTTTTATTCCAGTCCTACGGCCCGGAAGCGGTCGGCACCCGCAACGCGTGGGAGTTCCGCGCGATCAGCGAATAATTGGACGCGCTCCTGGACGGGAGCCCCCGGCGGCCGGTGGGAGACGTGCCGGTGCAGGGGTTCAAGGTTTTGGGCACGGCGGTCAACGACAGCGTCCGGTCGATCTCGCGGCACTAGGAGCTCATCCCCAGCCCAGACCCCCGACGTCATGATTTTTTGATGACGTCGACCCCCGGAGGTTTCGACCTATTCCCCAGCACCGGTGTTTCGTTCCGAATCGTTTTCTGACGCTGCTGAGGCTAAGGGCCCCCAGAGGCCGAGGATGGCGAAAAACCTCCTTTCGTGATTCCCCATCTCCAAAGATGGGGCTCTTGTTCCCCGTCTTCTAAGATGGGGTTATTGTTATTACTCGGACGCCGCCGACTCCATAGAGAGAACACACCTACTCATACACAGACTTACTCATACTCAGACCTACTCATACTCATACCTTCTCATGGTATGACTTACTCAACACACAGCATGCAGGCCTACTCATACTCAGACTTACTCATGTTGGGACTCCTTCATACCCAGACTTAATCATACCCAGACTCGTCCCCAGACCTACGCATACACAGACTTATTCATACTCAGATCTGCACATACTCAGACCTTCTCATACTTGGAGTTACTCAACGCACGGACTGAGACCTACTCATACTCAGACCTAGGCATAGTCAGACTCGCAAAGGGAGCCGCCAGGGGTGTTTTCACGGGCCCGTTCGCAGCCAGTTTATGGGGTTGTCTCAAGCGGTTTGCTTGTTTTCATGCCCAACATCCTTTGCTTTCATAGCAGATTGTGAGGATGTCTCAGGCGGGGTGCTGGTTTCAGCACCCCTCAGGGGAGCCGCCAGGGGTGTTTTCACGGGCCCGATCGCGGCCAGTTTGTGGGGTTGTCTCAGGCGGTTTGTTCTGTTCGTTTGCATGCCCAACATCTTTGGCTTTCAGAGCAGATTTTGAAGATGTCTCAGGGTGGGCGCTGGTTTCAGCACCCCTAAGGGAAGCCGCCAGGGGTGTTTTCGCGAACCCGTTCGCCGAACAGTTTGTGGGAATGTCTCAAGCGGTTTGCTTGTTTTCATGCCCAACATTTTTGGCTTGAAGATCAGATTCCGAGGATGTCTCAGGCAGGGTGCGGGTTCCAGCACCGTAAGGGGAGCCGCAAGGGGTGTTTTTACGGGCCCGATCGCGGCCAGTTTGTGGGGATGTCTCAGGCGGTTTGTTCTGTTCGTTTGCATGCCCAACATCTTTGGTTTTCAGAGCAGATTTTGAAGATGTCTCAGGGTGGGCGCTGGTTTCAGCACCCCTAAGGGAAGCCGCCAGGGGTGTTTTCACGAACCCGTTCGCCGAACAGTTTGTGGGAATGTCTAAAGCGGTTTGCTTGTTTTCATGCCCAACATCTTTGGCTTGAAGATCAGATTCCGAGGATGTCTCAGGCAGGGTGCGGGTTCCAGCGCCCTAAGGGGAGCCGCAAGGGGTGTTTTTACGGGCCGTTCGCGGCCAGTTTGTGAGGATGTCTCAGGCGGTTTGTTCTGTTCGTTTTCATGCCCAACACCTTTGGCTTTGCGAGCAGATTGTGCGGATGTCTCAGGCAGTGCGCTGGTTTCAGCACCCCTAAGGGGAGCCGCCAGGGGTGTTTTCACGGGCCCGTTCGCTGCCAGTTTGTGGGGATGTCTCGGGCGGTTTGCTTGTTTTCATGCCCAACATCTTCGGCTCGAGTATCATATCCCGAGGATGTCTCAGGCGGGGCGTTGGTTGCAGCACCCCCAAAAGGAGCCGCCAGGGGTAGGACACGGGAGCGTTCGCGGCCAGTTTGTGGGGATGTCACAAGCGGTTTGCTCGTCTTCATGCCAAACATCCTTGGTTTTCATAGCAGATTGTGAGGATGTCTTAGGCGGGGCGCTGGTTTCAGCACCCCTAAGGAAAGCCGCCAGGAGGTAGAACACGGGCCCGTTCGCGGCCATTTTGCAGGGATGTCTCAGGCGGTTTGCTCGTTTTCATGCTGCGAGGAATGAGATGAGCGTGCTGTTCCGTTCCCTTGGGTCGTGGTCCGGCACGTACCCTCTGGGACGCACGGAGGAAGGAGTCGAGGCGTGCTGGTGCCTTGGGTCGTGTTCGGGCACGTACCGTCTGGGACGCACGCGGGAAGGAGTCGAGGCGTGCTGGTCCCTTGGGTCGTGCTCGGGCACATACCGTCTGGGACGCACGGAGGAATGAGTCGAGGCGTGCTGGTCCCTTGGGTCGTGCTCCGGCACGTACCCTCTGGGACGCACGGAGGAAGGAGTCGAGGCGTGCTGCTCCCGTGGGTCGTGCTCCGGCATTTACCCTCTGGGACGCTTGGAGGAAGGATTCACTCGTCTTCGTCGGCTCTGTCGCCCATGTGGACGCGCTATTATAGTCAAGCGCTCATGAACAAACGCTCACTCAGGCATGGCATAAAACATGAGGTGCACATATGGGGAGCTCCACGCAGTGAGTAATTATTGCTCGGACGCCACCGATTCCAGAAAGAACGCACCTACTCATACACAGACTTACTCATACTCGGACCTACTCATACTCATACCGTCTCATGGTCTGACTTATTCAACACACAACATGCGGGCCTACTCATATTCAGAATTACTCATGCTGGGCCTCCTTCGTACCCAGATTTACTCATACCCAGGCTCGTTCCCAGACCTGCTCATACACAGACTTATTCATACTCAGACCTACACATAATCAGACCTTCGCATAGTTTGAGTTATTCAACGCACGGACTGAGACCTACTCATACTCAGACCTAGTCATACCCAGACTCGCAAGGGGAGCCGCCAGGGGTGTTTTCACGGGCCCGTTCGCGGCCAGTTTGTGCGCTGCGCGCGCCCCGATGGGCTCTGAGCGGCGCCCGCGCCGCAGCGCGGCGATTCGCATCCAAAGGGAAACGCAACTAAAATGATGCAGTCTACTCCGCCTTCACTTCCCGAGCTCCCCCCTCAGCCTCCGGGCCGCCCGCGCCGCTGCGCCCTCCTCGGAAAGCCCGCCATCGCCCGTCAAGGACATTGCTTCGCGGCCGACGGCCCGCATGGCACCCGCGTCGCAGTCCTTGCGGCGCGCGCCCCCGCTGGGTGCCACCTGTCGCTTCGACTCGAACTTCTGGCGCGCTGCAATGGGTCCATGCTTCTTGTGGAACATCTCCGCGCATTTCACGCCGTGGCCAGCTGGCCCTCTGGGCGCCGCCGCGGCCTTGGGCTTGGCCTCGGCTCTGGGTTTGGGCGAGCCCTTCGCCTTCGTCTTCTCCGCGCCCCCCCACCCCCTTCCCCCATCTCGTCGTCTTCGTAGCCCTCGTCGCGGGGCCTCGCCTTGACGGCTGCCTTGGCTTTGTCCCTGGAAGTCCGCTCGGCAAGCAGAGTCTCCTTCTCGTCGAGCGTGGGATTCGGCATCTCTGCGGCGATCGTCTCGCCGCCTCCGACATCCGCCGCGCAGAAACCTTGGTCGTCGCGCGCCGGGGGATATTCGCGCCTCCCCGAAGCGCTTTCGACAACGAACACGACGGCGTCGTAGTCCGCGCGCGCCGCGCGACTGCCCTCGCCCTGGCGGCATAAAATGTACACGCGCGCGCGATCTGTGCGCGCGAGTGCATGCATAATTATAAGCGTACATATGTAGACATGGCACGAGACAGGACAACGAACGAACTGTTGCGGCAGCGCTCCTGCAGGCGCGCCCGCGGATGTGGGGCTTGCGACAGGAGGTCCACTGGCGGCGGCGAGACCAAGTCCACGAAGGCTGGCGGCCTCTGTTTCTCGGGCGTCTTGGCCGCGCGCCTGCGCAGCGACGCAGCCGCGCGCGCCGCGTAGATGCCGCTGCCCGCGCTCGAGGATCTCGGAGGCGCTGCCGCGGCAGAGGCGCGCGCGGCATCTGGCGACGGGGATGGAGTTACACGCGGCCCATCTTGCGCAGACGGGTCCTGGCGTGGGGGGGATGAATCTCTCTCGCCTGTCGCCGCGTTGCGCTCCTTGCCGCTCGCGTTGCTCGCAGCGCGCGAAGTCGCTGCCCCGCGCCTCTGCGCCTGCCCCTCCCCCGGCACCGTCTTGACCGACGTGGCCCTGCTCGGCGGCGCGCGCCCCGCCCTGCGGGCAACGTTCATCAGAGACCTCATCGAGCCCATGTTGTGCTTGATTGTGCATTATGCATCGCCCTGCTCCGTCTTCGCCTCCTCGATCTCGGTGACGCGCTCGAGCGCCGTCGCCTGCGGGTCATCGTCCGTGAGCTCGCGCCTCGCGCGGGGCGTGGTGGTGAACCGAAAACGCTACGCGCGTGTTGGTCCTCGAGTCGCGATGCCTTCGGGATGCAGGCGCCACGTTGCCTTGCTGACCCCCGCTTCCAGCAGCCCCCTTCCACGGGGGGGCATTTTTTCGAGGGGCGGAGGGGTGGGGGTCAGGGCGACGACAACCAAGGAACGAAAAGAGGACGGATGCGTTGACAGACGCACGATACGCGCGCGCGAACGAGCTCGATGGAAATTATCCAGGCGGAGCCGGCGCTAATCGTCAGCCCTAATTAGAGCGGAGCCAGCGCTGATCATTTCTGAACGAATCAGCACTAATAAGCGCATGCGATTAGTGTTGATAGCTAACGCGCGCAGATCGGAAGCTCGTGATAGAATCTACCCCTCGCCCGGGATTATCCGCACCCGTTGCCGCGTTGGAAATTTCATGCCATTCTGCCCCATCGCCCATTCTAAATGTGAGCTCGGACCATCCCAGCCAGGCCAGTATCGACGCGCCCCGTCACCCGCTGCCCATACAATGTGCGTGCACACCCGTTTATCAATTACCCTGGCGACGTACCCTACCCCTGCGCAATGCGGGGCATGAGTAGCTTCGGAGATGTTACACGGAGGTGGTGACGTGACATGGGCGCATATACTTCTGCGAGCGGCAGTCGTGAGGCTCGCAGCCCCCCACGGATTGACGTGTCCCGCTCAGATCTGCCTGGTGCCTCGCTCCGCTGGCCCCACCAGCAGCCTTCGAAAGTGGCGATAGTTTCGCAGATCGCAGCCCCCCAGAGACGGCGATGTCCCGCTCGGGTCCGCGCGGTGCCGCGCTCCGCCGGACCGTCCCGCTCGGGTCCGCGCGGTGCCGCGCTCCGCCGGGCCCGCCGGCAGCCTTCGAACGTGGCGACAGTTTCGCAGATTGCAGCCCCCCAGGGACGGCGAGGCCCCGCTCAGATCCGCGCGGTGCCGACCCACCAGCAGCCCTCGAAAGTGGCGACAGTTTCGCAGATCGCAGCCCCCCATGGACGGCGAGGCCCCGCTCAAACCCGCGCGGTGCTTCACTCCGCAGGACCCACCAGCAGCCCTCGACAGCGGCGACAGTTTCGCAGATCGCAGCCCCCCAGGCACGGCGAGGTCCCGCTCAGATCTGCGCGGTGCCTCACTCCGCTGGACCCACCAGCAGCCCTCGAAAGTGGCGGCAGTTTCGCAGATCGCAGCCCCCCTAGGGACGGCGAGGTCCCGCTCAGATCCGCGCGGTGCCTCGCTCCGCAGGACCCACCAGCAGCCCTCGAAAGTGGCGGCAGTTTCGCAGATCGCAGCCCCCCTAGGGACGGCGAGGTCCCGCTCGGATCCGCGCGGTGCCTCGCTCCGCAGGACCCACCAGCAGCCTTTGAAAGTAACGACTTTTTCGCAGATCGCAGCCCCCCAGGCACGGCGACGTCCCGCTCAGATCTGCGCGGTGCCTCACTCCGCTGGACCCGCCAGCAGCCCTCGAACGCGGCGACAGTTTCGCAGATTGCAGCCCCCCAGGGACGGCGAGGTCCCGCTCAGATCTGCGCGGTGCCTCGCTCCGCAGGACCCACCAGCAGACCTCCAAAGTGGCGACAGTTTCGCAGATCGCTGCCCCCCAGGGACGGCGAGGTCCCGCTCAGATCCGCGCGGTGCCTCACTCCGCAGGACCCACCAGCAGCTCCGAGAGCGGCGACAGTTTCGCAGATCGCAGCCGCCCAGGGACGGCGAGGTCCCGCTCAGATCTGCGCGGTGCCGTGTTCCGCAGGACCCACCAGCAGCCTTCGAAAGTGGCGGCAGTTTCGCAGATCGCAGCCCCCTAGGGACCGCGAGGTCCCACTCAGATCCGCGCGGTGCCACTCCGCAGGGCCGCCAGCAGCCCTCGAATGTGGCGACAGTTTCGCAGATCGCAGCCCCCCAGGCACGGCGAGGTCCCGCTCGGATCCGCGCGGTGCCTCATACCCCAGGACCCACCAGCAGCAGCCCTCGAAGGCGGCGACAGTTTCGCAGATCGCAGCCCCCCCATGGACGGCGAGGCCCCGCTCAAACCCGCGCGGTGCCTCACCCCCCAGGGCCCACCAGCCGCCTTCGAAAGTGGCGACAGTTTCGCAGATCGCTGCCCCCCAGGGACGGCGAGGTCCCGCTCAGATCCGCGCGGTGCCTCACTCCGCAGGACCCTTCGAACGTGGCGACCGTTTCGCAGATCGCAGCCCCCGCAGCCCCCCAGGGACGGCGAAAACAGGGGGGGCGGGAGAAGGACGCGACCACGCCCCTCTATTCAAAATGAATACCCAACCAAGGAGGGTTGGGACAAATCAGCAGTTTCAAAATATCCCTTAAACATATGGGACGAAGTGCATGCGCGCGCGTCGTCGCGCGCGCATGCCGAAATCATTCAACAACCGTAAATGTCGAAAGGGTGCCACAATGGAGTGTCGAACAAACGCAACGACGTGTGGTTTCGGAACAGGGATGTTCAAACAAAGCTTGTGCTCGCGCTCCTGCGCATTCTGGGGAAAACCATAAGTTTTCCAATTTCATGAAATGCTACCAATATGGTTTCGCGCGCGTGCATGTCGACATCGCTCGAACGCCCTGGCGCGCGCACTTGCGCAATAATCCTCTGCAACGAACGGGGCGAAGTGCACGCGCGCGTCGCCGCGCGCGCGCATGCCGCAATCCGTCAAAAACCTTAGGTGTCAAAACTGAGTGCCCGAAAACCATATAAAAACACATGTATCAGCAACGGCAGTTTTGAAAACAACCTGCGCTCGCGCTGGTGGGAATCCTTAAGAAGACAATCTTTTTCAACATGTTCATAGAATTTTGTCTCTCGCGCCGCATGCCGAAATCATTCGAGCGCCCTTGCGCGCGCGCTGGGGGGGGGGGGGGGGGGCATCTGCGTGAACGAGACAACGCGGGCCACTCTCGCGCGTCGGCCGCGCGCGCATTTATCTTTCATCACCGACGCGAGGACGCCGTCATCGTAGTCGGCGTAATCAGCTTCGGCGCCGTCATTGGCCGTGTCGTCGCCGCTGTTAGCATCGTTACAATCGCCGCTACTAGCATCATCGTGTCTACCGTTCTCGACGTTGCCATGGTACCGCCCCCTCCAAAACCGTCATCGCCGACGCGAAGACGCCGTCATTGTCTCCGGCGTGATCAGCATCGGCGCCGTCATTAGCCTTGCCGTCGTCATTGCCACCTTCGTCACCATCGCTACTCTCGTAATCGTGTCTACCGCTGTCCGCGTCGCCGCGATACCGCGCCCGCCCAAGTCACCGACTCGCACTGACGTGCCCGCTGGGAATACCACGCGGTCAGCGCCACTGCGGCCGCGCCGGTCGCGCCAAAGTAGCCGGCCGCTGCGCGCGCGAGCGTGCGCGCGTTAACGCGGCCGCAAGGATGCACCAGCCAACGCCAAGCACTCATCGCCATCGCCGCCGCGTGGGTTTTGCAAAACAAGTCGCGGGTGGGTGGGTGAGATGTTTTCAAGAGCATCGGAGGTGGTCAAGCGCGGTGCAAGGAGCAGCGGAGTCAGCGCTTTGTAGTTCGGCAGGGTGAATTGCACCACGTACATTTTCTGGTCGAAAAAGAATTTGCATTTCACCCTCCTCCAGACTTAAAAGTGCAACTTTTCGCATTGCAATGTACGTGTAATTTTGCCCCATTGTCCATCCTAAATATGAATTCGTATCATCCCACTTAAACGAGTATCGCCCCCCCCCGCCTAATCCACCGCAGAAGCTACGATGCGCGCGCATTCGTTGATCCCAAATCATAAAATGTCATGAATCCTCTGCAACGAGTAAGACGACATGCACACGCGCGCGTCGTCGCGCGCGCGTCCCAGAATCCTTCAAGCACTTCGATGTCGCGAGGATTTCAAGTCCGTGCGTCCACAAAACATATAGAGCACATGTTTCGCAACACGAAATGTCAAGAAAAGCTTGCGCGTGCATTCTTGCGAATTCTTGCGAAACCCATCGGTGTTTCAAAATTTTCAGAACATTATACCAAGCGGGTTTGGCGCGCGCGCAGGTCGAAATCGTTCGAGCGCTTTGGCGCGCGCGTTGTCGCTATAACCGTTTGCAAATGGGACGAAGTGCGCGCGCGCGCTCGCGTCGTCGCGCGCGCGAGCCAAATCCTTGCAAACAACCGTTGTTTGGTCAGGTTTTCAAAACCGAGTGTCAAAGCAAATGCTGCAAACACTGGGTTTGGCAACAAGGATTGCGAAGTCCTTGCGGCCGGGGCCCCCGACCCTGGATGGGGAACGACGACAGCGGCGGGGCGGTGACGACGACGATGTTGACATGGGTCAGAGTCCTCATGGATGCTTCTTTGGGGCCTCTTGGGGGCCTTTTGGGGGTCTCTGGGGGCTCGCTGCGGGCCTCTTCGGGGCCTTCTGGGGCCTCTTGGGGGCCTCGGGGTCCTTCCTGGGGGCCTCTCGGGGCCGAGGGCTCGGAATGTCCGTTGTGGTCCCTCGTGTGGGCACCCTCTTGGAGCCGTCTTGGGGGCCTCCTGAGCCGTCTTGGAGGAGTTTGGGGCCGTTTTGGGACCCTCTAAGGCTGTTTTGGGTCCCTCCTGGAGCCCTCTTGGGCCGTCTTGGGGCGATATGGGGAGCCTCTTGGGCCGTCGTGGAGCGCCTGGAAGCGGTGGGGGCGAAAACGTCGAAATGCTTCAAAAACGAGTAGGACATTATATGTATCCTTTTGGGGCTTTCTGGGGAGCGGGTGTTCGTGGAGGCCTCTTGGGGCGTCTTGCAGGGCCCTTGGGCCGCCTGGAGGCCGCCCAGGCGGCCAAGGGCATCCAAGACGCCCTCAGAGAGCCCAAAAAGGCTTCCAACAGGCCCAAGAGCGCCCCAAGATTGCCCAGAAGGACCCCGAAAGGACCCTGAGGAGGCCAACGACATTTATTTTAAGTTGGTTTTTGTATGTTTCTGGACTCTCGCCTTCCCGGGCTTCCGACGGCCCAGGACGGCTTGAGAGACCCCGAAGATCTTCCCAAGAAGCCCCCGGGGGCCCCAGAGGGTCCCAAAACGGCCCAAGAGGGCCCTTAGAGGCTCCCGAAGGAGCTTCAAGTGGGTCCATGAGGCCCCCAAGAGGGTCCCAAGCGGCCCCGAGGAAAGCTCCGAGATTGCCGAAGGCCTCCAAGACGCCCAGAGACGGCCCCAAAGGGCCCCAGGACGGCCCAAGCGGGCCCCAAGAGGGGAGGCATGTGTGTGCGGGGCACGTAATTGCTTGAGCCCCTTTTGAGATGTTGCAGCCCCTTCAGAAGCAGTCCCTCCGCCGCTGCTGGGGCTCAAGCTTTCAGCGGGTATGCTTCCGAAGCAGTGCCCGGCCAGCTTGCTCGGGGCCGTGCTCACCTTTTGGGCAGCCTTCACGGTCCGCGGGGGATTCGGCCCCTTGGCCCCGGCGGCGGACGTTGAGGGCTGGCAGCGGACCGGGCCAGGCCACGAGCTGGAGGCCAGCTCGACAGCTACCACCACCACGCTGCTGTCCACGACCTCGACGGTGGGTGACTGCAGAAGCCCGGCGCCTGTGGCGCCAGTGCCGGCCGCGCCGCAGCCGCTGCGGGTGGTCGGAGTTGGGCTGACGGCCACGGTGGAGGTCCCGCGCGCCGCGCTGGTTGGAGCCGCGGCCGCTGGCGCCTGCGGCGCCGCCTGGAGGCAGCTGACGCGGCGCTGCTCGGCGAGGATCGCCCTCGAGCCGATCGGCGAGGCCAGGATCCATGTGGCGCAATGGCGGCGCCGCTGCCAGATGCGGCCGCTGGGCTGCTGATTTTGGTTCAGTACGAGGAAGATGCGGGCTGGACTCACGAGAGGTTGCTGCTGTGGCCGAGTGCCGCCGATGGCTCGGAGTGGATGGTGTACGCGGCGGGGGCCGACTTGCATGCAGAGGCCTGGACGGACTACCGCTCCGCAGTGACGTGGACGGGCAGGAGGCGTTCCCCCACCTCGCGTTCGGAACGTTGTCGCGTTCAACAGGCCTCTGCTCGACGCCGAGGTGATCAGCCTCCTGAGGCGCGCTCGGGGCGAGGTCGTGCTGGAGCATGGCAGCGATGCCGCGGACTGGCGGGCGCAGGGCGCAGTTGACTGGAACGGTGGGCGGCTGGCCGTGCCTCCCGCGACGGCGGTGGAGGTGCCATGAGTGCGGCGGCGGTTGCGGCGCAAGCACTCGGCGGCCCAGACCGAGCCCGCCGCCTTGCCGCTCGCCGACGGCGGGGTGCCGCCGCCTCTGCCGCCTGAGTCACAGCCCCCCGGGTGCTGGGTGCTGGCGTCGATGGATGCCGGCGACGCGTTCGGGCGCGAGCTCGAGCTGAGTGCCGCTGCGATCCTTCGAGAGCGACGCGGGCTCGACCGAGGCGCCGATGGTGAGTGGGTTCCGATCGAGTGCGTCACGACAGAAGAGATCGAGAGCTGGCGCGGCGCCGAGATCGCGGCGGCCGATCGGCTGAGGCCTGCGAGGGCCAGGCTGGACGATCGCTTCTTCCGTGCTGGTTGGGTTGGGGGCGCTCGCGCGCCACCCGCGGAGCCTGCTGGGGCAGGCGCCGCAGCTGCTGACAGTGCTGGACAGGGCGACCTCCGCACTTGTTGGATCGACGTGGACGAGACGGGAGCCCGTTTCAAAGAGTGGCGCAAGGTGGTGCAGGAGAGAATGCAGGAGGCCTTCTCGGACTCCAGCTTGCGCGGACCGCCCGCCCGCTTGGAGGTGCGCCGCAAGATGTGCCGCCGCGGCGGCGCGCCGAAGATCTGGTTCCAGGAGTGGTGCAAGGAGGCAGGGATCTCTCGGCGAGACCGAGCATACCACGAGGTGCAAACACTCATAGGGTGTTCGTACCTCGCGGGCGCCTACGGCCAGGTGAACATGGGGGCGCTCGCGTCTCTGGAGGTGGTCGCTCGCCGGCTGCTGGAGTGCACGGGGGCCTACGCGCGCGGGGCGGACCGCGCCAACTGGGCCGCGGCGAAGCACCTGGCGGGGACTACCAACCCGCAGGACTTGGTGCCGGACGCGCTGCGGAGCTTCGCGAGCCGGCTCAGCAAGGAGGAGCGCAAGCTGGAGGCGCGTCGGGCGCGCGCCAAGGCCCCTGGCGGCGCGCCAGGCGACGGCGGCCGCGGGGCTGCTGCGGCGGCTGCAGGAGCTGGTGGGCTGGCGCTCCCTGGAGGCGGCGCGGCAGGAGAGGGCGCTAAAGATGGCGGAGACGGTGGCCGCGGCCGCGGCCGCGGACGCAGTGGCGGGCGGGGCTGCGGGCTTCGCCCGCTGGACACATGACGCCCGGGGCCGTGGCCCAGCTCGCCAGGCTGCCGGATGACTGGCGCGAAGGCCTCAGCGCGGCCCGGCGGCGGCGGTGGCTTCGCGACGGCAGCGCAGCCTGCGAGAGCTTGAATTGTTTGCACGGCGGCGTTCATCGAGGTGATCGCGCGCCTCCGAGCTTGATCAGTCAGCTCGAGATGGACTCCGCCAGGGCGGACGTGCAGCGGCGCGTCTTCTCGGCGGCCCGCCGCTGGATAGACGTTGACGGCGCCGTCGCGGAGGAGGGGGCCCTCGCCGGGCTTCTTAAGGGCAAGGCGGGGTATGCCCCCCTTGGCTCGACCAGCATGGGCTCCTGCGAGTACTCGCGGGTGAGCTTGCCAGACAGCGTCGCCGACGCGCCGAGCTTGGCCACCATGCTTCCCGCGCAGGCGAGGCTCTATCTCGAGGAGTTCGCCGCCAGGATGCTGCTCCCGCCTTGGGAAGCTGCACTAATGCGGGAACTTGACGGACTCCCAAGTTGCCATGCCGATCCTTTGCTGCTGCAGCGACCGAGGGCTACGGGAAGTTCGTGCGGCGCGCGCTCGCCATCGGCCTGGTCAGCCTGACCCGCCGACCTCTGAGCGCGCTCCCGAGAAGGCGCGCGGGGCGGGCGGCGCCAGCCAGCCGTGGCGCGCCGCGCAGAGCTGGAGCAGGAAGGTACGGACGCCGCCGCGCCCGGCGCATCGCTGAGCGCCGCCCTGGCAGGGCGCGCGCGAGCCCCCGTAGGGGTGGGGCCCCTTCAGCCGTCAGAACGGCTCGCGCGCAAAAGCTTGCCTCCGCCCGCGCCGGGTCGGGGCCGTGACCCGGGCGCGCCCGATAGTTCTACGCTTTGTCGCTAAAAATGGCCCCGTGCGCCGTGCGCAGGACCCCCACTCGCGTGCTGGGACATGCCGCGTGCGCTGTTGCCGCGGAGGCCGCTTCGCTTTCCGCGCCGCGCTGCGGGTGCCTGGCTTGGCCGCGGCCAGCCTGGGCGGGGCGTGCGGGGGAGTTCCGCGGGGCAGCGTGCGTTCCGAGGGCGCTTTTCGCTACGCTTTGGCGCCTTGTCCACGTCCGCGGTTTGCAATCTTGCGCAATGCCTGCCGTGCCGGTGCCGCCCCCGCCGCCCGCATCTGGCGCGCGAAAGCGGGCGGCGCCTGGGGCTGCATGCGTCGTCGCCGAGTCTCGCAAGGCGCGCTTTCCCGGCTCTCGGTCGCGCGCGAGCCAGCGGCGCGCGTCAGGTGATGCCGGCGCCGCCAGCGCCACCAGGGCCGCAATTCAGGAGCGATTGGTCTCGGCGTTGCAGCGACAGCGCGTGGCGCGACATCTGCGTCGCGGCCGGCGGCTGTAGCGGCGGCGACGCGGAGAAACTTACCTTTCTGGCAAGGGCGCTGGACGGCGACCCCGCGCTCTGGGGCAAGTGGCGGCCCGCCGCGGCCTCGGCTTTGCCGCCCACGGCCGCTGAGGCAGTGCGGTGGGCCGCGCAGACCGCCCCCGCCGACGTGGTGGCTTTCCGCGAGGGCGAACTCGCGGCGCTTCGCGAAAGGGATCGGGCTCTCCGGGCCAGTGGCGCCGTGGAAGAATGGTTCCGGGGGGTGGACCCCGCCATGCGGCGCGTCGCACAGCACGTGAACGGGCCTCTCTGCGCAGAGATCGCGGAGCGCATTGCCTTCTGCGACCCAGGCTGCGTGGAATTCTTCAGGACGGGGGCGCCCCTCGTCGGCGAGCTCCCGCGGTCGGGCCACGGCAGCCCAGAGGTGTTCCCTCCCCGTCTGGGCATCGCGGAGCTGCTCGGCAACGCCGAGTCGACAAATCGCGACATTTCCTGTGGCCTCCGCGACGGCGCGCACGGCGACGCCATCCTCCGCAAGACACGGGACGAGGCCGAGCTGGGGCGCATCAGTTGCCCGGTGCCGCTCCGCGACGCGTGCCTGGACGGGGCCGTCATCGCTCCGAGGTTTGCGGTTGAGCAGCTCCGTGAAGACGGGTCCTCGTAACTCCGGTTGGTCGACGACGTGACCAAGGCTAGGATTAACGAGGCGACGCGGCCTCAGGAGCGGCTCCACCACGATGCCGTGGACGCGCTTTTCGAAGCAGCTCCGTCTTCCAGGAAGTTGCGGGGCGGGCACCCGCCCTCTGGACGGCAGACATCGACGCTGCCTTTCGTCGCGTGCCCATTCGCGCAGAGCACCGCCGGTTCGCTTGGATCGTGTTCAGCGCCGCCGGGCAGGTCTGGGCGGCGCAGCACGCGGCAGCGCCCTTCGGGGCCACGTCGTCGGTGCACAGCTGGGCGCGAGTGGGTGCCTTCATCGCGGAGGCGGCGCGCGTGCTCTTGCGGATCGCCGCGCTGCGATACGTGGATGATTATTTTGGGCCGGATCACCCCGAAGTGGTGGAGCACGCAGCAGCGCAGCTGGCGGAGCTAATTCAGCTGATGCTCGGCCCAGGCGCGGTGGCGCCGGACAAGATCGCCTGGGGGTCCCCGCTGGTCATCCTCGGCCTCGAAATCAAGGCGGGGCGGCCTTGGAGCGACGCGCCGGCCGGCCGGCTGCGCGCATCGCCAGGTGCTGCCACGCGCGTTCTGCGCGCGTCCCGCACCCGCGAAGACCGCCAAGTGGCAGCGTGTCATCGGCGAGGCGCTCGCGACGCGCGCCCTCGCGCCAGGCGGCTCGCGCGTCCCCCCTAATGTGTCGGGACCTTGCGTTCGCTGTGCAGGCGCATCGTCCAAGCTGGCCGGGGGCTTGGCCTGGGCAGCGTCGCATCTCTTCCGCCGCCTGGGGCGCGCCCTCCTCAGGCGCGGCGCTGCCCCCGCGCGCCCGGGGGGGCGGGGCGCCGCGCTTCGTGCTCGCAGGCCGTTGTACGCGCAATCGCATCGCGGGGCATCGAAGGCCCATGAGCCGTTGATGCTTGCCCTGCAGTGGTGGCGCGAGGTCTTGGCCATGGACTTGTGCCAAGCGCGGCCGTGGGCCGACAAGGCGCGGCCTCGCGCAACTCTCTTCGCGGGCGCGTCGGGCCAACCACCGCGCGTGGCCGCGGTGCTCGTCGCCGCCACGGGCATCCGTTTCACTTCCATGGTCGTCCCGGATTCCTTGATGGCGTCGTTCCAGCGTCGCCGGGACAACCAGATTCAGGGGCTGGAGCTCCTGTCTATCGCGCTGGGCATGTGCACCTTTGCAGGCATTGCTTTCGCGCGCGACTGCCCGCGCCGGCGGGCAGGTCCGGCCCCTCGTCTTCGCTGCGCTCAGGGGAAGTGCAAGGTCGCGACTTGCATATTTACAGCGACAATACCGGCGCGGAGTCTTGCCTGCGGAAGGGCGCCGCGAAATCCTTCGACCACTCGTGCATCGTCCACTCCATGTGGAGGCGCGCGGTGGAGCTCGACGTTGACCTCGCGGTTTTCCGCGTGCCCACGGCTGAGAATCTGGCCGATCTGCCTTCTCGGCGCGCCCGCGCGGTGCTGCGGGCTGGCCGCGGGCGCAGCGTGTCGCAGGGGGGACGACGAACTCCTGCTACGCATCGGCGCGGTGCGCACGCGCCCGTGGCTCGACGAAGAATTCTGGCACGCGGATGCCTGGGGCGCTCTCTCTGTGGCCCGCCTCTTCGGCTAAACCGCGCGCCATGTCGCGCCCGGGTGCCACCTTGTGCGTCGGGGCGTCGCGATACTTCAATTTGGGCGCGGCAAAGCGTTCGGCGCGCCGCCGCGCTTGTCATCCTAGGGCCCCGCGTTTTGTCGCAAGCGGAGTGCACGCGGCCAGTGCCTCAGGCGCGTCGCTCGCATTGTCAGGCGTGCCGCGCGGCATCATGTCGTCATTCCTTGAATTGTGTTCCTTGCGCCCGACAGCGCCCAGGACGGCCGTCGCCTGGGCTGCTGATTTCCTGGCTGAGAACGGCTTCGCACGAGCCTGCGAGCTCACCAGTGCAGACGCCGCAGACCTGGAAGGTTGGCCGGTCACCGCGCAGGCCAATGTCGAAGTCCTGCACGAATGATTCAGAGCCGCGAAGATTGCTGCGCGCCGAGGCTCGGCTGCGCGAGGGTTTTTGGCGCGCGCGGCCCCCCCCCCCCGCCGCGCGTGCGCCTCGCAGGCGCGCCCGTCGCCGTGGGCTCGGCAGTTGGGGGGCGCGCGCCCGCCCGCAGCCGGTCGCCGGCGAGACGCGCGGCGCCGAGCGCCCCGGGGTCACCCCCTGGGCCGCCACAGGCGCGCGCCATCGGCCCCGCGCGCTTGCGCATGCCCGCGCGCCGTGGCTCGCGAGGCGCCCGCCCCGAGCGTCCTCGACCAGCTGGGCGCGCCGGTCGCGCTGCCAATAACGCGCGGGCCCCGGGCGGCGCTCGCCGAGGCCGCTGCTCGCCTCCGCAGTCCGGCGGACGCGGCCCGCTGGCGGGAGGAGGAACGCGTTCGCGCTATGCTGCAACCATGCGCACGGTCGCTCCCAAGCGTGAGAAGCGGCCTCAAATGCTGGGAGGCCTACTGCATCAGAATGTTGAAATACCCGTGCATGCAGCTCCCGCCAGCCTGCGCGGACCTGGTCGCCTGGAGCGCCCTCTTTCGCTGCGGGGAGACGTGCGCAAATTACTGCAGCTACGTTAAGATCGGCTGCCTCCTGACTGGGGTCTGCGTCGCCGTGTTCGACCGCCCCGAGGTCAGGCGTGCGCGCGCCGCCGTCCGGGCGCGGGCCGATTGGACTCCGCGCCCGCGCTTGTTCATCCGTAAGAGCGCGGTCGCCGCGCTGGTCGAGTTGGGCGCGCGCCGCCCCGAGTGGCTCCGCGCGTCGATGCTTTTCCTTTTCGCCTACACGTTCTTGTTGCGTGTTCCCAGCGAGGCGTTGCCGGCCGTGCGCGTGGCCGACGCCGGCGACGCGCCGCCCTTTCAAGCGGCGCTAGTGCTGGGCAAATCGGAGCTCACGCTGCTGCTGCGGCGGCGGAAGAAGCGGCCGCAGGGCAGTCGCCTGTCGCGGAAGTGCTGGTGCTCATCGTGCCGCGCCACGTGCCCCGTGCACACCCTGGGCCCCTGGGTGGCGCGTTGCGGGCTGGGCCGCGGGCTCTTCGGAGGCATCTCGGCGGCTGCTGCGCTGCAGACCCTGCGCGAGATGCTCGCTGCCCTCGGTGCCCAGGGGGCGAGCCTGTTTCGGTTGCATGACCTCCGCAGGGGCCACGCCGAGGACCTGCAGGAGGCTGGCGCGACGCTGGCCGAGATTCTCGCGGCCGGGGAGTGGCGGTCCTGCGCTTTCATGGCGTATCTCGACCGTGACGATCTGGAAAGGGACGCGGTCGTGGAGGCGGGGCCACGCGCCCTCCGCCCGCGCCGCGGCGCGCTGCTCGCGCCAGGCGCACATGCTGGAGTCGGATTCGGACGAGGGTGCCTGCTAGGCGCCGGCGGCCAGCGCCGCCACGTTTCGCTTCTGTGCGTGGGCGGGTGCGCGCGACGGCGCCCGTGCTCTGCCCCCGCGCGTTCGGCAGCGGGTGGGCGCGCGTTGCCGGCCCGTGTCGCCTGCGTGCCGTGTGGCATTGGGTCTGCACGCAGGCGTGGCGCGAGGCCGCCCAAGCGGCGGTGCGTCGGGCCTGGGCCCGTCGCAGCCGCCCGCGGGGGGCAGCCTCGCGCCGCGCCGCTCCCACCGACGGCGGCAGCAGGCGGGGTCGAGGCCCTGCACGCGCGGCTCGATTTGTGGTAGGCCCACGGCGGCAAGTCCGCTCGCAGACGCGGACGTTCACCGTTGTGGGCGGGCACAAATCGGCCACGGTTGCGCGTAGGTCGCGCGCGCGGCAGTGCGACGCGACCGCGGCCTCGCTGCGCAGGCGCGGGCCATCGCGCCGTCGCGCGCCAGGGTTGCGCGTCGCGGGGGGGGGGTCGCTGCCCCGCGGCGCGTGCGCTTCGCAGGTGATTTGCTAGCGCCGGGGTTGCGTCGCCGCGGGGGGGGGTCGCTGCCCCCGCGGCGCGTGCGCTTCGCAGGCGATTTGCATTTGGAGGAGGCGCCGCGCGCGCGCCCCGCGCGCGCGCGCGCGGGTGCCTCCCTGGCGCGCGTTCTTTCCCCCACCCTCCGCCCTGTCTGCTGCGCGCAGGCGTGGCGCGAGGCCGCCCAAGCGGCGGTGCGTCGGGCCTGGGCCCGTCGCAGCCGCCCGCGGGGGGCAGCCTCGCGCCGCGCCGCTCCCACCGACGGCGGCAGCAGGCGGGGTCGAGGCCCTGCACGCGCGGCTCGATTTGTGTGTGGAGAAGAAGGATGGTGCTCGTCTTCGTCTCATCGTGGGCTGCAGGAGGAGCAACGCCTTGTTCCGCCCGCCCGCGGGCGTCGACTCGCTGTCGGGCGAGGGGCTCGGTCGCATAGAGATGCCGATCTTGTGGGGGGCCGACCACTCACCACTCTGCGCTGTGCCTGGGGTGGGTGACGTTGCCGATTGCTTTCGTGGGATGAAGTTAGACTGTGATATCAGACGCCATTTTTGCTGGCCGCCGCTGGGCGCTGCCTTGACAGGGGAGACGCTGGCGCAGGGCCGCCCCGCGAAAGAAGGCGAACTGGTTTGGCCGATGAGCCTTCCCATGGGCTTCTCGCCGTCGCTGTACTTCGCTCAGGCTGCCAACCAGTCGCGGCTTGATCGGCAGCCTTCGCTGGTCCATAGCCTTCGACTGAGCAGTCGCGAGCCGCCGCCGGTACTGCGCGGCGTCGAGGGGCCGGCCATGGGGCATTTCATGTACGTCGACAGTGCTGGCGTCCTCGGGCTGGCGGAGGCGCGCGCGCGATCGGCGCTTCTGGAAGCCCGGGCGGACTTCGAGAAGGACCGCCTGGAGTTCCACGAGGTTGAGCTGCTGCCTGAGGGGCGCCGCAGCTTGGGCTGCCACGTGGATGGCCAGCGCCGCGCTGCTCGGCCGACCGACGAGAGGTTCGCCATGGTGCGAAAGTTCGCAGGCGCTTGCTGAAGCGTCGAAAGGTCGCAGGCTGGCAGCTGGAGATGGCACTGGGCCACATGGCGTGCATGGCCTTGGTTCGCCGCGAGATACTGCCCATTTTTCACGCATTATACGCTTTCGTGGCGCAAAGTTACCAATATTCACGGTGCTGAGGCCGTCTGCGCGAGAGGGGCCGACCTACAACCTCGGTATCATGGCGACGCTAGAGTCGAGCTGGACCCACGCGTGGGCGCCTGTGGTCTACCCGACGCGAGCCTCTACGGCTACGGCGTCGCCGAGGCGAGCTTCGACCCAGAGACCGTGGCAGAGGTCGGGCGCATCTCAGAGCTGTCGCGGTGGCGCCAGCGCGCTGGGCTCGCGAGGCAGCGCGCCTTCGAGTGCGCCAGCCTCCTGCTCGACAGCGAGGCGGGCGAGGTCGTCCGCGATGCCAGCGGGGCGCCGCGCCAGCTGGGCGCCGAGCTGCGGCGCGTGCTGGCCAGCGAGCGTTGGGAGGTCGATCCCAGCTTCCCGGAGGTGCCCAGCCAGTTGTTGCATGATTCCCACTGGGCCGCGGCGATGGCAGACAGGTGGGTCTTTTCAGACGATATCCTTAGATTGGAGGCACGGGCCTCGTGAAGGCTGCGTCTCGTGCTGCGCGCTGTCAGCCTGTAAAAGAATGCCGCACTCTTCTTTTGGGAGATGCCCTCTCCGTCGTGCCGTGTTTCTGCCGATTCTGGTCCAGGGATTTTCGGCTTTGATTTCAGGTCCATATTTTGCAGCTCTGTGCCTTGCGAGAGACATTCAGTCTGTGGTTCGCTGGATTCCGAGCGATTTCAATTCTGGCGATGAGGGAAGTCGCAGATTCGATCCTGGATATGATGCCAGCAAGACCTTCGTCGCCCACGTTGGCTAAAACTTGGTTTCGGCCGAGGTTGCTTCTGGCATTATTTATGCTTCCTTGGCGATCGCCGCCCGACCGCGAGGGGTCGCGGAGGCGGGCGCTGACGGGATTGCTGTGCCATTGGACTCGCCCGCGACCGAGGTGGGCCGCAGGCGCGCGCGGGCGCTGAGCGCGGGGGGGGGGCCGACTGGAGTCGCCGGGGGGGCCGCCCGCCTAGAGGGCGCGCGCGCTGGATTTCAGCCGCGGGCTCGCTGCGGGGTTGGCGGTGAGACAGCCCGTGCAGGGGCCCCCCCGGGCGAGCGCGGGGGCCCGCCTGGAGCTGGGCCAGCGCCGGGGCCTTCGACCCCCAGCGGGCGCCGCCGTCCGCGCGGGCACCGCGGCCGGGGGCGAGAGCGCGAGCGTGGAGAGCAGCGGCGCCGAGGAGGCCCCCGCTGCGGGCAGCAGTTCGAGGCGGCTGGAGACGCGGGGGGGGGCCCGCGCTCGAGACGCTGGAGACCTCAACCGATGCCGAGAGCGACGAGAGGCTGGGGATCAGCTACTTCGAGCGGCGGTCAGTTGGGGCGGCCACGCTCGAGACCGATCGCCCGCGCGTGCTCGCGTTCTGCGCCTGGGCCCGCTGCTCGCTGGACGCGCCGCCAGAGCCCGCGGAGCTGGGCGCCCACCTGGAGGGCTACATGAACGCTGAAGTCTTGCAGGGGGTGAAGAGCTGGCGGGGCGAGAAGCTCATGGCCGGCTTGATGTTCTTCCACCCAGACTATGGCCGCCTGGGGGGGCTGCACCTGCCGCGGGCCATGCGCTGCCTCGAGGGGTGGGAGATGCTTTCACCATCTCGCTCTCGGAAGCCCTTGGTGTATGCGATCTGGGCGGCCATGGCAGTGGAGCTGTGCTAGCTGGGAGCGCCTCTGGCGGGCACGATGGCGCTGATCGTGGCGGAGTGTTACCTTCGGCCAGGAAAGATGCTGGGTTTGACCGGCAAGTCGTTCTTGGCTCCGAACGAGCATGCTGTCCAGAGCTGGGTTGCGCGGCTCGTCCCAGAGTCGGGCACGGCCCGGAGTAAGGCGGGGTCGGCCGACGACGCGATGCCTTAGGATTCGGGAAGGTGCCCCTGGATGAGCCGCATCTTGTGGGCCCTGAAGGACAAGGGCTCGTCAAGGCCCCTCCTGGGTTTGAGCGGCCCGCAGTTCCTGTGCCTCTTCCAGAGAGCGGCTCTGGATATCGGCGCCGATGTCGTCCCCTATCAAGGCCGACGCAGCGGGGCGCCGCTGGATCGGGCAACAGGGCGGCGCTCTCTGGAGGAGGTGCAAAAGAGAGGGCGGTGGGCTGCGCTGTCGCCGGTAAAGAAATGCGAGAAGTCGGGTCGCCCAACGAGAGCTGGAAGGCCCTGACAGAAGAGACGAGGAGTCACTGCGCGGTGGCTCCACGACAGCTGGAGGGCGCGCTGCTACAGGGGCGAGCCGCGCCAGCGCCGTCGTTCGTGCGCCGCGGGGCCTCACGCGGGTCCCAGTGAACCAGGCTATATTGCACCAGGCGCGCCCGTTCCTGCTAGATCTGTCTGCAGGCGGCAGAGGCGTTGGTGGCGCGGCCAGGCGATTTTGGGTAGATTCGATATCTTTGGATCTCGAGGAGGGGCCTGGCCAAGATGTGTGCAGCTCCCTCAATCTGAAAATGATCGAGCGGCACTTTAAACTTGGTCGGGTCCTCGGTGCGATGCCGGCGCCACCCTGCTCGTCTTTCTCGCTGGCTCGGAACCGATATCTTGTGAGGAGTGCCGAGAGACCAGAGGGGCTCGCTGTTTTGCGTGACAACGATCGGGAGGCGGTGAGAGTCGGAAACCTATGTAAGCGAGTGGTGGTTTTGTGATCAAATTGTGCCGTTTGCATAATGTGCCGTACGCTCTGGAGAATCCCGAGACATCGTATATGTGGAAGTGCTCAAACATGACCACTCACGTGATGCCCCACAGCCGATTGCTGGACTTGCATCAGTGCGCGTTTGGATCGAAGTGGCGGAAAGCGACCCGGGTGATTTTCGGCTGTGCGACTGAAGCTGGGGATTTCGCCCCGGTTTACCACGGGCGCCTGCGGCGTCTTGGGAAACGTGGTTTCTGCAGCTTTCGACCTGGGAGAAAACGCATGGAATTCGAGGGGAAGGCTATGACGTCCGTTTCAGCTTCGTACCCACCTCGCCTTGCTGTGTGTCTGTGTAAAGCTCTGCTGAACCTGTCTTGAGCAGAAAGGTTGCACACTTGGTGATTTCGAGGGTCGACGCCTTCTCCGCCTGAGAATGGTCCTGCCGCTTCGCTGTGAACTTCGACTTTGCGAAACATATGGGGTTTGGCCTGTCCGTCGCACGTCCCATAACCCCTGGGCGCGACCACTGTGGCATCAGACTTCGCCACTGAAAAGGTGATTAAGCATGTGTGTATGCGTGGCACGTAATTGCTTGAACCCCTCTTTAAATGTTGCAGCCCCTTCAGCAGCAGTCCCTCCGCCGCTGCCGGGGCTCAAGCTGTCCCACCCTCTGCCACCCTGGACCTGTCATTACATAGCGCGCGTCTGATTTAACTGTTCTAACACTTCCACTCCGCTCATGTGGGGTTTGGCCTGTCCGTTGCTCGTCCCATCACCCCTGGTCGCGACCATTGTGGTATCAGACTTCGCCACTGATAAAGTGATCAAGCAAAGAACACGTATTTCCCTTAGGTTTTCGTGAGTTGTTTGGATTCTCGCTTCTTCGGGCTTCCGACGGACCAGGACGGCCCAAGAGGCCCCCAAGATCGTCTTAATATCGCACCAGGAAGGCCCAATAGGTCCCCAAAAGGGGCCCCCCAAAGACGCCCGCCCGTCAGGGCCCCATGAAGGCCCAACAGGATCCCCAAGAAGGCCTGGAGACGCCAAGCTCGTAACACCAGCGCTCCCCAGAGCGAGCGGTGACGTAATCAACTCTGAGCACCAAGGCTCCCAAGAGCCCACAGTGGCGTGACAAAGTCTTAAAACCAAGGCTTCCCAGAGCGAGCGGTGACACTACAAGCTCTGAAGACCAAGGCTCCCAACAACGAGCGGTGCCGTAAAAAGGTTTGAACACCAAGGTCCCCAAGAGCCCACAGTGGCGTGACAAGCTCTTAAAACCAAGGCTCCCAAGAACCAGCTGTGACCTTACAAACTCTGAACACCAAGCCTCCCAGGAGCTCACATTGACGTGACAAGCTCTTAACATCAGGGCTCCCCAGCGCGAGCGGTGACGTGACAAGCTCTTAACACCAAGGCCCCCAGGAGCAAAGGGTGCCATGAGCCATCTCGGGCAAGTCCCTGCATCGCTCTTTCCGTTCCCGTGCCAGCCCAGATGACGGAATGAGCGAGGTACGAGTGATGTACGTTGTTTGGTGGGGCGAAGCCCTCTAGGGAGGGGTCCAGGGGAGGGGCGAGGCGCGCATGAGTGGTAATGGCCAGCTTTCCTTGTTTTTCTGAGTGAATCGGCTCCCGGGCGGCTCCCATGGCCCGTTTCCTCGTATGTTTTGGAGTGACGCGGCCCAAGGGCTCCAAGATGGCCCAAGAGGGTTCCAAAACGGCCCAACAGGGCACCCAGACGGCCCCAAGAGAGCCTCAGATGGCCTCCAGACGGTCCAAGAGAGCCTCAAGACGGCTCCAGAGGCCTTGCAGAGGGACTCCGGGACCCCCAGGGACAAAAAACATTAATTTTCCGGTTGGTTTAGCAGGTCTTTGGGGTTCTTGCTTCGTCGGGCCAAGACGGTCCAAACCGGCCCAAGAGGCCTCAAATATAATCCCAAGACGGCCCAAGAGGCCCCCGAAAGGGTCCGAAAACGGCCCAAGAGGGCCCCAAGACGGCCCCAGAGGGGCCCAAAATTGCCCAAAATGACCCCAAGACGACCCAAGACGGCCCCAAGACGGCCCCAAGAGAGCCCAAGAGGGCCCAAAGAGGGCCCAAAGAGGCCCCCTAGAGAGCCCCCCCTAGAGAGCCCCCCCTAGAGAGTCCCAAGACGGCCAATGGCCTCCAAGACGCCCCAAGACTGCTCAAAAGGGCCTCCGTTGCCATTATGGCT
>CAUYUJ010014562.1:262916-345416 GCA_963575745.1 Prorocentrum cordatum
TGATACGGTAACCACTGGCACGATCACCACCACCACAGCGACTCCTGAGCGTTTTTCTTTCGTCAAGGCTGATGTCGCGATGTCTTTCACAAACTCCCTAAACGAAACATCGGTAGAAGTTGTTGTTCGTGCAGCGATTGCAACCTTCTTGAACATGTCGCAGTCGAAGGTCACGATCAACTCCGTTGTCGTCAGATATACGTCAAAACGCGTGTCGTTCCAACGAAGATTGGCCAGTCAAGTGTGGGACATCGACTACACAATTACAGTTGAGGGTACATACACGGACGAGGCCGAAGAGACATTGTTGCGTTTGTATGACAACATTTCGCAGTTCCATGAGTTTGTCGAGCATGAGCTCGATGAGATAGGGCTTCCTAGTGACATCGTGGAGTGGGTGGAATCGTCGGTGCCCGTGGTGGAACTTTGGATGTACACTACAGCGACGTTGACTTCCACGTCGACGCTGACCTCCACGACGGTGACCTCCACGTCGGTGACCTCCACGTTAACGTCCACAACTTGCTGTGTATGTGCTCTCCCTATGTTCGCTGTCATTCCTGTAGGGATAAGTGGACCCGGCTTCACTTCATCATCGGGGTTGGATACCATAGTACGCATCGAATGCTCGGGCATTAAATATGGAGACGTTTGCGGGCAGTTGTGTGTGGGGCATGTTGACATGGGACAATGGTTGCAGCGACGAGGACGGAGATGTTAGAGGGACGTGCTGATGCGTGTGACCCTGTGTGGCAGTCAGCATTGGCCGATCCGGTTATGAGACAGAGGATGAAATTGCGTAACATTGATTACCGAGACATGCAGATAATTTGTTCGAGGCTACGAGAATTACTTGGGACTCATGGCCAGTGTTCAGTGAACAGCCGACTGTTTACATCTGTAACGGGAGACGGGTCTTTTGACCAGAAACGCGTTGCTAGCATTCTCGCGCTGTCCTGTTGAAGTGGGAAAGTCCGTCATGCATTGGTACTGCGAGCCGTGAGTCGTGCTCGCCAGTTTGCGATGACGGTCATCAGCTGGTTGAGCCAATCAATTGCACCTTGGGCTCGTTTGAGATGATTCCGGTGGTCTGCGTCTCCGATGCGGACGCGGAGGCGCTCGAACGTGTCGAGGTATTGCTGGTGGAGGTTGCGTTCGTTGCCAGTCAGGCGAATTCGGGCATTACGGCGGAGTGGGCTGGCGGCGGGACCAGGGTTCCGATGCAGAGCGCGCTCGGCGACGTTTTAGGCCTGTTCCCAGAGCAGGTTTATTTGCTGGAGATGAAGGACCTGAATTCAGACTCCGCGTCTGGCATTCCAGCGAGGCGTTTGACAGGAGAGGAGGGGCTGTTCGTCAAACTGTGGCTCCAGCTGTACCCGATGAACGACCGCACGGCGGTCGAGGGTGGCCTGGCCGACCTCGGGACGAGCAATTTCACCGGTAGTTTCGTCAGCTTCTTGCAGGAGGTCGGCGTCGCGGTGCCGGCGGGGCTCCCCACGGCCGCGGTCGTCGCCGGGAAGCCCGTGACCATTCTCGAAAGCGTGCCCGTGGCGCGCTGGGCTGCCAGGACAGAGTGGTCCGTCTGCAGCACGACGTGCGGCGAGGGCGAAGTCACCCGCGACGTCGATTGCCTGACCGGCAACACCAACCTGTGCAACGCAAACGCGCCCCCAGGTTTCACGCAGGACTCGTTCGAGCCAAGCTCGCTCGCATGCAAGTCGTACATCCAGTGCCCGTACGACTGGACGTGCCCCAGCGGCCCGGACGAGGAGACAGGCGAAGGCTGCGAGGTACAGGCGGGGTTAGTGTCCGCGGCCATCGCCTTCTCCTCCGCCATCTGCTGCTTTCTATCCATCCGGTACGTCAGGTACATGTGCAGGCAGCCCGTCGGCGGCAGGTTCCGCGTAAAGGTGAAGGGCCGCGAGAGCAGGGACACCATGGTCGACTGGAACCTGGACGACGGCTTCTCCACCGAGGACGGCGTTACCAAGACGAGGCTCAAGTACTCGCTCGGCGATGGGCTTTTCGCCTTCTTCCAGCGCGAGCGGGAGGCGGGCCGCGCCATCCTGACGCCGAGCGATGGGGAGCCCATCGAGCACGTGGATCTGAATTTGGGCGGCGAGGTGGAGTTCGAGCTCGAGGTCCGAGTGAGGACCCTGGCCACGAACGCGCTGCTCGTCGCCAAGGTCTACCCCGAGGTCGAGCCGATGCGACCCGTCGGGAAGGCGAAAGGCCTGTTGATCCGCGGGGGCGTCGCCGCCTGGCAGATCGGCGAGGAGTTCCTGCTATCCAGCGCGCGTGGCCGGACGGCTTCCCGCACGACCTTGGTTCCTCTCCGACGCCGGAGGCGGAGAGTACGTCTGAAGGTCGCGGCGAGGCGGGACGCGGGGCTTGGGGGGTTATGCCTAAAGCCCAGAGTGCAAGTCGTCTTGGGCCGAGCGCCGGGACGAGAGGTTGCCACGAGGTCCTGCCGCTCTCGACCAGTGCATCCAGTGCGCGGCCTGGTGCGATCGTGGAGGTGCTGGCTGGTAGGAGCGTGGACGCGGTTTCTTCGACGGGGACTTCTAGGCTTGTATTTGGAAGGGGGAACAGTGATAAGGGTCAGGACACCTTCGAGAGGGTCTCCTCACCGTTGCGTAGCCACGAGGATGCATGATGCAGAGCGCCGACACGAAGGCGAGGGGCGGATGAGACCGTGATCATGTCGGAGCCGGAGGCAGCGCCCGAGCCGAAGGGCACAGCGGCTGCATACGCGATCGGCGACGCTGTGGAGTATTGGTCTAAGACCACGAACTCGTGGTTAGGTTCGAGGGTCATGGACATTAGGGGCCAGCCTCGCCATAGCGAGGAGCACGGCATGAACGTCTTCACGTACGACCTTTTTGTCATGGCCGCCAGACAGCGCGTACCCAACGTGGACATGAAGGACCTGCGCTTGCCGTTCAGTGTGAGTGAGAAGGTAAGCGTGTTCTCCAAGAAGCACGGGGACTGGTACCCGGCCATCATACACGCGGCGCCGAGGGAGGCGCGGGACCCGAGGCTCGGGTACGACGTCGCGCTGGAGCCCAGCGAGCTCAAGACGGAGATGCTGGAGTACGCCAGGCAGCTCAAGGCCCAGAAGGAGCTCCAGGGGAACCAGTACGAGGAGAGACCAGGCCGCGGAAGCCGCAGGCGGCCGAGGAGGAACAGGGATCAGGACGTCGCCGGCAGCGCGGAGCTCGACTCGGTGCCACAGGTGCCCCCGCTTGGCGGCGACGCGCTGACAAGCAGCATGCCGGCGCAGGTCCCGCGGCTGCCCATCGGACAGGAGGACGGCAACCCCAGCAGCAACCCCGAGAGCAGCCCGATGCAGGAGGAGGACCTGCCCGTGCTCAAGAGCATGCCGGGCAGGCGCCTCCGGAGGCGCTTCGACCGCGGCATGCCCGTGCAGGTGTACCTGGGAGCGGAGCAGGGCTTCCTCAGGGGCACGGTCGTGGAGCCCGCGAGCGGGCCAGAGCCCAGGGACATCATCCCGTCGCCGAGACCGAGGCGGATCCTGTCCCCAGAGGCCTCCCCCTCGACGTCGCCCTTGTGCTCCAGCGACGACGACGACGACGACCCGCACGGCGTCGACGTCCGCTCCAGCGCCGGTACCGCCGAGGTCGAGACTGCCGTCGTCCCACAGCGCCACGCGACGGCCACTGTTTCGATCTACGGCCGGAGCGGACCCGATCGCACCTACCCCGAGTACATGATCAGGCCGCTGATCGAGCGGCGCGGGGCGCGGTCCTGGAAGTTCGGGAGCATCATGAGCATGTCGCTCTTTGACAGGGACGAGGGTCACGTCCTCGAGGACCTCGACGGACCTTGGGGTTTCTCGCCGCAGCCTTCGCCGAGAAGTGAGCCAGAATCCGATCAATCGCTGTCGTATTTTTGGGGGTTCTCGCCGCAGCCTTCGCCGAGAAGTGGGCCAGAGTCCGATCAACCGCTGTCGTATTTTTGGGGGTTCTTCTCGCCGCAGCCTTCGCCGAGAAGTGAGCCAGAGTCCGATCCACAGTTGAGCGCCGGCCAGTTGAATGGAGGCGACGTTTAAAACACTGGAGGCGCCTACCAACTGGGCGCCGCCAGAGGAAGCCCCGAGATCCAGGCTCCAGGCTCGCACCATTTTTCTCAGCGAGCGCAGCCCCTCCAAGACTGCCCAGATAGCCCCGCTCCAGAAGGCCCCCCATCAGAAGAAGGAGGAAACGAGCGGCCTAGGTCAATAGAAGAAACGTTTATCGAGATATCGGAGAGAGCGTGGTCCACCGCCGCTTTACTGTGTAAACATTCCCCCCCTCTTCTTCCAGAACCCGGGTTTCCCCCCCTGCCACCTCGGAAAATCTCCTCCCCTCCCCTGCTGGACCCCCACCCCCTTCCCCGCGGCAAAACCCTCTCCCCCCCCTCCCACCCTCCAGAAAACCGAGAGGGGTCAATTCCAAAAACTATATTTGAAATTTCTGTGGCCTTTCAAGGAGGCCGACGGACGCACCAGCTTTTCTACTGTGGACAACAGAGATCTCCCCACGCGCGCGCGCGTCCGCGCGCGCGCGCGTGCGGAGTGCCGGCCGCCATGTAATTCAAAAAACTGTATTTGAAATGTCTGTGGCCCTCTATGGAAGCCGACGGACGCACCGACTTTTATTTTGTGGATAACACAGATCTCCCCACGCGCGCGCGTGCGGACTTCGGTATTGTCCACAATCTTTAGCTGCCATGTAATTCCAAACGCTGAATTTGAAATTTCTGTGGCCCTTGAAGGAGGCCGACGGACGCACCAAATTTTCTATTGTGGACAATACAAAACTCCCCACGCGCGCGCGTGCGGAGTTCTGCATTGTTCACACTGGGAACGCCGCCATGTAATTCCAAAAACTGAATTTTTGAAATTTCCGTGGCCCTTTAAGGAGGCCGACGGACGCACCGACTTTTCTATTGTGGACAACACAGATCTCCCCACGCGCGCGCGTGCGGAGTTCGGTCTTGTTCACAATCTTCAGATTTGAAATTTCTGTGGCCCTTTAAGGAGACCGACGGACGCACCTACTTCTATATTGTGGGACCAAGGTGCACCGGAACCTCCAAGAGAAACGCCGTCTCCGTCGCGCATGGAAGTGAAAATGGTCGCGGTGCGTGGGCGGGACAGCGGCAGCGCGCGCAGTGGCGGAAACAGTAGTCGGACAGGGAAGAAGTTGCTGGTGGCTGCCCGGAACGGGAGAGAATGCAGCGACGGGGCAGAGTGCGGCGGCCAGTGCGCAGGATACGGTGTCAACGTAGCAGCTGCCGATGTGAACGACGGAGGAGTGGGCGCGCACAAAGAGACGTCGGCGGGGCCTGCTCATGGGTTCGGTACGGCTGCGACGGTCGGTGGTGGTGTCCGGGGAGGAAAAAGGGACGGGCATCGAACGGATTTGGCCCAGGCTGGCGGCGGTCAGAGAAGGGGCAAGGAAGGCGGTGACAGCGCGACTGCGACCTCATGCACGGCGACGACCGCGAAAGAGAACGCGCAGGGGCCCATTATGGAGGGCGTGGCCGCCAGGCCAGGACGTGAGCGAGCAGTTCATGTCCTTCCTGGTGATCTCTTGGCACCGGTACGCGTCATCCGAGAAGCTGATGTGCGCGCGTTGCGTCTTCTGCGGAGTGCGTGTGAGGAGCCCGAAGCGTGGGAGATTCCGGGGTCTGGAATTCGTGCCTACAGAGCTGCGCGCGCATCTGTGGAGAGCGCGCGGTGAAACGGCGCCACTGCTGCGTGTCATGAGAGAGAAGTGGGTTCGTGAGCGGCGAGGGTGGAGTGTCGCGCGGAAAGAGCTGCTGGGCGCTCACGACGTGGAGGATCGGCGCCGCGTGGTGGAAGACCGCACGGTGAAATTCATGGAGTTTTTGATGGGGGCGTTGGCGTTCGAGGCAAAGACCGACGATGGACGAGCTGAGGACATGGCAGGATCAGGCCGCCGCGTTGGTTGCGGTCTGGGACGCGCAGCTGGCGCGACCCTGGCGGACTGTATCTTTCAGCTCTTGGCCTTTTTGGGATGGTGTAATCAGGCGCTGGCGTCAGAGGAGGGGCGCCGTGTCGCTTGCGAAGCGTGCGTGGATCATCTGCGGACCGTCGGAGATGCATGGTTGGCGTTGGGGTCGCATGAGGGTGAGCTCCGACGCGGCGCCCATGCTGGCGAGGTCATGAGATTCGCGTTGGCCCGTTACGGCACGGCAGGGGTAGCGCTGCCCTACCAGGTCATCCTGCGCACGCACTCCCGCTGTGACAGGCTCCTTGGGGCGAGCGGACGGGGAATTGTTGACGTTTCGCCAGTCCCCGCCAGCCCGTCCTAAAACAGCCGCTCTGTGAATGCGCATCGATGACTGGTGTTCGTCGGCCACCTTGGGGGGAAGAGGGAGACAGGTGTTTGGGGGGAGTGGTTGCGGCGAACACGATGCCCTGTAGGATGGCCTGTAGGATGGCCTCAGAAGGCGAACTGTTCCTCCGCGTTTTCCTCTCCTCTTCTCCTCCTTTTCCCTTGTCAGCCTGTTTCTTCTCTTTCTCCTGTTCGTCTCCGTCCTCGTCCTCCTGATCGTCCTCGTTCTTCTTTGGCTCCTCCTGTTTATTCTGGGCATTTCTCTTTCCTCCTTTTCTTTTTCGTTCTCTTGGCTCCCCATCCTCCTTTTTTATTTTCCTTCTCCTTCTTCTTTCCCATTCGTCGTGTTCGCTGATTGTGATTGTCTTGGTGCGCGAGGAGGATCATCAGGAATGCACTAGGAATGCGCATGCCTGTGAACGTTCGGGGTGCGTGCGCGCCACCTGCGTCGCGCATGGTCGTTCGGAGAGCTCGGTTGCATTACATTACGTGTCGATGTTTGTTGCGAGCTCTTACGCAACTCTTCCCCAACGCGAGTTTCCTTGGGTCTCGCCTGTGGAATTCCGCCAAATATGCATGGTCGGGGCCGCGAGTTGGAACATCCAATTGCGCTGCCGCGCATATCCGCCACCGCGCTAGAGGAAGCGGCGAAGTGAGGCAGGTGCGCGGCAGGGCGTAGTGGAACTCTGGGTGGTTAGTTTGTACGAAATGAAAACATATCGAACTTGAGGCGAAACATGAATGAGTGTGGGTTGTTCGGGCCTTATTGATGTTGTGTGTGGTGATTTTGGGCTTTCGTGGTGCTATCTTGAAGCTCTCGGCGTGTCTGGCCAGTGTGGCTGGGTGGTGCGTCAGAGGCGTCGTGGATTTTGGTTGGGCGCTCGTGGTTGGCGGCTTTGGGGCCTGAAAGAGGCAGTTTCGATGCCTTGTGACGCCTCTTGGAGGCGGTTGGGATCTTCTTGGGGGCACTTTACTTTAAGGGTAGCTCTTTGGGAGGTGTTATATAGGATCGGGAGTATAGCTCGCGCGCCGTTGCCTTTGGCTCAAGGCACGCGCGCCCTATTTGCCCGGACACTGCTGGTGTTCGCTATGTGATGGAAAGATCATTACATCGATCTTATCCTATCTTATGCGTCCACTCCCCATACTGAACTACCCCAGCATGACATTGGGCGCTATCTGCCATCCGCTTCCCATGGATTCGGATGCTATTCGACTTACCATAGTCACTTCAGACTTGGTAGCGGAGCTGGCCGCACTCTCGTGTGGTCAGCTCTTGCTCTTCTTATCCTCACGCTATCCGGCACGATCTTCGTGACCAACTACCACCCTGCGCCACCGCTCCAACTACATGTACGAGGATCAATTCAAGAGCAAGAAGCAACGGGAGAGGTACGACGTCTAGACAACAACATTGGTACCATATACGCTTCATCACTACGCTACTACCAACCGCTCGGCAACGAGCCAAAAGCGCAGTACTTGAAGCAGAGGCGGGGGGACCCACAAGATAAAGCGCTTCGAAGACTTGACAAGGCGCTACCCCAGCGCGGCAACGCGCCTGATAACCACCCATATCTTCACAGCCTTGGGCTGGTTATCTTCGCCATTATATGGTTTGCGCTGGGGGCAACAATCGGACGCATGCGCCGAGGAGACAGCAGCACCGATGGGCAAACACATGGCCCATGCTGGGACCCTCAAGGCAACGTACCTTTCCGCGAGTACGTCTATGAGGTCAACGCGTGGCTCAACGTCGCCAGCGGACGCATGACGCCACAGGCCCAAGCAGCCGCCACGCATCGCGGCCTGGGTGGCCTAGCGAGGACACTCGCCATGAGGATACCACCTGACATTAAACTACGGTGCGGACATCGATGGTGTCCACACCGACCCAGCAACCTACATCAGGTTCCTCTTAAGCATGAAGTTCGAACGCCTGGGCGAAGAGCGCCAGCTCACTTCAGGCGCACAACTCATCGACTTTCATGTGCCTCACGGAGAACGAATCGATGTAACCCTCACTCGGTTCGAGATGGCCCGTCTTGAGGCGCAGTCGGTGGGGTTTGACCTTCCCAGCTTCCAACTGCCCACTACTATCCGATTCCGCGCCCTAGGCGTCGGCAACCAGAGAGCCATGTAATCCTTGCAGCCACTTAACCACCAAATGCCCCGAACACAACAACAGCATGATGAGTTGTGCGAGAGGATGCGCTCGATAGGCCATTTGTCAGAACGGTCTCCTGGTAACATAGGATCAGTGTTTGGGAGGGGAAGGGGAACTGGTAGTGGAAATTTCTATGCTACCTTAACCACCGAAGATCAGCCTGGCAACGGGCCCGCAAGCAGATGGGCCGACGATCCTGGAGAGTCTACTGCCCTACTAACAGGGGATCGATCACAACCAAGCTGGGCAACCAGCCCTCCCCCTAGAGAACCTCAACCACACCGTTCCTTATGGGGGGAAGCGAATCCCCTAAACGACGGTGCATCCACCCACCTAGAAAATGACGGTTTCGACTCCGGCACCGACACCGACACCATATCATCAGATGGTATTGAACCTTTAGACTGGTCAGATATCATGCGAATGGAAGGTGGCAGTCAGCGTGCCGAACACCTGTTCTGGTTATTTCAACAGGCAAAGCGGAGGTGGAGGAGGTTCACACGAAAGCCAGTGCGTCGTGTTAGGAGGAGGATACGGAGGAGCTTCAAAGGAAAAGGTAAAGGCAAATGGGGTCGCCGTAGGTTGAATGGACGAGGCATCTCGGCTTTCCTCCAGAGGCTCTCAGATGATCAGTATGATGAGATATTTTTCGGGGGGAAAGGCCGTGGTAAAGGCCGTAGAGATACCTCGGGCAAAGGTAAAGGTAGGCGGGGAAACCCGCGAGGTAGAGACGGCCAGATCCTAAAGTGCCATGAGTGTGATAGTACCGATCATCTTGTAAAAGACTGTCCAGCGAAGGGAAATGGAAAGGGCAGATCGACCGAAGTCTATTTCGGCTCAAGTGAACCGGTTATTGAATATCTGAGCCTCCAAGATTTTGAGGCCATGGAACAGATTTTTCACTTGGGCCAGCAGCATGGACAACTTGGATGAGCTCGAGGCGTGCGGCCACGGACTGTACGCGTACTACCTCGAGTACCTCCGCAGATTTGTTCTCGGAAATATCGAGCTTACGCCTGTGGGGAATGGCGCGCTGGGAAACCAGCCCTTATCCTTCTTCGACTGGATGTTCGGTAGCCCAGGCAACATCATGGCCTACGAGAGCAGCGACGAGGATGTCACTGTTTAGGCCTCGCCTTCGGAGGTTGACTACAACCTTCGACATCAACCCGAACTTATGCCTGGAAACAGGCCCACTCCAGTACATCCTCCAAATTTTGCCGATCTGATGGAATTAGAATTTCAAGCATTCACTGCGGGCGTGCCAGGGAACCCATACGTACCACCTGGCTCGCTCGAACCAGGCGAGTACGGACCGCGCGCGATACTGCAGACCCTCATGCAGATGCACGCTGCATTGGTCGTAGCGTATCCCGAGAGTCAAGGGAGTGTCGAAAGTGGCCAATGATGCTACAAGACACCGATGCCTGTGACGACTCGGAGCTAGTGCTGGCGGCCCTTACTCTCATCGACAGTGTGCACCCTGAGGACGTGCAACGACATGTGTGGCATTCCAGAGGGAGATGGCGCCAAGCTCTTGAAAGGGCCATCTCCATGCGTGGTCAGGCTCTTCCTCCGCCAGGATGGGGTCTCCAGGCGGCGGGATTACGGCCCGACCACACGGACATGCGAAATATTATCGGGCAGCCTACACATGACTATGATCATCCCGAGGCGCGCGCTATGCTCGGTAACGAGCCTGAGCCGACTACCGTACCGCCGACGCCGGGACAGCCAAGCGATGCTCAGACGCCTGTACAGCAGGGGAACCTGCCCGTCCCGGCTGGACCGATGACCGTCGTCATCGGCAACCCTATGTCAGAAGATGAAGAGGGTGATGGATGTGGGATGTGCGAGGACGAGACCACCATCCTCATGATGGAAGCCACTGGTGAAGACGAGGAGGTGGATTTCAGCCCCGACAGTCCTGACACACCACCACCTGCACAAGAGCCAATTGTGCCAGACTCCAGTCAGCAGGGAGACCTGCCTGCCCAAGATGCGCCGCCTGCGGCCCCGCAGGACCCCCTGCCGTTTCCTGCTCAGGCTGCGTCGGCGGCCTCATCTGATGAGCATGCCAGGAGGTCTCGTTCGCATCCACGCCTTAGGGATGACCCTCACCCTCAAGCACGGCTCCCACGCGAATGGAGGCAAGCAGGCCCATCAGAGCATGCCGCTCGACGAGGGGGCCAGTTGCTCGCCTACAATGACCCGAGGCGTCAAACGGGGGAGCATTCTGCCTTTGGTAAAGGCAACCCAGCTTACAGGGATGCCCAAGGCAGGTCCATGCGGGGTGGCTACCAGCTCGCGACGAACATTCGTCGTCCTGAGATAGAGGTAGTACGGGCGCAGCTGCGAAATGTCATTGCGGTACGCAAGCTACACAGGCCCAACGCAGTCTGTGGGCCGTGCTCAGAGCCACTCCAGGAGCACAGGCCTGGGTGTCCTGTAGGGCTCAACGAGGGCTTGAGCCCGAATAGAGGCGGCGCTCCTGCCAAGGAGGGTCATCCACCGTTGGTTCCGATGACTCAAGCAGAGATCGACGAGATCAACCGTCGTCTCGGAACAACGGCTCATAGGAGCCCGAAGGGACTTGTGCCTATGACCCAGGAAGAGAAAGATGCGCTCAATCGCCTTCCTGGAATGCGGGGGAACCCGCCTGGCGTCTCCAGTCAGGCCCAACAGCCAGAAATGATGGATGACGATGAACAGAAGGCTCAGCGAGCCGCAGCAGATGCGCAGCGCAAACGAATAGCAGACGAACGCACCCGCGAGGCAACTCGCCACATGCTGCTGGAGTCCCAAAAGATCTATATGAAGGGGGCAAGGAAGCCCCCACTCCAACCGAAGGCCAAGAGCGAAACACCTGCACCCAGGACGCCTTCGGGGGAGAAACAGAACGTCGGCCCGCTCAGAGGAACTCGGGTTAGATGTGCAGATGGAGATTCCTCGCTCTGAAACGCCGAGGTCACCGACTAGAGCAACTCCGGCGCAGAGACCCGACCCTAGGCGACAACCTCAGGACTCTGTGGAAATCCGCAGACGACCGCCCAGCCGTAGCGGCTCTATCGCCGGCAAGGCCAAGGCTTTCGAGCGTGCAGGGTTTACCCCCACGCCGGCCTCGCCTGCGGCGGCACGCCCCAAGAGGTCTGAGGAAGGCGCTCTATCTAGGGGCGCCTGGGCGCCTACGATCAAGGGCAGCGCCAGCCGAGAAACACTGCGGGGAAACCCGTCAGGCGCTGCAGCTGCAGCATCCTCCTCCTCAGGAGCCGCAGCCTCTTCGGTGACAGAGGCTCCGTTGCGGGGAAACCCGCCAGAGGATAAGCTGCACCGCCCAGGGGGCACTTCCCTTACTAGCGGGAGTCAGTCTGTGATCAATGATCGACGTGCCCTGCGGAACCTTCCACCGATACGCTCGGTGGATGAGGCATTCATGGAGAGCTGCAGCCAGAAAGGTATTGTTCCGAGAAGTAATCATACACTCAAGCAGCTTAGCAAATGCCTCAACAGGATCTGCAGACACGCGCCTGACAGACCACACAATGCCGTGTGGAGCCTTGAGACATTCGACGATCAGGATGGATGGATCAATCTCGACGAGCTCGTACGCGAGTTTCCGTGGCACAACGGACGCGCGAGACAGGGCGGGTATAACCCTAGACTGGATGAGGCCAAGATCATCGCCGAGACCTTCTACGACAGAGCGGTTGACCATATGGCTGCCATCATGATGGCGATCGTTCACGTCCGCGAGTCGGAGGGCGAGGAGGGGCATCGTCTCCAGTTTAAGGTCTTGGCACGGGATTCTGGCAAAGCCGACATATTCATCCGTGCCTCGCAAGGGCACTCGTGGACGCTCAAGGCCCCGTGGTCGTTGTACAAGTACATTGTACTACACGACAATCCTGCCGGGAGACCGGCCCCATACCCCGAGGTTGCCATGCATGGCACGCGATGGACAGCCTTTGAGGGCATCGTGTGGTATGGCCTCTCTTGTCGTCAAGAACACAACGCCAAGAAGGGAGGGGCAGGCCGATCACACATCCACTTTGTGCCGACGCTTCGTCGTCGCGGCGTGCAGAGTGGATGGGGCCCCGATTCCGAGATTGTTATCTTTGTGGGCTGGCATGAAGCCCTGAAGGACGGAATCGTATTTTGCTGGTCCGACAATGGGGTTCTCCGATCAGAAGGAAAGGATGGCATCAGTGAGCCGTATTATATTTCACACGTGGAAGAATTCGCCACGGGAAAGCAATGGCGGAACCCAGAATATATGGGCAATCGCCTTACACGCGTCTCCACTGCCATAATGACGGCCCCGCACAGGTGGAACACTGTGGGCAGTGCTAGCATCAAGCACAGATGGTCTCTTGGCCGAGAGGCTAATGGGCCCCATACGGTTCATGTTCAAAGAGAGGTAGGGGACCATTACAGCCCAACAGTGCTGGGAAACCAGCCCGAGATCCACCAGATCCTTATGATCAACGAGAGTGAGGCAGGAAGCGCGGCTCCAAGCCGTGCTCCAAGCCAAGGGCCTAGTGCCATATCTTGGCAGGTCCTCAGCACCTCAGATCTGGATCAGATCACGGCCGCTCTAAATCCTGAGCAACGGTGGAACAGTTAGCGGACAGAAAGTGCCAGCAAGAACCCTGGGCCGCAGGCCAGGGAGCTATGTCCGCTATGGTGACGCGTAACCGTCAGGCCATGCAGGGAAACCTGCCCGTGAATGGACTCAGAAACGATATGCCCGAACCGCAGGGAGACCCACAGACGTTCGGCCGCATCTTCGGAGAGACTGCTCGATTTGAGCAGATGCCAGGGAGCCCCTCGCATAGCATGCACACGCCGAGGGGCATGACCCCAGTGGCGATGCCACCAGCGCAGTCTCCGTTTGGGACTCCTGGTCGATCTGCCACGAATGGCACTCTCATGGAGCGGATCGCTGCGGCCAGAGCTGAGCATGGTACAGCTCTTTTGAACATGATGCCACCTGGCACGCCAACGAGTCTGCAGGGAAACCTGCCCGGCACTCCAATACACCACCGACCTTTTGCTGGCCAAACTACTGCTGCTGGAGTGCCTGATGACTACCGTGCAAGGGTGGCAGCTGCGGTACAACAGGCGCAGAGTCACAACCTGCCCCACCCGAGCGGTCAGAGGTGGAGGCCAGCCTGGTCCTGGGAGCCAGAGGGTCCGAACCCACGTGACCCTGCTCGGCAGCGAGCCTTCATCCCGGCCTTCAATGCTCATCCGAGCATGGCTCCGGGCCAGAGGCCAGCGCCAGCACCAATGGATCCGCCACTGTACCCAGATGGATGGGTCTAGAGTCCCGAACAGATTTGTTCGCGACATGGCGGACCAGTTCCACAGCCTCACGAATGTGCGCTGCAGTGATCAGCCCATGTATCCGCACATGGCTTTCATGCCTGCACCGGCAACGCCAGAGGTGGCCGTCCAGCCTACTGCCCATTCAATATCATCAGGCAGTAGAGGAGTACCAGACTACATCAGGCAGACGTACCACACTCAACAGGCGTGCTTTAGGCGCAGGCAGGCAGTACAGAGCGCACGTGACCAAGCACGTGCATCCGCACTTGAGGTCGCGAGGAACAGAGGCTCACCCATGCGAGGAAACTCGCCAGCCGTGTCGCCCGCAGCCTCCACAACGGCAGCTCCCCCAGCAGTGGTTGCCGTAGCACCAGAGGCACTGGCTCCCGCAGGAGATCCTCCAGCTGCTTTCCTGGGCTCCGAGTCAGTCCTGGAGCGGCAGCGGCGGGTGTACCCTAGGGCGGCAGATGTGGAAATTTGTAGTGGGATGGAAGACACCTGCGCGGTATGCCTCGAGGAGTTTCAACCGAGGGAGAGTATCTACCGCTTGAGGTGCAACCACCTGTTCCACGAGGAGTGCTGGAACTCGAATGTGGTGGGCCATGTTACGAATCTCAGCGAGAAGGAGATCCACAGCAACCAGTATGTGCTATCTGCCGAGCGCCAGGCATCATAGCGTCATCGTTTCCATGGACCGGCTCCTACACTCAGGCTCCCGAACAGGCAGCGAGGGAGCTGCGGGAGTTGAGGAGCATGGTGGAGGAGATGACAGCCAGCATGCTGGACAGGCAGACAGCACAGCCCCAGCAGCGGGGAAACCCGCCGGAGGATGTGAGGTCGCCGATGGAGACGGGATACGTCGACCAGCTTATCCCGATGACGGCGCCTCAGCAGGGAAACCTGCCTAACACTCCACCAGTGCCGATCCTTCCGACTCATTACGAGCCTGGAGTCGGGCAGGTGGCTCCTCCGATGTCTCCCCAGAGTGGGGGTGGGGCCGAGCTGCCACTGGACCCTGAACAGCTGCGAGAACTGCGTGTTCGCCACTTCCAGACCCAGATGAACAATGCGCACACTACGTTCATGCTGGACGCCGATAATCCTGAGAGCGAGGTGTTTGATCTCTCAGACTCCTCAGTGGCGACAGCGGCAAGAGCAGTCAGGGCCGTCGAGAGCTCAGCAACGAACAATGAGTTCGACGAGTGGTTGCAATACAGGGGCCACCTTACGAATGAGGGATTGCAGGACATCGCCCTTCATTCGTACTTGACGCTGACGCGACGTACTACCCGCGAACAGTACACGAGCATGCGTGATGAGTATGCCAATTGGCGGGAGGAACAGGGCACTCGAGCCCAGAATGTGTCTTACTTCCAGTACATCGACCTGGCACGTATGGCCGCAGGCAGGCCAGGTGCCAGTACGACGCGGGGAAACCCTCCAAGGAGTTCGACCGAACTGCGGGGAAACCCGCCAGACAGCGCAGCCGGCACGTCAGAGACAGTGCACATCAAGCAGCCTAGTAAGACCTTTCTTGAGGATGGTGGAAATTCAACCCTCATCGACGTGGGCTCGAAAATCAACTTAATGGGAGAAAATGCGAGCCGCAAGTTTGTCCAGGCTGCCGAGGCACACAATCGTCCTTATCTGTTTGAACCTCGTTCTCGTTTGAACATCAACGGGGTAGGCGAGGGGTCGGCCCCAGCTGATACCGTGGGCACCTTCAGCATTGCCTGCGAGTACCAGGGATCGACCCAGCTCGACTCGTACAAGACAAATATTGTGTCAGGCTGTGGCAAGGACAGCTATCCTGGGCCTCGACAGTATGCAGGACAAACGCACTATTATTGTGCTCGAGCGAGGCCAGGAGAAGCTGATATTCCCTGGGAAGGGACAGGTCAAGATGGAACTCCCCGAGGGCTCCAATATCATGCCGACAGCGAAGTTGCCATCAGGGCATCTGTCAATCAGGTGTGACCGATTTGGAGCCGCGGGGCAACCCGCCTCGAGCACAAGCACCACATCTTTCCAGGCGGCGCTGACAGTCGAGCCGACCCCTGCGCAAGAGCGCCAACAATTGCAGGGAAACCTGCCTAAGGGGTTGCTCGAGACACTCGCCAAAGCAACGATGAGAGGCGACAGCATCGATTATCTGGAGACGTTCGATTGCTTCGTAGCCAGGACACTGGCCCAGCATGGCGGACTTGTACCCATGGATGCGGTGCGGTCTCGCCGGAAGATAGTGATGGGATACTCGAACCATGAGTTGCAGACGGTCAACGACGCAAGGTCGAAAGGCCTATTGAAGCAGCTGATGGACAATCCATCCATGCTGGCCACGTTTATGGAGCAATCCGCCTCTGAGGCTAGCGCGCGCTGCAGCGCTGAGCTTCGGCATCTGAGGGAAGCCCAGATGCTGGCAGACGTTGCAGGCGCATCTTCTTTATCTTGAAGATGGCAGGGCGACGCTGCCCCCTCGTCGCCTTGCCTCATGGCCGAAAGGCCAGGGGGTAACAAGGACAGCGGGGCAACCTTCCATAGTAAAAGAGCTTTCGTCATCGAAGATACGAGAGAGGCTTGCGCTGACCTCCGCATCCGAGGTTATATATGTGATCGCATTCCCCACAACGAGCTTATGACGACTGTGGGCGCAGATTACATGGGTGCGGTGATCAGTGGGGACTATATTCTAATATGGGTCAGTACCCCAGGTGACTGGTACGTACGAACCCCAGGAAAGAGAGTGGCCCCACACTGATCTCGCATTCAAAACCTGTTGACAAAAGCCAAGAAGCTCCGCATGAAAATCATAGTGTTTGGCCCCCCCAGGATACGTTTGGAAGTTATCCCCAATACGTGATACTCTGGAAGATCTCAAGTTGACAGTGGTACGGATGCGGTTGTGTCATTTCGGTATCAGGTTTAATCTGCAAGACAATACACCGAGTGGTACCTATATGCAGGTAGCAACATCAATACCGATTAGCTCTAAGTTGTGGGCATGTACGTGCACATTGGCGATACCACAACATGTGTTGGATTGGTACGGCCAAACGGTACGACATGCCGAATGGCGAGCTCAGACACGCATCACACTCATCCGTCACCTCAACGACAAAATCCTGGTAAGCAACACTACGCACGGAAACGTGCCGATATACTTGAACACCTATACACGCACGGATCACAACATCCATCACTATGCGACGACCAACAAAGGAGGACCGACATGGTCTGATGTCATCCGACGTGTAACACTCAACCTGGATACCAACTCGGTTATTCAGGATATCGCAGTAGCCGATCAACCCACAGGACATGATTGGCACGCACCACTACCTACAGGGGTTGCCAACCTCAGTACACGGATGTACTGGCAGCCCGAGGAACCGGTCATGCTCGGAAACGAGCCTACTCAATCACCACAGAAACCTAGACGCGTCATCATAGATGACTGTCATTCTCCCCTCCCGACTCTGGAGATTGAAGCATGTACCCACTCATCAACGACGATGGGCACACAGACCGGTGAACAAGACGAGCAAGTCTTACCTACGGAGTCGCGTATCAAACAGAAGGAAAGGCTCAAAGCCGAAAAGGAGGCAGGCATCAAGCCTCGCCGCATCAAAAAGCACGTTGAAGACGGAAACGATGATTGCGGTGACGACTTGTCGGGACTCGGACAGGATCTTATGGCGACCTGGAGCACTGACGTCCCTGTTGAGCTGATAAGCTCAGACGAGGATGATGACCTGTTCCTTGCCCTCCCCACATCTGTGCCCGACGCACACGCGGACATATATAGCATAGTAGCTACTCTATGCTATGGTCACAATAATTGCGTAGATATGTTGGGCCCTGCGGAGGTGAGGGTGGTATTTCAGAGCTTGCCTTCTCAAGGGGTCTTTCCTCAGGAGGCAATTTAGACAAGACCACATGTGTCGACCTGGGAGATCCCTCGGTGCAGCGAGCTGTAGATCATTACTTCGCAGTATGCCGCGTACGAGTAGCCATGCTACAGCCCAGTTGCCGCACCACAGGACCACCATCCTGCTATAACTACAAAGCCAACCACAGCACTTGGGAACAGCATCATAAAGAAGATTTGCCACACATAACTTACTGTGGCAAAATAGCTGTTACTCAAGATAACGCACGGAGGTGGTGTATACGCGAACAACCGACAGGAACATGGGTGGATGATATTTCCCCACGGAAAGAACTTGCCAACCGACCACATATCACAACCGTACACATCGACCAATGTGCGACGGGACTTAAAGATACGGCTGGTGACTACATCAAGAAGCCGACAAATATCACCAGCAACGACGAGACGATTCTTAAACCCTTTGAGCGACGCAAGTGCAACGGTCAGCATGTGCACGCACAACCGTGCAACAGAGAGCTTTCACTGGCACAAAAAACACTCGACGACTGCAGTCTGCCTTTGTGGAAGCCGTTTACTTGGCGAAAGCCATCGACACCACGCGCGGAGACGCGCCTACACGCACTGCGCATGCTTACCCTGCTGACCTTCCTGATCAAGCTGAGCCAGGAGAAGATATGAGACGCATCGGCGATCGTATCATCCCAAAAGTGGCTACATGCCCAGCGTGCATCGACAATGTCCGAAAGGACAGTCCCAGTCACAACAGAGATCCTACACAGTGTAAGTATCATGATTCTATCTCTGTATGCTGGCCATGTCCTGCATGCCAAAGGGACCTTACGAGAAGCAAGGGTGTTAAGAACCACCTCGACACTGAGCCCGGCAAATGTCGTTTTGCTGAGCCGTTCAAACCCCCAGATGATCATGATCCCGAGGGCACCAACGTGCCAGCTTGGTGGAAACCCTTACCCAAACCTGGGGAGGGCCAAGCTTCAGCATCGGGTGGCCGTCAAGGCGCTCGCGCCAGGCCACCGCGACCGCGAGCCTTTGGGAACGCTGATCCTACATCTGGTGCCAGCAGTTACGATATGCTGCGAGACGCACCCGAGCGTGGAAACACGCCATCAGCGTCTCCAGGCGAGCCGCCACAAGTAGCGGCCCGCCGTGGTCGCCTGCAAGGCGTACCACCACCGCCAGATGCAGTTGACGAAGGAGACCGACTGCGGAGAGCCACAGGGGGTCCTCTTGCCTCCACCGGCTCGGGGGCTCCACGACTGCCCGACTGGGCGAGATTTGACATCCAACTCAGTCTGCAATACCTCCGTAGTCATGAACCTCACGTAGTCAAAAAAGGAACTCCGTAAACTGCACTTGCTAGGAACCCAAGATGAGGCTGATCCTAGACAAAGTGGGACTGGACAACGTTCGACTAAATATGATCAAAGAAATCTGTGACACATGTCGGGAATGTAGAGCATGGGGACGTCCAGGTAATTCTACGCTACCTTCCGTAAGCCTTCCTGGACATTGGCTTGACGAAGGCGAAGTAGATCGCATGTTTGACCAGAAACGAACCATATTTCATATTATGGACCGATGTATCCGCCCGGCAGCAGGCCAAGATATTTCTGATAGAGAACGTGACACTATACTCGACGCCTACCACTACTGCTGGATTGCCTATCATGGACCCTTCAAAGTCTTGTATTCAGATGGAGAAGGCGCCCTCAACAATGACACTGCCAAGGGCACGATGGCGAACAAGGGTGCGACACTTCGTATCCGAGCGCCTGGCCAACACGGGACCTCGATCGAGTCACGCAACGGCATCCTTAGGGGCACTCTCCATATGATTGAGGAAGAGCTGAATAGACACAACATCCCTGTTGTATTCACTAGAGTATTGGCTGAAGGCATCATCGTCACCAAAGCTTTCACGTTTTACAACGGAGTATCTCCATACCAAGCACACACTGGGCGACAGCCCTCCTTTCTTCCTGACCTCGACACCCTTGACCTCCCTAAGGTGCCCGAGACGTCAGGCCACGAACGAGAACGCCGTGTGAGGGAAGTTAGCCTGGAAGCAATAACTCAAGCCACGGCGGTAGCTAAAACAAATCGTGCTCTCAGGGCTAAGACGGCCCCAGATGGTGCTCGCCTTTACTCAGCAGGGGACTCGGTCGACTATCACCGACCAACAGCCACTATGGACGACCATGGAGGCTGGAATGGCCCGTTTCCTGTGAGCCGTAACGTGCCTGGGCGAGGACACGTCGTCGTCAAGGCAGGATCACGTGAGGTAATTGTAATGTACCCTGATGCTCGCCACACGCTATACATTGAATGCCTCCTTACCAGGGAACTTGGCATGGACAACGTGGCCATGCAAACCGTCCTTACATATGTGGCACACCTTGGCGCAGGGAAACCTGCCAAAGTCTTTGGCTATATTCCAGACTACAATGGAAACTTCAATCTGTTGGACGACAGCAAGTTCCACCCGCGCGTACATCTTGCACCACAGTATCTCGTGCGAAATTATTCCCGAGTTGAACGTGTAGTAGCCGTGAGACTGGCCAAGAGCGTGTCTAGTCTACCTGCAGTTAAGTACGCCACCGGGTCTACACTGATCCACTACGACAACGACGTCAACCCAGCCTTCCACTATTATGAGTGTGTGGGCACCGGCCTGAACATCTCTCAAATCACTGGTAGCACTCACTCCAGACTCATCCAGTGCCTGACGCCACACGTTCCTTCCTTAGGATTTCATGACGACCTTGCCAAGCATCAGCACTTGGGCACAACATCTGGAGAACATGACCAGCCTGGAGACAGGCCTCCACCAGACACCCCAGGTGCTTCATCACCAAGTGAAGGTTGCCTACCTACAATCTATGAAGAAAGCGAGGAACATGACATCGAGGCTATGATGATGGAAGCGTGGTACGATGAACTACGTATGGACCTTCATCCCACAACGGTTACCGACGATCATCTCTACTGCGTCCCAACAACTATGCTGCCCGACCAATGTGTTCTGGTCTCACCATCCGTGGACGAGGAAGATGACATAGTGTCGGAAACGCTCGGAGACGAGCCTGAACAACAAGAGCCCTGTCTTATCTCTCTATGCTCGACTACACCTGACGAGGGCTAGTCTCTTGACAGTGATGAACATGGTCCTTATGTTGAGTTATGTTTCACACCAGAAATGTCAATGGTAGTGTTGGACCAGACCCAACTTGCACAGCTTGAGACTGACATGGTCGCAACGATGAGAGTATATGTATCATCAGCTGCTAAACACGCGGTGGTAGTCAAGGAAGACGACCTACTCACCAAAGCCGGTATAGCAGCACACCCTAAAGAGGTTAGTGAGGCTTTGTACACCGAACTCAAGATCTGGCTTGATAACCGATGCTTCCAGATGTACGACCTATCTAAAGCTTCCAACATCATGACATCCAGATATGTACACAAGTGGAAGTTTGTGACGGTAGGTACCGGGAATGTTAAAACCATCCGTCTCAGACTTGTCCTTCGCGGATTCATGGACACGGAGGCGTTTGATGTAGAAACCTTCTCAGGAATTGCTCGAAGACAGCCCCAGAGGCTCCTGGCAAGTGAGGCGGCATGTCATCCAGAATGGATCTTAGCATCTATGGATATCGACAACGCGATCCTAAAAGGTCTGACCTATGAGGAACTTGCCCATGCCACCGGCGAGGAAACTCGCATGGTTTGCCTCACTCTTCCACCAGGAAGCGCCCAGGTGCTTCGTACACTACCAGGCTTCTCTTCTTACGATGAGCGTTCTCCCTCAAGCTTCGTGCGACCGCGCGAGCTATAGGCCTCGCACCGACAAGTTACGATCCGGAGTTTGAATTCAGTCAAGATCTGTTAACGGCAAAACATGTCGACGATATCAACATGACAGGCCTAGAGAAAAACGTAGATGACTATGTACAACGTGTCGAAAAGGTGTTTGGTAAATGCAAGCTCAACAAACATTATTATACGAACTGCGCTGTTCGCTACACCAAGAATGAACAAGGGGATGTGATCATGGATCAGGGCGAGTACATTAAACAACTACGTCCTATCACACACCCTGAACTTACGGGAGCGGCGGCTGACGCCAAAGCTACCAAACTCATCACCGACATGTTCGTTAGCCTGCGAGGAGCTCTCGCCTATGCCCTTCTCACTCAAGTCTGGCTCATGGTGTATGTGGTCTCTCTCCAGAAGATCCAAGAGCCCACCAACTTAGAAGTCAGACGACTGAATGCTGTGACGCGAAAGCTGATCAGCAGCCCGAAACGCATCACTTTCCCGCGGATGAAACCGACGAGCGAAGTAGACATACACAGTGATTCGGGGTATCGGAAGCTCACCGGGGAGGAAGACGATGAGACCAAGGGCTACGGCATCCGCGGGGCTAATGTACTGCGGCGAGGAAGCTCGCCTCAAGGCAAATCCGTCATCCACCTTTGCGACGGACTATGCAAATCACACCGATTGCAGGTGAGGTCCAGCTATGCCGCTGAGGCACTTGCAGCTGCACACAACCTTGATGAATGCTACCCCACGGTCATCACTCTCCACGAGCTCAAGGCAGGGGCACTTACTCCACGACAACTACGTGATATGTGTGAAGTTGGAGGCCTAGCCACTAAGGTATCCCTTGCTATAGACGCTGAGTCTGTATACAAATCGCTATCCAGCAAAGATCTTAAGATACCGACGGAACGGACTTTGCTGGGACATATCAGCTGGATACGTGAGCTCATGGATATAGGTATAGTGCACAACGTGCAATGGTGTGATACTAGAGACATGACCGCAGATGGGCATACAAAGGGGAGTATCGATCGGGAGCTGCTTTTGGAGGTGATGTCAGGCACTCAGTCATTTAAGTATGACGTGAAGCAATTTGTTCCCTGTCGGGGTCCTGAGGACAGAAACGAGCCTAAGTCAAATCAGTTTTAGTCTGTCCTTGTTGCCCCCGCGGTCCAGTCTGCCAGCGCGGGCGCCTAATACAGAGGCGCCCTCCTAGTTGCTCGGAAACGAGCCTTACTTTTCACGCTTGGCAACGAGCCTGTTCAGATTGATTCAGGCTCTTGCTTTAATATCCTTTTGCTCGGGGAGGTATAGCCTGTTTGGCTTACCTCTCGCCGGGCCGATATCCCTTTGATGTCCAAGGGGCTATTTTGCGTATGCGTGAAAATGCTTTGCGAGGAAACTCGCCTTACAGTCTGGTGATAGGCCAGACTGTATTTATTGTTTTTCTTGCAAACAGTCGCGCGCGCGGCCTTTGTGGAGCCTAACGGCGGCGCGGCTATGCTCACCGTCTCCTCCCCTCCCGACTTTAAGGGTAGCTCTTTGGGAGATGTTATATAGGATCGGGAGTATAGCTCGTGCGCCGTTGCTTTTGGCTCAAGGCACGCGCGCCCTATTTGCCCGGACACTGCTGGTGTTCGCTATGTGCTGGAAAGACCATTACATCGATCTTATCCTATCTTATCCGTCCACTCCCCATACTGAACTACCCCAGCATGGCATTGGACGCTATCTGCCATCCGCTTCCCATGGAATCGGATGCTATTTGACTTACCATCGTCACTTCAGACTACTTTGACGCGTCTTGGGGAACTCTTTGGGTGCATTCTGGGCCCCTTGGGACCTCTGGGAGGCCTCCTTCAGGCTATCTCCGCGCGGGAGGGGGTGCTCGATGTCGCCCCCCGTTGGCTCGCTGGCCGAGGGCGACACAGCGGGAATCTCAGCGGAATCAGTTTGCGCTTCAGGAAGGAGGAAAAACAGGAGTGGAAGAAAACGACGGCGGCTGGGCGCAGGGGGGAACCTTTGCGTCCGGGCCGGGGGTGGGAACCCATCCTCGGCCGAAACGGTGGCTGGGCGCAGGGGTGACCCCTTGCGTCCGGGCCGGGAGTGGTAACCCATCCTCGGCCGAATCGGAGGCAGGGGGGAACTCTTGCCTCCGGGCTGGCGGTGATAACCCATCGTCAGCCGAATCGGGCGCAGGGGTAACCCCTTGCGTCCGGGGTGGCGGTGGTGACCCATCGTCAACCGAATCGTACGCAGGGGGAAACCTTTGCGTCTGGGTTGGCGGTGGTGACCCATCTTTAGCCGAGTGGGGCGCAGGGGGGAACCCTTGCGTCCAGGGTGGCGGTGGTAACCCATCGTGAACCGAATCGGGCGCAGGGGTAACCCCTTGCGTCCGGGCCAGGGGTGGTCACCCACCCTCGGCCGAATCGTTTTTTCGCGAATTGTCCATATATTCTGGGCGTTCGCTAGTGGGGGCAAGTGACGCCAATTTTTTTTGAGTTCCAGGGGATCGGGAGAGCTCCAGGATGGAAAAAGCTCGAGTCGTTGATATCTAGTACAAATCAATATCGGTTTCCACCCTTTGGGACGCAGGTTGGAGTAATTGGATGAGTTTTCACACGTGGTGTTTTGGGTAAATAAGGGGGAACTCACGCATGTGTGCTTTGAATTCCCAGGGAACGCGGAAACGGACGGAGCGAAAATCGCGTGGCAGAGCAAAACGAGGCAGACAACATACGTATTTGCGCATGGTTTCAGGGGACCACGCGTGCAACACGAAAATCAGCGAGGGGGATGAAGGGGGGGGAGCGCCGACAACGTCGACGCAGGAACCTCCAGAGATTGAAGCGAATAGCTTCAGATGGAATTGGTGTATATCAATGAGTAAGAAGCCGGCCAAAACGCAACATATACAACAAATGATAATACTTTCTGGATTTCTGTGTGTTTCTGATGTTTGTCGTTCAGTCTGGCGGGGGTCATCTCTGAGATGACATGACAGGTGATCCTCATCGTCGCGCAAACTATAGCAAGTAGTATCAAGCCGTCGAAAACTGGAATCTCAGAACACATATTATTTTTGTAGATTCGCAGGTTTTGTTTGTTGTTTCTTGTCCATTCTGGCTTGGGCTCGCTCTGAGATGACACCTGATCTTCGCCGTTGCACGAACTATAGGGATTCGTAGTACGCTGGCCAAGACGCAAAATCTGGAAAGTCGTACTATATTCTGGATTCAGATGTTTCTCTGTTGTTTCTGGTCAATTCTGGCCCGAGCCCGCTCTGAGATGACAGCTGATCCTCGCCGTCGCACAAATATAGCGATTCGTAGTACATGGCGAAGACGCAAAAAAATCGAAAAGCAGTATTACTTTCTGGATTCAAGTGTTTGTCTGTTGTTTTTGTGTGGTTCTGGCCGGAACCCGCTTTGAGAAAACAGTTGATCTTCGTCATCAGCAGCATCATTATCACCACCAGCCTCGGCATCACCATCACCATCACTACCATTACCATCATCACAGTCATCATCATCACCACCACCACCATCATCATCATCATCATCATCGTCGTCGTCGTCGTCGTCGTCGTCACCACCATCATCGTCGTCACCGTCGTCATCATCATCATCATCATCATCATCATCACCATCGTCGTCGTCGTCATCGTCACCATCTCCGCGCACCTCTCACAAGTTTCGTGGTCTTGCAGGGAGATCCACTGGAGGCCCCAGTGTCAGGGTCCACATGCAGTTCTACCTCCAATTTCGGCGTAACCCTCACACGCACACGTTTCGTGGCCATTTAGGGAGCATTACCGAAGACCCCAGTGGCAGGGTCCGCATGCGGTCCCCGCCCCCCGATCCGGCGCACCCCTCATAAGTTTCGTGGTCCCGAAGTGAGCTCCACGGAATGCCCCAGTGGCACGGTTTGCATGCGGCTTCAATCCCTAATTCGGCGCACCCCTTCACACGTTTCGTGGCCCCATACAGACCTCGATCGCCTCGTGCGCCGCTAACTCCAAGAGGAGCAATCTGGACTGATGGGCCTGTTTTCCACCACCACAACAAGTTGGAGGGGGGAAGGAGGAGGATGAGGAGGAGGAGGAGGAGCAGTCGGTTTTGGACAATAATTGTTGTTGGGCATTTGTTGTCGGCCTGATTCTTCCGCTCCTCCTCCACCTCCTCCGCGTCTCCTCCTCTTCCTCCTCCTCCTCCTCCGGTCTCCTGCCTTCTCATGGGTCGGGCGGGAGGTGGTTGGCACATTCGCGCTGCGCGACATGGGACGCCGCACGCGCTGCTCCGTCTGCACCATAGCGCTGCGCAGGGCGGTGCCATCGGGAGCCGCGAGGAGCAAGGAGGATCCCTGTCCAGCTGTACTCTGAGAGGATCCCTTCGACAGTTCGGGCAGCGTTGGGTTCGGTCCGCATGTACTCTCCGCCTAAGGCGGGATATCGAGTCGACACGTGTCAGCTGGCACGCTCGTCTCCTCCCCCCCTCCCTCCCTCATCCCCTTCTCCTTCCTCCTTCTCTCCCCTCCTTTTCCTTCCCTTGCTCCTGCTTCTTCGTCCGTTCCGTGCTGTTCCTTCTGTTGTTTCTGCTACCAGCGCTGATCCTCTTCCCTTTCCTTGTCCTTTCTGAGCGGAGCCCGCCAGTTTCCTGGCTGGGCCTCCTCTCACACTGTAGTGGTGCAAGCGACCGACAGGGCAGCAGCAGCGAACCGGAATGCCCGGCGAGAAGCCTGACTGTCGAGTTCGCCTGTTTTTTTATCGTTTCCTCACACTGTAGTGGTGCAAGCGACCGACAGGGCAGCAGCAGCGAACCGGAATGCCCAGCGAGAAGCCTGACTGTCGAGTTCGCCTGTTTTTTATCGTGGCACATCGACACGCCTGAACTAGGCACGCATTGTGAGTTCCCTTATTGTGCCTGGCCGTAGATGCCATGCTCTCAACTCGCCGTAAGCGAAGCACTCCAGCTACTCGCTCGCCGATGCCATATAGCCCACCATTCCCGCCTCTTCCACCTGCTTCCCCTCCTCCTCCTCCGGTCTCCTCCTCCTCCTCCTCCTCCTCCTCCTCCTCCTCCTCCTCCTCCTCCTCCCCCTCGGTTTTGGGTAATATAGTCCTTGTCCTGTAGCCAGTGTCCTGCGAGTCTCTCGAATTCCGTCTGCAGACATATGTAACCCTCGCACTCTTTCCAACACCTCCTCAACCCTCCCATTCCTCCACACACCTCCGTACTCTTCTCGAGGCACGTATGTGTCCCCAGCAATGGCAGACATGCGTGTGGCGGTTGAGGCCAGGCAGACTACCCGCCTCGCCGCTCACTCGATTTTTCCCTTCGTAGTATTTCCGAGGCACGTATGTGTCCCCAGCAATGGCAGACATGCGTGTGGCGGTTGAGGCCAGGCAGACTACCCGCCTCGCCGCTCACTCGATTTTTCCTCTCGGCGTGAACGTGAATTTTCGGGGCTCCGCGCGAGTCTCTTGGATCGGCGCCGGGCCCCCGTGGCGGCGCCGCCCAAGGCGCGCTCCGCGCGCCAGGGAGGGAGGTCCGGTGCGGATCCGAGGATGCCGCGCTCTGGAGACCAGTGCTTGTGCATTTTTTTTGGTGTTCCTCTATTTTTCGTCAGCTGGCCCTTTTCAGGCCAGGATCTGCCGCGGCTTATCTGGGCAAGTTCTGCCGCACGCGTCAAGCTGACACCGCACTTCCTTTTACCTTGTTGCCGCCTTGGGGGGCAGGATTTGTCCGCCCCAGTCCTCGCCGGCAGCATGCAGCGGGTCCAGAGAACCGTTTTCAGTATACCGTGCGTGTTCGTTTGAGCGGCTCGATTGACCGTCGTGGCTACGAGTGGGTCGAGTCAGAAAACCCTTGCCTCTCTCTTTCTCTCTCGAGCAAGAGAATGACGCAGACGACGTTCGGAGGTCCGCAGTCCTTGGATCGGCGCTGGACCCCCTTCCGTGGCGCGCGGAGCGCGCCAGGGGCGGGGCCACCGGCGCTGCCGGGGGGGCTGAGCGCCGATCTGAAACATTCGCGCAGAGCTCCGACGGTTGTGATTGTGCAGTTTTCGTCCTGTTCTTCCTGACTGCTGGTCTCGTCCTCCTGGTGCCTTCTGTCGCCGCTCCCCCCTCTTGAGTCTCTTCTGCCTTCAGCCCCTGCTCGCTCGTCGAGGGTCTCGATTTGGCAGCCGGCGCCTTCGAAGTACAGTGGTAACGGTCTCGGAGCCAGATCATCACATTGCACACCCGTGTTGTTGGCCGCACTGGTGCGAGCGTTCTTTGATGTACTAGATGGCTGGTCGGCGGCGCCCGGTTGGACGATGCTGCATGGGTTGGCCGTGGGGTCTCTGGTGCCAGGGCTCGACCTTAAGTGTGTTTTGGCGATTTCGTTGGCTGTTTTCGTTTCGATGTCGTTTTGCAGCAGAGGCGGATTGAGCACAAAACGACGGAAAAAAGAAAACAGCACGAACACGAAAACACTGTTTAGCTCGAGACCTGTTGCGTGCAGGCCTATGAAGTTTGGGCGGGGGATCTGTCAGGGTCGGTGTATCTCTGCGACCACTTGCGAACTCTACCCCTGCAGGTCCAATCGACGCTGGGGTATCGGTCGGGGGCCCCCAAACGGTGCGGTGACCACACCGTGCGGTGAGTCGTTGGGGATCACCGCACGGTTTTGGGACTCGGGTCGTTCTCCGAGGACGTCTCGGGCGACATGGGCCTCCAGGGTCCCAAAACCGTGCGTTGACGGTCCGTGCGGTGATGCCTCTTAGGGTTCCGAGGTCACCGCGCGGTTTGTCACCGCACCGTTTCGGGACTCCAAAATCGGACGCACCCGCCGGGCGTCACTTCGCTGCAGGCATTCTCCGAGTCCTGAGCCCAGGCCAGCTTTTCAGGAATCGGGTCCACATGAGCGACGGCAAATTTGAGGGTCGACTACGCCGACATCGTCGCGTGAGCTGCCCCCGTAAGGTCGCGCGCAAGCGCCCTCGTTTCCACTGTAACGTGCCACGCTGGCGGTCCCCGAAAGCCACCGCGTAAGGTCGCCATGGCATCTCGCGTAAGACGCGTTTCTTTTCGTCGCTCATATGTGGTTCACCGAGCGCGTTCCACCACTCGCAGAGGGCCTTGTCACACGCGTCCGAAGCGCACATGTTGTCAAATGCTCGCACCGTGGTAACGGATCGTAGATCCCCCCGCGGCGGCTCCAGGCCGCGTGCGAACAGCTACCCTGCGCGCAGTGGAGCGCGCTTGTCTTCTCCGACAGACCCGCCCCGTCTCGCTTTCCCCCCCAGGCTCGCCGACGGTGGGCCTGCCAGGGGGGTGGTGCGCCAGCCACGGCGCCTCGCCACAGTCCCCCCGCTGCTGCCACCGCAGCGGAAGCAGCGATCGCCTGGAGCGGGCAGCCCTGCCTCTTATGAAGAAGAAACAGCGGCGTGAACGCGAACGTTCGGGGCTCCGCGCGGGTTGCCCACCGGTTGGGATGTCTGAGCGACAGCGGCCGTGATCGGCCCTCCCCTTCCCCCTCCTCCTCCTCCTCCTCCTCCTCCTCCTCCTCCTCTTCCTCCTCCTCCTCCTCCTCCTCCTTCTCCTCCTCCTCCTCCTCCTCCCTATTCCTCCTCCTCCTCCTCCTCCTCCTCCTCCTCCTCCTCCTCCTCCTCCTCCTCCCTATTCCTCCTCCTCCTCTTCTCCCTCTCTCTCTCTCTATCTCTCTTCTCTCGCCCGCTCTCCCCCCACCCGAATTCTGGCCCGTTCCACTTCTCCTCTTTCCCACCTTACATGGTCGGCAATGCCACCAGTGTGTCCCCGAGCTGAGGGGTACGGCTCTTGGAGTAGGTGGCCCCAGGGCCGGAGGGGGTACAGTAAGGGTGCAGCCCGATGGTGGGCTGGGGCGAGTACCACTCCCCAGCCACGCCAAAATTAATAGGGATGGGCCTGTGTCCCAGCGTGGGCGGGGGCCAACTCCAATCCCCAGCCGCTCCTGAGGGCGTCAGAGTAGGATTGCACCCCTCTCCCAGGCAGCCCCCTTACCCCCCTCTCTTCTCTCGCCCGCTACCCCCCCTCCCCAATTCTGGCCCGCTCCACCCCCACCTCTCGCCCATCTTACATGGTAAGCATTGCCGCCAGCGTGTCCCCGAGCTGACGGTACAGCTCTTGGAGTAGGTGGCCCCAGGGCCGGCCAGATGGGGGTACAGTAAGTTTGGATCCATTCCCCAGTCACACCAGAGGGGTAGAGCAAGGCATGGTTATTTTTTGATGCTGGTTGCACAGAGTATGGTAAAGATGCTTAACGCTCTAGGCATCTTAATTGTCTCCCTGGCTGTATAGGCTGGCGCCTTTCGCACTGGAGCTCTGCCAGGACTGTGGGCTACGGCTATGCTTCGCATACCCATCTAGCCTGCGGTCCGTTGTTTCGGATGGTCCGACTCAACCAACGAGGCTGGAGTTTTGGCAGAAAGCCGCATTAGGCAGGAAAGTCCGCCTTGGAACTCTGCCAGGACTGTGGGTTACGGCTAATGCTACGCATACCCATCTAGCCTGCGGTCCGCTGTTTCGGCTGGCCCGACTCAACAAATAAGGCTGGAGTTCTGGCGGCAAGCAGCACCTGGTAGGTAAGACTAGCGCCGTCCGCACTGGAACTCTCCTAGGACTGTGGGCTACGGCTATGCTGCGCATACCCATCTAGCCTGTGGTCCGTTGTTTCGGCTTGCCCGACTCAACACATAAGCCATGAGTTCTGGTAGCACGCCGCACTAGGTAGGCAAGATATTGGGAACTCTGTTCTTGCGCCATTCTGGAGCCTTCCCAACGGGGCCCCCACGGGTGCTACAACGGACCCCCTCCTTGTAGCACCCGTCGGGTGCCCTTTATGAGCTCTTCCGCGGCCCCTGTTGGCTTGTGCCTGAGCACTTGGGGGGTCTCTTGGGGCTCTCTTGGCAGCTGTGGGGCGCCCTGGGGCCCTCTTGCGCGATTCTGGAGCCTTCCCAACGAGGCCCCCACGGGTGCTACAACGCACCCCCCTTTTGTAGCACCCGTCGGGTGCCCTTTCTATGAGCTCTTCTGCGGCCCCTGTTGCTTGACGCGCTCGCGCCTGACACCTCGCAAGGCAGCCTCCCGCAGTCCAGCTTGCCGTGCTCCCTGATGTCCTGGGCGGCGGGAAGGGAGGCGGCCGCCTCCGGCGCGGCCTGGCGGGGGGCCAGGCGCCCGCGCTCACCACCTCCTCGCTGGTCGCAGGGCCACGGGGGTTGGCGAGGGAGGGTCCCCCTACAGGGCAGGCTCGTCCCTCAACCACGGGGCGGGGTCTTTCGGCATACCCGGCCCGGCCTGTCAACACTAGGGGGGCCCATTTAGGCTGGGTCCAGATTGCTAAGGCGGCTACTGCGACCGCCGCAGCTTAGGTGCCTCAAGCTTTCTTGTGTTAGTCCGGTTACACCGCCTTCACTTGCCGACGCCCGATGTCGGCATACGGCGCCCCAGAGGAGGAAAACAGCCCAACCAAGGTCGCCTTTATGCGGGGGGGGGTGCGCCCTACCTCAGGTGTGTAGGGCAACGCACCGCACAGTAATCCAACTCCCAGGCGCTGGGCCACTGGGTGCCTGTTCGGGGGGGGGGCTAGGCTTAGGTGTTCTGTTTCGGTCCTCCGTAATTGGCTGGGGGATTGAAGACGACGAAGGGCAGCAACAGCAACAGCAGCGGAGGATGGGAAGAGGGAACATGGCGAGGGAAGGCCGGACGGCGAGCGTCGGGAGAGCCCGCGCTGCCCCCGTCCTGTTTTCCGTGGTCTCTCGCACGCAGCGCTGGCTCCCCCGCCAGACCGCTGTCGGCGCGCCCGGAGGCGACCGGGGGCCGCCTGCGCCGTCCGGCGGGGCGGCGGCGGCGGGGCAGCGGTGGCGGGGCCCAGCGCGCACCTCCAGCAGGGGCAAGCTGGCGGGGGCTGGCGCGAGCCTCCTCCCGCGGCGCTGGGCGGCCGGGGCTGCGCCGGGCTGGCTCCGCTGCTTCAGCGCGTTGGGCGCCGAACCCAGCCGGGGGGGGGGCCCAATGACGCCCCGGGGGAACCCGTCCTTCAGAACTGTGTAGCAGCATGCGGCCTCCCAAGGGGGGAGATAGTGTTTAGGGCGGTCTTGGGGCTCTCTCGGTGCTATTTGGGGAGTCTTGGCGCCCTCTTGCGCCATTCTGGAGCCTTCCCAACGGGGCCCCCACGGGTGCTACAACGGACCCCCTCCTTGTAGCACCCGTCGGGTGCCCTTTATGAGCTCTTCTGCGGCCCCTGTTGGCTTGTGTTTGAGCCGTCTTGGGGTGTCTCTTGGGGCTCTCTTGGGAGCTGCGGGGCGCCCTGGGGCCCTCTTGCGCGATTCTGGGGCCTTCCCAACGAGGCCCCCACGGGTGCTACAACGCACCCCCCTTTTGTAGCACCCGTCGGGTGCCCTTTATGAGCTCTTCTGAGGCCCCTGTTGCTTGACACGCTCGCGCCTGCCACCTCGCAGGGCAGCCTCCCGCAGTCCAGCTTGCCGTGCTCCCTGATGTCCTGGGCGGCGGGAAGGGAGGCGGCCGCCTCCGGCGCGGCCTGACGGGGGGCCAGGCGTCCGCGCTCACCACCTCCTCGCTGGTCGCAGGGCCACGGGGGTTGGCGACGGAGGGTCCCCCGCGGCCCCGCGTCGGCGGCTGGGTGTGGCAGCGGTGCCGCCGATGGCACCGCGGCGTGCGGAGCCCCGGCTGAGGGGCTGGCCGATCCGATCCGCGATCGATCGCCCCCGCAACCCCCCCTTGACTGCTCCTCCGCCTCCCCCGCCACAGGGCCGGGAGCCCGAGCCGGCGTTCGATGTGGGGCTGCTAGCCAGGGCGGGTCCTCGTTAGCATCCCCCGCAAACAGGCTGCGAGTTGGGGTCTCCCCAAGCAATGGGCTCCCCCATTGGCAATCCCAAATGCGGCCAACGGCCCCGAGGGACTGCCCAATGGTGGCCCGCTCGCAGTCCTGGCAGTTTGGTCAGGGATCCTCCTGGGCCTCCCAGGATCGCAGCCCCCCAGGGCGCCGCGCGGTCTCGAGGTGGTTCGCGTGGGACGTACTTCCGCTGGGCCTCCCAGGAGCCCACGAAAGTGGCGATTGTGGAGCCTTCCCAACGAGGCCCCCACAGGTGCTACAACGCACCCCCCTTTTGTAGCACCCGCCGGGTGCCCTTTCTATGAGCTCTTCTGAGGCCCGTTTGCTTGACACGCTCGCGCCTGACACTTCGCAAGGCGGCCTCCCGCAGTCCAGCTTGCCGTGCTCCCTGATGTCCTGGGCGGCGGGAAGGGAGGCGGCCGCCTCCGGCGCGGGGGCCAGGCGTCCGCGCTCACCGCCTCCTCGCTGGTCGCAGGGCCACCGGGGTTGGCGAGGGTGGGTCCCCCTACAGGGCAGGCTCGTCCCTCAACCACGGGGTGGGGTCTTTCGGCATACCCGGCCCGGCCTGTCAACACTAGGGGGGCCCATTTAGGCTGGGTCCAGATTGCTACGGCGGCTACTGCGACCGCCGCAGCTTAGGTGCCTCAAGCTTTCTTGTGTTAGTCCGGTTACACCGCCTTCAATTGCCGACGCCCGATTTCGGCATACGGCGCCCCAGAGGAGGAAAACAACCCAACCAAGGTCGCCTTTATGCGGGGGGGGGTGCGCCCTACCTCAGGTGTGTAGGGCAACGCACCGCACAGTAATCCTACTCCCAGGCGCTGGGCCACTGGGTGCCTGTTCGGGCGGGGGGGGGGGGGCTAGGCTTAGGTGTTCTGTTTCGGTCCTCCGTAATTGGCTGGGGGATTGAAGACGACGAGGGGCAGCAACAGCAACAGCAGCGGAGGATGGGAAGAGGGAACATGGCGAGGGAAGGCCGGACGGCGAGCGTCGGGAGAGCCCGCGCTGCCCCCGTCCTGTTTTCCGTGGTCTCTCGCACGCAGCGCTGGCTCCCCCGCCAGACCGCTGTCGGCGCGCCCGGAGGCGACCGGGGGCCGCCTGCGCCGCCCGGCGGGGCGGCGGCGGCGGGGCAGCGGTGGCGGGGCCCAGCGCGCACCTCCAGCAGGGGCAAGCTGGCGGGGGCTGGCGCGAGCCTCCTCCCGCGGCGCTGGGCGGCCGGGGCTGCGCCGGGCTGGCTCCGCTGCTTCGGCGCGTTGGGCGCCGAACCCAGCCGGGGGGGGGGCCCAGTGACGCCCCGGGGGAACCCGTCCTTCAGAACTGCGTAGCAGCATGCGGCCTCCCAAAGGGGGGAGATAGTGCTGTTTAGGGCGGTCTTGGGGCTCTCTTGGTGCTATTTGGGGAGTCTTGGCGCCCTCTTGCGCCATTCTGGAGCCTTCCCAACGGGGCCCCCACGGGTGCTACAACGGACCCCCTCCTTGTAGCACCCGTCGGGTGCCCTTTATGAGCTCTTCTGCGGCCCCTGTTGGCTTGTGTTTGAGCCGTCTTGGGGTGTCTCTTGGGGCTCTCTTGGGAGCTGCGGGGCGCCCTGGGGCCCTCTTGCGCGATTCTGGAGCCTTCCCAACGAGGCCCCCACGGGTGCTACAACGCACCCCCCTTTTGTAGCACCCGCCGGGTGCCCTTTATGAGCTCTTCTGAGGCCCGTTTGCTTGACACGCTCGCGCCTGACACCTCGCAGGGCAGCCTCCCGCAGTCCAGCTTGCCGTGCTCCCTGATGTCCTGGGCGGCGGGAAGGGAGGCGGCCGCCTCCGGCGCGGCCTGGCGGGGGGCCAGGCGCCCGCGCTCACCACCTCCTCGCTGGTCGCAGGGCCACGAGGGTTGGCGACGGAGGGCCCCCCGCGGCCCCGCGTCGGCGGCTGGGTGCGGCAGCGGTGCCGCCGATGGCACCGCGGCGTGCGGAGACCCGGCTGAGGGGCTGGCCGATCCGATCCGCGATCGATCGCCCCCGCAACCCCCCTTGACTGCTCCTCCGCCTCCCCCGCCACAGGGCCGGGAGCCCGAGCCGGCGTTCGATGTGGGGCTGCTAGCCAGGGCGGGTCCTCGTTAGCACCCCCCGCAAACAGGCTGCGAGTTGGGGTCTCCCCAAGCAATGGGCCCCCCCATTGGCAATCCCAAATGCGGCCAACGGCCCCGAGGGACTGCCCAATGGTGGCCCGCTCGCAGTCCTGGCAGTTTGGTCAGGGATCCCCCTCGGTTTTGGACAACATATGCTGTTGGGCATTGTGCCAATTCTTTCCGTTCCCCTTTCTGGCGTCCGAGTCCTCGCGCCCAGACACGGGCGCTCCGGGCCGGCGGCCCCGCCGGAACCTCTGCTGCCGGCGAGCGGCGGGCCCCGAGCGGTTGGAGACCGGCTGCCGCCGCAGCGTTTTTCCCAACCCTCCTATGGTTGGGTACTCGTTTTGAATAGAGCAGTGTGGTCGCCCCGGCCTCCTCCTCCTCCCCTCCTCCTCTCCTGTTTCCTGTCTTCCCCTCTCCTCTTCTCTCGTGCCGTCGGGCTGCGATCTGCGCAACTGACGCTACTTTCGTGGGCTCCTGGGAGGCCCAGCGGAGGTGGGTCCCACGCGGATCACCTCGAGACCTCGCGGTGCCCTGGGGGCTGCGATCTGCGCAACTGTCGCCATTTTCGCGGGCTCCTGGGAGGCCCAGCGGAGGTGGGTTCCATGCGGATCACCTCGAGACCTCGCGGTGCCTTGGGGGCTGCGATCTGCGCAACTGTCGCCACTTTCGTGGGCTCCTGGGAGGCCCAGCGGAGGTGGGTCCCACGCGGATCACCTCGAGACCTCGCGTTGCCCTGGGGGTGTGGAAATATGACCAGTTTGAGCTTAAGCATCTCTTATGTTGCATGCATGCTTACTTGTTACACATTCGTGTGTGCGCACGTGTGTGCACATCTGCTGCTGTTTTGGCTCAAGGCGCCTTTCGACACCATGTCTCTCGCGAGAGAAAAGACATCCCTCGTTTTCGCCACTGACCGTCCTTGACGCGTCAGTGGTAGCGGAGCGGCACGGTTCTCCCCGACCGTCTCCAGTTGCCGCCGCCATGCCGGCGGATCCTCTCAGTGGCGAACGAGATAAGGATGTCCCTCCGGCAGGCAGCGGAGAGAAAGACCAAGAGGACCAGAGTGGTGCGCCCCAGGGCGCGACAGGCAGCAGCAGTTTCACAGAAGCGCAGGCGCTCGAGCTGAGAAGCATCCTGCGTGAGGAGATAGAGGCAGTGATCACCGCCTCGAGCTCCCCGGGCCAAGCGTCGGAAGGTGCGGCTCCTCAGGCCCGTGAAGGAGCATCTGGGTCCGATCCGTGGGAGGACCTAGGCAGCGACCCGTGGCAGGACGGTCGCAAGCGAGGCACCGGCGAGAATGAGAATGCGCAGTGGGGTGGCAGAGGCTGGTGGTCAGCCTCAGCCGATGCACAGTGGGATTCGCGGGCCGGCGCGGACTTGAGCCAGGCCAAGTGGTCGGGCAATGGCGGCGGGACCGCCGACGCCCAGAAGTGGAGCGCCGTGAACTGGCGCAGCAGCAGCGGTGGCCACGAGGACAGCACGGCGTGGCCCTCGTCCTCGTGGTGGGAGAAGCCCGATCTCGGAGATCCAGATCCCTGGTTGGGTTGGAGCGAGTACCGCCTCTGGCGCCGAGGAGTCCGGCGCTGGCTGGCGGGCACAGGAGTTGCAGTCAGCCGCCGAGCAGACAGGATCCTGAAAGTGCTAGACATAGAGCTGAGAAAGAAGTTCGAGGACATATCGGACACCACCCTGGTCTCCGAGGCAGGACCGCAGGCGATCCTAGATCGCCTGGATGTGCTCAGCGGCCAGCGCCAGGACGACGAGATGAGACGCGTGGGCCGTGAGTGCTTGTTCGGGTTCCAGCGCCGCCAGGGGGAGACATTGAGCATCTACGCGGCGAGGATGGACCAGGTCTTTGACCGCCTCTCGTCGCAGGGCCTGGACCTGAACTCCAAGTGGCGGCACCTGTTTCTCGAAGAAGGGGTCGGAGTCGACGACTCGCAGAAGCAGATGCTCAAGATCCTCAGCAAGAGCACGGGAGAGTACCAGGACCTGCTGAAGGCAATCCGGGAGATGGACATGCAGCGTAACGAGAGCTTGACGCACGGCAAGAAGACCTTTGCGGAGTTCGAGCAGAGCTCCCAGCCGACGTTCTACGACGAATTCGTCGACGTTCTTAAGACGACGGCAGCAGCAGCATCTCGTCCCTGGACTCAGAGCAGGAGCAGACGGTGCTAGTGACGACCGATCAGGCCGACATCTCAGAGCTAGAGGTTCCGACCATTTTGGCAGAGCTGGCTTCTGAGAGACGCAAGTCGTGGAAAGAGAACAAAGACTACAAGAGGCGGCTGAAAGTGGACAGGAAGTATTTTTTCCACGACGCCCCCGGCACTGGGAGGTGCTCGACCCCCTCGCCACCGTGGTCAGGACGGTCAGAGACGTCCTCGGGAGGAGAAGCTTTCGCCTCAACAGTTGATGAAAGTAACGAAATGCCACAAGTGCCATCAGAAAGGTCACTGGGCGAGGGAATGCACGAATTCATTAGCAGCAGGTTCAGGCATAGCAGCACCGCCGAGACCAGCGACAGCTTCGAAGGCAGGCTTCTTCGTACTGACGAACGACGGCACCGCCTCGTTTGGTCTAGTGCTGATGACGGCGCCCGGGCAGGATCCGCTGAGAGCGCTGATCGAGAAGGCACGGTCGTCAGTCGTTCTCGCCTCTTCGACTCCTGAGCCATCCCCGCTCGTTTTTCTGACCACTCCCGGGGGAGAGATGATAGTATATACCGCAGCCGGTCAGGGCCTCATAGGCCCGGCGTCCCTTTCGAAGCTAGACGAACGGCTTGCGTCCCTCGGTTTTCGGATTCCCAGGGTGCCCAGTGCCAACCGGCACGCCCAGGGAGTCGGTGGTCGCACTAATGTTTCGACCGGCCTTCTCGTCCCGACGGGGATAGAGGGCCGCCGCGGTGCGATGCAGCTCGATTTGATCAGCGAGGAGGTTCCAGCCTTGATGCCAATCGGCATGCAGGAGGCTCTTGGAGCCGTCATAGATCCTCCTGAAGAGAAGGTTACGTCTAAGAGTTTGGACACAACGACGCCTTTGAAGTCGCTTTCGTCCGGGCATCGGACGATCAGGATCGACAAGCTCGGCGCGCCCGACGATTTTCATGTTCCAGAGTTGGTGTCGAGCAAGTTTGGTGTTTCGAAGCAGGACTTCGTGCGGCAGCCTGGGCCGTAGTGCAAGATGTCGGCGTGCCATAGCGCCGACGTCGGTCCGACAGCGATGAGCGGCCAGTCGAGGGAGCTAGGCGAGGGTAGATCGAGGGTCCAGGGTCCGAGCCGGGGGTCCGGGGACCAAGCTCACGACCGACGCGAATCCACTCGACACGATGGTGCCGACGTTCCAGACAGTCCAGAGTATTCCGCATCAGTTCCAGCACATGTTCCAGATTATCCAGCATCAGTATCACATGAAACCGCACATGTTCCAGATTATCCAGCATCAGTATCTTGCGGAACAACAGGTCAAGGAGGTACTCAACAAAACACCTGGGGGCTCGAGGCGGGACGCAGCTCGAAAAAACACGCTAGGACGTTCAAGCGCGTCAAACGTTCGGGAAAACCACTGCGCCTCCAAGGCGTTCCGGTCCGTTTCGTTTTGCTCAAGCCTCCATGCCGATTCGATTTGTGATCCCCTTCAGAGTTCTCCACGGAGTTTCCTGGAAGATACTGCGCCCGACCGGCATGACAGACCATCGCTATGCGCTGACTGGCCGGGACGTGCCGGAGGAGATGCAGCTGAAGCACCTCCGCTGGGTTCACATCGTCTCGCAGGGCCTCAGGGTGGAGGAGGCACTCGGCCTGTCGATCCTCGACCTGAGTCGCGCGGGCCGCCTCTGGCCGGTGGCCTTCACTCGCAGACAGCGCCACCTCACATGTGCAGTCGGGATGCTGCAATGCCGCCGCGATCCGCAGAGGCGCCGTGTCGGAGCCAACGCCAGCGCGACCTGGATCAAGCGCATCGACTGCGACGCGAGGCTGGCCTACTGGAGCCGCCCGAGGATCGAGGTGCAGCCGCAGCTCCTGACGATCAAGGGCGACCCGGACTACAGCACGGAGCCGGGGTAGGGATTGTCGGGCGGCCCCGCAGTGCCGAACATTCGGCGGCGCAACAAGGGCGAGGACGACAAGAAGGAGCTCTTGAGCAAACTCGTCAAGATCGACCACTCCAAGAGTCCGGCGGTAGTGAAAGGGCAGATGCGCTCGGGTGCCGCGACGAGACCTTCCTATGCGCCGATGCAGGTGGACGAGCTGGCCCAGGCAGAGCGGAAGAGCCGCCCCAGGACGTCCGAGAACAGCCTCGCGAAGGACATGAAGGAGCTGAAGGACGCGATTCAGCTGCAGAACGAGTCCCTCCAGCAGCACGGCCAGGCACTGCAGTTCCTCCTGCAGCCGCACATGGTTCAGCTCCAGCAGCAGCATGCGGCGGCGATCACGACGGCGGTCCTGGGCACCCCGCGCCAGACCGACAAGTGGGAGGTGATCGGCCAGCCACCACCTCAGTCCCCAGCAGCGGCAGCGGCAGCTTCACCAAGCCTCGCGTAGAATCAGGGACGAGTTGTGGTATGAGCCGATTCGTGAGTGAGGTCGGCGGCGAATCCCTTTCTCTCCAGCGCATCGTTTCGCAGCTGGAGGCACCGGCATCCGAGCTATTCTATTTCCCGAGGTGCACAGAGGAGGAGTGGAAGAAGCATCGGGAAAGGGGACACATATGGGTTCTTTTCGATAAGCAGCACGACCGGATGCAGGTGTTTTTCAGCTCGGAGGATTCTCCGAGTTCCTTTCCCGTTGAGAGCGAGTGCCATCTAGCTGTCCGTCATGACGGCTGGGCCTCCGCCATCCGGGATGCCGAGTTTAACGGCGACTACGAGACGACGATACCGAGACACGAGGCGAGAACTGGAGAAAACGGCGCGGGCTCTTCTTGCGGCCAAGTCAGGAAAGAGTGGCGATGAACAGCAAGAGCGTCCTGGACAGCAAACACCACCAGGGGGTGAAGTTCAGGGAATCTCCACCCGTGCTCGCTGTCCCGGGTCGAGCGCTTGTCCGCCCTCTACGTCCTCTTCCCCGCCCCAGGACTCGTACCCTCTCCTTTCCTCCCTCCTCTCTCGTCGGGAAGTGGATCGTCGCAGGAAGGGGGGTCTGTCTCGGGGCATGATGGAGGTTTTCTCGCCACCCCAGATATGCCCAGCGGCTCGCCAGTCGGGGGTTGCGGATCAGGGAAGCTTGGATCTGTCCACGGGCTGGGATTTTCGGCGCCCCGAGGACCGACGTTTGGCGAGGGACCTTATCCGGTCCAGGAGGCCCGGGGTCCTTTTCTTGGAGCCTCCCTGCAGGGTTTTCAGCGTGGCCTTTGAGATTTCGGAACGTGTGATGGACCCAGCCAAGAGAGCCATGGCCATGATCGAGGGCACGGCTCTGCTCCGTTTCGCCATCGAGCTGGCTGAGCTCCAGGTCTCTCTCGGAGGGGTCTTTGTTCTGGAACATCCCGAGGGGGCGTCCAGTTGGAAGTCTCAGCACATGGCGAAGCTTCTGTCCTTGCCGGGGGTGCAATCGATCGTTTTCGACATGTGTCGTTTCGGTTTATGCGCGGACAGTGCCGGAGAGCTATCAAAGAAGCCGACTCGAGTCATCAGCAACGATTCGGAGTTGCTCGCCTCTCTCTCTCAGGGCATCGCTGTGAGGGTGGCCACCCCCATCACGTTTTACAAGGGTCTGCCCAAACCTCTAAGGCTCAGGTCTACCCTCCCGGCTCGGTGCAGCATCTGGCCAGGATCACCAGGGGGGTATTGGATCGGAGGGCCAGGCAGGCCAGAACATCGGACGTGGTCGGTTGGATTCGCAAGGAGCTACAGTGCCAGATCGAGCCGAGCCCACCCCCGATTCCCGATGTGTTGTGGTCTTGCTACCCGTCGGTGATTGACCCCGGGGACCTCGCGGATGAAGAACTCGAACACGACGAGTCAGGTCCGGGTCCCGAGGACCAGACGGGTCAGGACAAGCACGCGTCTCCACCTCCCGAGATCGACGCCAGGGTGCGTAACTTGATTCAGAAGGTGCATGTGAACCTAGGCCACCCCGCTCGTCCCCTCTTTCTGCAGATACTCCGAGGGGCTCACGCGAAACCCGAGGTCTTGCAGTACGTGCGGCGAGAGTTTGCTTGCCCAGACTGTGAGTCTCATCCCCGCCCTGCGCATCGGAGATATGTTGCGATGCCTCGCGCGTGCCAGTTTAACAGAGTGGTAGCTGTTGATTCCTTCCACCCCAGCTTTGGAGGAAACTCTTTTTTTTTTTTGAACATGATCTGTCACGGGACGAACTATCAGGTCGTGGCCCGATACGAGGGGGGTGCCCGTGACGCTTGGGAGTGTTTCGTGTCGTCGTGGCTGCGATATTTCGGCCCCCCGGAACTTCTGATCACGGACGGTGGCTCAGAATTTCAGGGCGAATTCTCCCGTGGTACCGAGCAGAGAGGAACCTTCCAGCATGTTACCAGCGCCGAAGCTCCGTGGGAAAACGACCGCTGCGAGCGGCACGGGGGTTGGGTCAAGGACCTGGCTCTCAGAGGTTCCGAGGGGGCCCCGGTGTCCACGGAGCGTGAGTTTGAGCTGTTGGTGTACGAGATAACCGCCGCGAAGAATTCGCATCTTCACAGAGGGGGGTTCTCCCCGAACCAACTCGTGTTCGGAAGGAACCCTAGAGTTCCACAGGATTTGTTGTCGGACGACCCGGTTAATCAAGTGGGCCTGGATGATATGGCCGAAGGGGTTTGGGACCAGGACACTGCTGCGGCGGATTCCTCTAGAGCCATGGCCATCAGGAAGCGGGCACGGACCATGCTCTTCGAGGGCAGCTGCCGGGGGAAGGTGCACTCGGCGGCAAGAGCCCCCAAACTCCGGGATCGAAATTTGGCTCCAGGCGATTGGGTATATGTGTGGCGTCGAGCACCGGCCTTACAGCAGGAGAAAACCTTCGCCATGCAGCGGGATCGCTGGTGCGGTCCTGGATTGGTAGTTTTCCAGTACGGGAACTCCGCGTGGGTCTCTATGAGATCCCGTCTCTGGAAACGTGCGACAGAACAGCTCCGCCCCGCGTCCGGCCCCGAGGCCCGAGGGGCCGAGATGCTCCAGGATACGGCCCTCCAGGACCTCGTTCGCCAGGTGCAGTCCGGTTCCCAGAGGACCGGTGTGGATGTGTCCCGCGAGGGGCCCCTTCCCGATGAAGAGCGGGGCGGTCCAGTCAGCGGGGATCGCGAGGCAGTTCATGCCCCTCTTCCTCCCCCCCGGCAGCTCCCGACTCGAGCCAGCTCTCTCCGCCCGCTCGAGCGGCGGGCGAGCCAGGTGCCGACGTCCCTCCGCCCGAGCTGTCTCCGCCCCCCCGCTCTCGGTCTGGTGCCTCCTCTGCGCCTCTCGGAGAGCAGCCGATGTCCCGTGAGGTCCCCTCTCGCACGGGCCCTCCCTCGGATCAGACGTCGGAGAGTGGTTCAGACACTGCCGGGGGAGCCAGCTCCGGCTTCAAGAGAAGAGGCTCCGATCTTGTCCAGTCGAATGCGGACGGTGGCATGCCGGGCATCTCAGAGGAGTTCGAGACCCCAGCCCAGGATCGTGTCCCGGTCAGACCTGGCATGGAGGGCCCCAGCAGTCCAAGCCTGCAGCACGGGGTCCATCCAGAAGGTTCCGTGCCGGAACCTCAGGCCCAGCCCCCTGCTCCTCCGGGCACCCCCCCGTTCGGCCCTTCAGAGGCGGCCTTGCCGGTCGGGCCCGCGGTCGAGGACCATCGTCTGCGAGAACTTGCTTTGATCCAAGCCAACCGCGTGAGGGATATGGGCGCGCGTGCGTGGGATCGCCCTCTCTTGTCTCGTGAACAGTTCGATGCAGCAGTCAGGTCGAGGCCCAGTGGTCTGAGCCGCTACGGAGATCGTCTCAACAGGCTGCCCCGCCCAATAGAAGATCTTCAGAGAGGCGACGCGTCGGTTCAGGGCCGGATCGCAGATTGGGAATCTTTGAGACGCAATTCCAGGGGCCCCGTTCGGGTCAGTCGGCAAGACAGGGAAGATGGTCAGATGACAGACACCGCCGCAGTTCTTTTTTCTCTCTCGCCAGAACAGTCTGAGCAGTACTTTACCTCACTCTCGGAGGGTTTAGTCGAACACGGCTGGTCGGGGGACTGGGCGCACTTCGTGAACGGTAACGCTGATGTCGAGCTCATTCCAGGGGAGCCCGGATCTCCCTCCGAGGGGACCCTCACCCTTGCTACTTCCGGGGGGGGTGAGGTCTCGATGTCCAAGCTCGACCCGGAAGGGAGAAAGGCCTTTCGAGAGCCCGGCGCCAAGGAGTGGTTGAGCGTCTCGGGGACCGGGGCCGTGCATGTCCATCCTCCGGCGGAGGGGAAGCGTCTCAGGGCTCTGTTTCCCAGGCGTGTCGTCTCGTCTCGCATGGTGCGTCGGTGGAAACCACAGGAAGGGTGTTACAGCAAGCCGCTGGCTAAGAGCCGGTGGTGCGTCCGAGGCCATGAAGACGAGGATACTCATGAATTGAGGGTGTGCTCCCCTGCACCTCAGATGGAGTCGTTAATGTTGTTTCTCACGGCGGCCCTGGCCTTAGGCATGTCACTGACGATATGGCATTTGAAGGACGCGTTTTGCCAGTCCGATCCTCGACGGAGGAGTCGCGGTCGGGCGTTCGTCGAACCGTGCGAGGGGTTGGACCTTGAGGCGGGAAGTCTTATTGAGCTGGTCGCTCCCGTCTACGGACTGGGCGACGCGCCTCTCGCCCTTCATCGCACTACTGTTCGATTCTTCGAGTCGCTAGGGTATGTCAGATCCAAGCTTGAGCCGTGCTGGATGGTCCGCCGTGGCCCTAAGGGGCCGGACGCCATGGTTTTGATCGAGGTTGATGACTGGGCCATTGGCTTAGCAGATAGCGTCCGAGATGGCCAGATTAAGGCCTTTACCGACAGGTTTGTTTTCGGGAAGCTTAGGACAGTAGATTCGGAAGGAGTGGAGTATATCGGACGTCGAGTTCGACGCCTACACGATCGCATTCTAGTCGACCAGCAGAAGTATATCTTAGAAAATCTACACCGTCTTCATATATCCCGGGACCGACGAGGTCGGCATGACCAGCCCCTGGTGGGCTGCGAGAAGACGGAGTTCAGGTCGCTTATCTACCGGCTCAATTGGGTCGGCAGGGGAACCCGGGCAGAAGCATGTGGTACGGCATCTATTTTAGCTTCCAGGGTAGAGAATCCCTCCGTGGGGGACGCGTTGCTCGCTAACAAGATGGTCGATCATCTTCGACAGACAGCAGCTATCCCCATCGCTCTCTGGAAGTTCAGGCCAGACGACATTATCTTCGTCACTTCTTCCGACGCCGGCGGCGTCGCCGCCAACGATACCGACAAGGCTCAGCTGGCATGGCAGGTGCATGTTGCGGATCGGGTGCTTGCTTCGGGTTCCAGGGCCAGGGTGTCCCCTCTAGCGTGGCGTTCGCACCGAGCCAAGAGGGCCGTTCCTTCTACCTTGGCCGGCGAGGTTCAGTCCCTTTCAGGAGCGCTGGCAGAGGCAGAGTGGCTGCAGCTGCTTTTCCTAGACGTGCTGAAGGGCGGGGTGGTCACCGAGGAGTGGCGTGACAAGTTGGGTCCGTTCGCCGCTGTCCTTCGATCCGATTGTTCCCTGAACGTTCAGCCGGACGGAAACTTGAGCATAGTAGATGCGAAGGGGATTTTTGATACTCTGGAACGCGACTCGACCGGCTCGAAAAACGACAGGCGATCGGCCATCGACCTCTCGGTTTGCAGGGACACCCTGGGACGTTTCGGAGGAACTATTCGCTGGGTACCCCATCCGGTGATGACGGTCGACGCTTTGACGAAGGCCGACCTAGCTAGATTTAACGCGGCCCAGTTGCAAATGCTGAAGTCCGGCATCATGAAGCTCACTCCAGAAGAGGACAGTATCTCCACCCGACGCAACGATCCGACCTCCCGAGATCGATCCCGAGCCGCTTCCCTTCGACAGCTGTCTCAGTCGTGAAGACGACGCAGTTTTGCCAGAATATTTTCGAGCTTTCAGTCGTACAGCTTTCCACCTGCCCAACACGTGAGATGACTTTAAGCTCACTTAAATTGGGCCTGCCGTGGAAATATGACCAGTTTGAGCTTAATCATCTCTTATGTTGCATGCGTGCTTACTTGTTACACATTCGTGTGTGCTCACGTGTGTGCACATCTGCTGCTGTTTTGGCTCAAGGCGCCTTTCGACACCATGTCTCTCGCGAGAGAAAAGACATCCCTCGTTTTCGCCACTGACCGTCCTTGACGCGTCAGGGGCTGCGATCTGCGCAACTGTCGCCACTTTCGTGGGCTCCTGGGAGGCCCAGCGGAGGTGGGTCCCACGCGGATCACCTCGAGACCTCGCGGTGCTCTGGGGGTTGCGATCTGCGCAATTGTCGCCACTTTCGTGGGCTCCTGGGAGGCTTAGCGGAGGTGGGTCCCACGCGGATCACCTCGAGACCTCGCGGTGCCCTGCGGGCTGCGATCTGCGCAACTGTCGCCATTTTCGTGGGCTCCTGGGAGGCCCAGCGGAGGTGGGTCCCACGCGGATCACCTCGAGACCTCGGGGTGCCTTGGGGGCTGCGATCTGCGCAACTGTCGCCACTTTCGTGGGCTCCTGGGAGGCCCAGCGGAGGTGGGTCCCACGCGGATCACCTCGAGACCTCGCGTTGCCCCCACCCAGCGGCGGATCACCTCGAGACCTCGCGGTGCCCTGGGGCTACGATCTGCGCAACTGTCGCCACTTTCGTGGGCTCCTGGGAGGCCCAGCGGAGGTGGGTCCCACGCGGATCACCTCGAGACCTCGCGGTGCCCTGGGGGCTGCGATCTGCGCAATTGTCGCCACTTTCGTGGGCTCCTGGGAGGCCCAGCGGAGGTGGGTCCCACGCGGATCACCTCGAGACCTCGCGGTGCTCTGGGGGTTGCGATCTGCGCAATTGTCGCCATTTTCGTGGGCTCCTGGAAGGCCCAGCGGAGGTGGGCCCCACGCGGATCACCTCGAGACCTCGCGGTGCCCTGGGGGCTGCGATCTGCGCAACTGTCGCCACTTTCGTGGGCTCCTGGGAGGCCCAGCGGAGGTGGGTCCCACGCGGATCACCTCGAGACCTCGCGGTGTCCCTGGGGGCTGCGATCTGCGCAACTGTCGCCACTTTCGTGGGCTCCTGGGAGGCCCAGCGGAGGTGGGTCCCACGCGGATCACCTCGAGACCTCGCCGTGCCCTGGGGGCTGCGATCTGCGCAACTGTCGCCATGTTCGTGGGCTCATGGGAGGCCCAGCGGAGGTGGGTCCCACGCGGATCACCTCGAGACCTCGCGGTGCCCTGGGGGCTGCGATCTGCGCAACTGTCGCCTCTTTCGTGGGCTCCTGGGAGGCCCAGCGGAGGTGGTGGGTCCCACGCGGATCACCTCGAGACCTGGGGGCTGCGATCTGCGCAACTGTCGCCACTTTCGTGGGCTCCTGGGAGGCCCAGCGGAGGTGGGTCCCACGTAAATCTCCTCGGAACCTCGCCGCCCCTGGGGGGCTTGCGATTTTCGCAACTGTTGCCGCTTTCGTGGGCTCCTGGGAGGCCCAGCGGAGGTGGTGGGTCCCACGCGGATCACCTCGAGACCTCGCCGCCCTTTGGGGGGCTTGCGATCTGCGCAACTGTCGCCACTTTCGTGGGCTCCTGGGAGGCCCAGCGGAGGTACGTCCCACGTGGATCATTCGGATGTACGTCATACGCGTTTCTTTCAACGCCCCTGTGTTTTCTCGTTTCTATGTTGTATAGTTGCCGTTCCTCTTCTTGCTGTGCTCTTCTGAAATCACTGTTGGGTGCTCTTCTTGCGCACTGCGGGTCCTTCAGAATGCCAGTCAGCACTGAGTGGTCCCGAGTATAATCGCCACATGTATAGAAAGGGTGGGGTACGTCACAGGGTAATTCTGAGGCCGCGGCCCCGGTGGCCGGTGGCATCTTGCGGCCCACCATTCGGAGGAGGAAAAGGTCCCCGTACCCCTACCTTTTCTTCGTTTTACCCTTCTTGGGCCTTCTGGGCCTTGGATTTGCCTCGAAATCACCGCGCACTTCTTCCGAGGCGGGTCCAAGCGAGGGGGTTTGGAAAAGACAAAAGCTTTTTCAGCGTTGCATGGAATTCGCGCCAGGACTGCCAGCAATAGCCTGGTGGCGGGAGAGCGCGACCGCCTGGCGTCTGAGTCTCGCTTCTCCTAGCACCGAGAAAAGAAGAAGGCCCACGCGAGCCTCAAGGCAACCGCAGAAGCTTCCAAAACGGTCCAACAGCGTCCCAAGACGGCTGGCAGAGACAGCCAAGACGGGAGACCCGAGTCTATTTTTCAAACCTTGGGCCCAAGAGGCTTCCATGACGCCCCAACACAAGCCAGGGACAGTCCAAAAGACAGGCCAGGGACAGCGTGCGTGCTCCGAGTGAATTATGGTCCACACGTTCGTTCGCACGTTGGTTTGGCATGAACCCTCTGTCGAGGGCCCATTTTGTCACGTCCGTCGCCTCTGCTTACCATCGGACACCTGGAGGTTAGAGCCAACGCAAAGATCCGTGGTCGTCCCAACCGTGGGAGAAGATGGCGCTCCCCAATTTGATTTGGTGATGACGTTTAGGCGTTTCAGGTGGCCCTCATATTACCACACGTGTCTACGTCGGAGATATTCTCCCATCGTCAGAGACGATCACCGATACTCGTGTTGGTGGCAAATTCTAGGTCTTCTATGCCATTCTTCCATGCGTAGGTCGTGCACCAGAGGACATGTCGGAGGCCTTGATCGTTTTTTGGTGGCTTTCTTGAGGCATGGGGTCGTACCGTCGGGCACCGTGGGTTTGGGGGGTCAATGGAGGCTGTTGTCGATTGTGAAACTCATCTTGGAGGTATGGCTCCTCTGGGGCATCGGTTGTGGGATCTCGAGGTGCGATCTTTGATGCTTGTGGGTCAGCTTGGGCGCTCTTGGGAACGAGGGAAGGTATGGAGGAGGATATGCAGGAAATGGCGGAGAAGGAAGATGAGGAGGATAGCCCGTATGGGTTCTTATTATCAGAGGCGTTCGGATCATCCATATGACCCTCGTCACCCTCAAGGTCCACGGTCTCCCAGGGTCCAAGGGGGTCTTATCCAGCTGCTTTCGGCAAGTCCCGCCACCATGCCTCTCTAGTTGTTTCGGCAGTCTTTTGTGCGAGGGTGCACGGATGTTTTACCCTTTGGCGCATTGTAGCTTCTGGTTCGATGGTGGTGGTGTTGATGATGGTGGTGGGTGGTGGCGATGATCGTATGATGATGACGGCAGAGGTGTCCCGACTGACGCCCGAAGCGTCACATGATACCCATCTTCCAATAGGATCCGCACCGATTGACCTCTGCTGAAATACGGAAGTGTCCAGAAACGGTCTGGCTGGATACGTTTGTAGCGCTTCATACAAACCTGGCGAACATTCAAACATTCTAACCTGGCGAACATCAAAACGCGGCGGCCGCCGCCGCTGTCCTTCCCGACGGCGACGCCGCGACCTTCGAGAGGCGCTGCGAGATTGAGATCATGCATGGGCGCGTGAGCATGCTCGCCACGATGGGCTACGAGGTCGTTGGCAAGTTTCCTGGCGAGATCTCCCCGTCTCTCGGGGTGAGGTTAGAAGCTGGATGCCGAGATCGCGAACGGCCGCCCGACCATGATGGCGATCTACGGGATGTTCTTCCAGGACGGCCTCTCGGGCAGCGCCTGGGGCGACTGGACGCCGTTCTCGGACTTCCCGCTGAGCGCCTTCGAGAGCGAGCTGTGCGTGCAGGCGCTGGCGGGCTCTTGTACGACCCCTCGAGGGCCCTCTGCGACTACGAGAACGGCGGCGTCCTGGGCGTGCCCGACGGCAGTACCTCGCTTGCCGGCGAGACCAAGTCCCCCAAGCTGAACGCCGAGACCGCGAACGGAAGGCTGGCGATGATGGCGATCATCGGGATGTTCTACCAGGAGGGCCTCTCGAGCAGCGCGTGGGGCGACTGAGCGCCGTACACGGACCCCCCGCTGCGCTCCTTCGGGAGCGAGCTGGGCGTGCAGGCGCCAGTGTGCCTCTGGGACCCCGCCGACCTCACGAAGGATGTCGACGCCGCGGCCTTCAAGAGACGCCGCGAGACAGAGAGCAAGGACGGGCGGGTGAGCACGCTCGCCACGAGGGGCTACAACACGCCCGAGGCGGCTGGCAAGTTTCCTGGCGAGATCTCCCCGTCTCTCGAGGGGAAGTTCGAGGACATCCCGAACGGTCTGGCTGCCCTCCCCACGGTGCCAGGACCAGGCTGGCTGCAGATCGTGGCGCATTGCCTCTACTGCGAGTCGGGCCCGTTCGGGTACAACCCGGACCCCAACAGGAAGCCTGGCGAGCTCGGACGGAGGCCCATCGGTCCACACAGCACCGACGCCACGGTCAGGCAGCGCAGGTTGAGTGCCGAGAGTGCCAACCTTCGTCTGGCCACTATTGAGGTCCACGTTCACGACCACGTCGACGACGACCACGACCACGACGGCTACGAAGACGACCGCGACCACGACCGCGGCGACGACCACGACCACGTCCACGATGACGACGACCACGCCCTCCACGGACGCCGTCGCCTCGACGACGACGACGACGACCATGACCACGAGCACGACCACGACGTCGACCACACCGGCGACCACCAAACGACAGACGACCATCCCAGGGATACTGCCACGCACAACAACACATCGGAGCATAGCAGCAGCAGCAGCAACGGCAGCGTGCCGCCCCCCGTAGCGTCGACAGACGAAGACGACCCTGAGGGGAATCGAGAGGCGGTAAAGGCAGAGTTCACGATACCACCCCCCGCATCGTGGTCGGACGACGACGTCCCAGCGGGGAATCGAGAGGAGGTAGCCTGCAGTGACCAGGGTACTGCTCATACGATAGACCCCCCCCTCCAGCTGTACCAGCAGGCCATAGGAAAGGAGCGGGAAGTCACGGCGGAGGCGGTGGAGGCTGCGGAAGCCGCGGAGTACCCCCCTCAGGACAACCAGTCCGAGGGTTTGCCCGACGAAAGGCGAGCCGAACCTATCGAAGGAGGCAACACAGTCCCCCGCCATGTACACAGGCGAACAGATCCCCCCCAGCGGCGCAGACACAGGGCCAATCCTCCCTCATCCTCCTTTAATTCACCAGATTGTGCGGCTATCGGCTGCGTTTCCTCCTCTCCTCCTCCTCCTCCTCCTCCTCCTCCTCCTCCTCCTGCTCAGGACGTTCGTCCTACTGTGCATGGACACGCCCCCCAACCTGTTGTCGGTTCCTCGGTTGCTGCGACTCGGGGCAGTGCCCCCATACCGAATGTAACGCCGAGGAACGAAACGGGCATTGACATAAGGGCAATGGTCATCAGTCCTCTGTACCAGCAGGACAGAGGAAAGGAGTGGGATGTCACGGCGGAGACGGCGGATGCTGCGGAAGCCGCGGAATACCCCCCTCAGGGCAATCAGACCGCCAGTAGTCCTCTGGGGCCGCCACGCACCCAGCAGGGAATCCACGGAACAACCACCCACACGCAGGACAGCGAAACCATCCGCTGGCTAGTCGGGAGAAACCGCTTTGCCCCTATTCGCCCCCCCTTCCCCAGTTGGTGAGCTCCTTGCGGACGGCGAACCCGAGGCGCCCTCGCCAGGCGTCCAGAGCACCACCACTGGCGACGCAGCCCGCGCCCCGGCTGTGGAAGTCGTGCCGCAGTGCGTGCACGTCTTCGGTACAGCCAGTGGTACCCCAGAGAACGGAGAGGATCAGGCGCTGTCCAGAGGGGACGCACCTGGGAGCGACAGCGGGCGCAGGCCCGAAGGCGAGCGCCAGCGAAAGGGACCCCTCCCCGCGAGCCACAAGGCCGAGTCTGCCTTGGCCGCCGGACGCGTTCCGACCCCAGCCTGGCGGCCAACCGTGCGGCTTGCATTTCTCCGCCAAATTCTGCCAGGCGGGCAGCCGGAGCTGTCGCGAGCAGATTGCGATCCCCCAGCCAGGACAACGAGGCCGTTACGTTGGAGACTGGTGGCCGGGATACAAGGCGGCACCAGGGGCCCGACCCGCGTCAATGGCCAGAGCCCAAGGACCCCGACACGGGACAACAGCTGTACAAAACAGGAATCAACAACGTCCAGTGGGACTTCTCCGGGTGGGCACCCGGCGAGGCGATACGACGACTCCAAGTCCCACTGGGGCCAATGTTCACTGGCACCTGGCACGCTTTCGCCAAGCGGCAGTCGGTGCCTGGCGGCAAGGGCGCGCTCGACCCGAAACGGCAAGACCCGCAAACCTGCCACCTCTTTCTGGAATCCTTCCGCAGCCACAAGGGCGACGTACAGGTCCTCAGCGATGCGCTGGGCCTCAACGTCGACTGGACTCGGGCCTGGCAGCGGCGCCTGGGTCCGAGCGGCGGTGTGAGCAGTGGTCACCATGCGGTAAAGGGCCACCCGAGCACCCAGGAATCACTGCAGACAGTGGTGGGCCGTCTCCCCACAGTAGCCTTGCTACCCCCTCGTGGCATCCCTGCGAGTTGCTACCGTGGTAGTGCCACGACACCTGCTTATTTCAGAACTTCTTCGTCCTTTTCTTGGCTGTTGTCTACGTGCTGTTGCGTGTGTGGCTATACCGTCGGCCTCAGTTCATTTCTCCTCTGTCTGCGTGCTGCGCGTGTGGCTATACCGTGGACAGGTCGGTTTTCTGCTCTGCGATCCACCTTTTCTGTTGACTACGAGTTGTACACCGTACTCTGCAGCGCGATTGGGTGTCTCAGGCTTCCCCCCTCTTGGTTCTGACGGGCTGTTATTGGACGTGCCGTGCTTCTCCATTGGAGGAAACACGCTGCGTGGGAGACGAACGACCGGCCCCCCCCGGAGCAGAAGATACGCACATCCCGAGTACGTCGGAAGAAACTCCCCCAGACGGGCGCCGGCGTCCCGTGCTTCTCCTGGCCTCCCGCCCCCCGGGGTTGGGCGACACGCTGCCCGTTCGCCCCCTTGCGTGTCGCCGAGGCCGCCGCTTCGGCTCGCTGGCTGCCTTCTCGGTGAGTGGTTTCTTTGGTTGTCCGGGGCGTACGCGCATCAACCAGGAAGGCAGAGGCTTGTGGAGTGGGGATCCAGGGCGCCACGAAGTGTCAGCAGTGTCCTCCGCCAGTGTCTGGCGTGTGGTTCCCCCCCCGCGGTCGCTGAAGACCCTCCACTGGGATCGGTGGAGGGACCGCAGAGGTGCCTCCGACTTTGGACTGTCGTTTCCCCCCCGTGGTCACTGACGGCCCTCCACAGGAAGCGGTGAAGGGATCACAGAGGTGACTTCGACCGGTGTTGTTTTCCCCGTGGTCACTGAAGACCCTCCACAGGGAGCGGTGGAGGGATCACAGAGGTGACTCCGACCACACAGCATCGTCAGAGGTGCCGCCTCTTCCTTCTCTTTCGCTCTGCACCTCACGTGCTTCCCCCCGGCGATGCTGCCCTCGAGCAGGGGCAGCGTTCCCCGGCAGTGGTCAGGCGCTCTGTTCCCCCCTCGGTCGAGGTCCCACATCGCGTGGTGGAGAGTTCACAGTGGCCAATGTCTCGCAGTATAAGCATTGGCGTCGCCCCTCCTCCTCCTCCTCCTCCATTTATTGAATCGCTTCGCTCATTCCGCCGGCCCGTATTGCGCACCGCGGTCGACTGGATGAGAGGTCGTCGGCAGTGCGGAGCTGCAGGGAGCGGGGGGTATAAGGTTTTTTTTTCCTGAATCTAGTTTCTCTTCAGACTCTGGCAAGTGTATTTGCACGGAGGGGGTCGGGCAAGGCCCCGAAGGAGATCTGGAATCGCTCAGGCCGAAACCCACTTGCACGGTGCTCCTCCTCCTCCATTTATTCATTGGATTGTGCGGCTATCGGCTGCGTCTCCTCCTCTCCCCCTCTTCCTCCTGTGGATTCGGCGACACACGATTTCCCCCCTACCGAGGCTCCTCTGGGGCACTCGGGCAACACACGATTTCCCCCTTACCGAGGCTCTTTGGAGCACTTGGGTCTATGTACCACCTGGAGGCTCTCTCGCAGAGCTCCGAAGTGAGGTCGGGCCGCGCTGGTGCCAGGTGTTGTTCTGTCAACTCGGGCCTTCTGCTTGCCCTGGCACCACCGGGGGCCGGACCTGGGGTGAGTGCGGAACGGCAAGTGGTACACCCTTTGCTCGACTGACGACGTTCCCCCTTCTGGTCCACCCCTGCCCCCGGTTGACGCTCGCCGCTTGGTTCCCCCGTCCACCGTGATGGATAAGCTGCCTGCGTTGTTCGCCGACGAGTTCGTCCACCTCTTTCGGCGGGGGCCACCGTGCTCCAGGTACTGCACAAGTGGTTCATCCTTTGTCAGTGCTCCAGCCCTCCTGCGGGTTGGTCCATGGCGCTCGGGCACGCCTGATGCCGTTCCCCCGACACTCTGGGTCAGGCAGTTAAGGTTCGGACTCCGCGACTGGGTCGACGTCTCCGTGCATTGGTCGGTGGCTCATGTCCGGTCGCGCCCAGGGGTCCAAGTGAGTGAGGCTTTCCCGGCTCCCCCTCTTCTGCCCGCGCGTTCCTTGCTCTCTCGCCTCCTCGTCGTGGCGAGCGGTGCGGCCTCACGTGCCCACTGTGCTGCCACTGCGCTGCTTGGCCCTAGCCAGTGCTCGCTGGACTGTGCGGTTCGAGCTGGCGCCACTGTGCGACTTCTCCTCCGTCTGGTTCAGTCTGGTGCTTGCGTCCCCGTTCCCGGGTCGCTCGCGTCATAATGGGGGGCATTTTGCCTCTTGCAGGTGCACTTGTTGCGTCGGCCTTTGCGCCGTCGTAACCAATTAGCTCGCCCTGTGCCCCAGCCGCGCCCGCTCCGCTTCCTGGACTTTTCCTTGGGACCGTCATTTTTTTTTTTTTTTTTTTTTTTAAAAAAAAAAAAAAAAAAAAAAAAAAAAAAAAAAAAAAAAAAAAAAAAACGTATCCCCACCAGCCCATCCAGAAATGATGCCCAGGGGAATTGAAGTGATCAGGGAAGTGAGGGAGCATGCAGAGTCTCAAAGGGCTGGGGACCCGTCTTATTCCAAGAGGGGGAGGATGGAGGACGAATCGGAGGAGGATGAGAAGGAGGAGGAAGTGGAGGAGGAGGAGGAGGGGAAGGGGGAGGAGGGAGGAAGGAAAAAAGGAGTAGGCGGATGAGGAGGAGGATGAGGAGAGTGAGTGAAGGAAAGGGCGAGCATAATGGCCAGAGGCCTCTTGGATGTCTCTCGGAGTCTCTCCAGATGTCTCTTGGGAGCTTCTTGGACGCGTATTGGGACGTTTTGGGGGCCTCATGGCGGTCCTAGAGGCCTCTTGGAGCGTCTTGGGTGCCTCAGGGACTCTGGAGGGGGTGGGTGGGGTGGTGGATGGGGGGGTGGAGGGGGGGGTGGAGGGGGGGGGCGGAAGGGGGAGCGGAGACGCTCTTGGGAGCCGTGGGGGCCTCTTGGGGCCATCTTGGAAAAGATCGATCAAAGAAAAGGCGAGCTTTAATTAGCACCGCCCCTCGGAAACTCTAAGAATCGCCTTTTGGACCCCTCTTGGAGCGCTCTTGGAGCGCTCTTGGGCGCTCTTTGGGCCGTCTTGGGGCTCTCTTGGGCCTCTCTTGGGGCTCTCTTGGGCCATCTTGAAGCCATCTTGAGGCCTCGGATGACCATCGGAAGCGAAAAGGCGACAAAGTAAAACACATTGGTTTTCATTGGTTTTTGAATGATTTTGGCCTCTTGGGGGGCCTCATTGGGAGGCTCCGTGGCCACTTGGAGTCGTCATGGGGCGGTCTTGGGGCCTCTTGAAGCATCTTGGGAGCCATCTTGAGGCGTCTTGGGCTATCTTGAGGCATCTTGGAGCTCATCTTGGGCTCTCCGAGGCCCTCTTGGAGCCGTCTTGGGCCAAAAAGGACCTTCTGACACATCGCGGCCCCCCCCGTCCAGGTCCAGGGGAGGGGGTTAGGGGGAGGGGTAAACCCCTCCCCGAAGGGGAAGAAGGGAAGATGGAAGAGGAAGCTCCTTAAACCACCTACGCCCAGAGGGCTGGTGGGATTACAGACGGCTCCTGCTGCAGCACCGGTGAGGGCTGGAACCTCGGGCAGCGCCAGCGGCGCTGTGAAGTCCCGGACACCCTCTATGATGTCGCTGTCGCCGCCGTCTTCGTGCAACTCGGAGCCCCTCAGCTCCGCGTCAAAAAGCTCGAAGACCTCCTCGAAGTCCCAGCCCGCCTCGAAATCCTCGCACTCGTTGAAGATGAAGTGCTCTACTTCGGGCGGTCGACGCTCCACCACTGCAGCCGGGGCTTTTTCATCTGCATTACTTCCTGCTGCGCGGACTGCTTCGACACCCTCCTCGCGGTCTTCTTCGCAGCCCATGCCTCGTCGTCCTCCCACTGGTCGCCCTTCGCGGCCTTGTTCGCAGCAGGATTCGGTTTCTCGTGGATCTCGTTTTTTCGTCGTTTTCGGCTTCCGGGGGCCGTTTCTGGGCCCCGGGGCTCTCGGAAACGCACCCGGGGGTGAAAAACCGACCGGATGGAGCCCGGGAGGGGGTCCGGGGAACGATTTTATCATTATGAGGATTGATGAGCCTAGTATTTGTTTCAAGTTATTGCTACATTTGCGATGGGAGAGGCAGCGACCCAGACGAGCGACGCCCTGAACAAAAATCAGGACCCAGACCTCCTGGCGAGGCCAGAAATTAGTCACGGGTGGTTTTTCTACGTCTTCGGCCTCCGGAGGCCGTCTCCCGGCCCCGGGACCGTCAAAAAACGACTCAGGGCGAAAAACCGGTCCTAGGGAAAGGGTCCAGATCCCCAGGGGTCCACGCTGCGAAAGAATTGCAACATGGGGGTGAGGGGCGGAGGTTTTTTCGTTGTTTTCGGGGCCTGGAAGCCGTTTTCGGGCCCCGGAGCGCGGATGATTTTTACCCCAAGTATGTATCGCAGGGGAGGTGGACAAGGTGCCTCGACTGCCAAAAGGCTGTTGGTGCGGACGCTTCGCGCTCGGCGCAGGCGGAGGTGACTCGCGATAAAGCGTCTCGCAAGCAGGACATCCGGGAGCTTGGAGCAGAGACGGAAGAAAACATTCCAGGTGAAGCTGACGCGTGCAAGCGGTGCAAAGAGCGTAGGTGGAAGGGGAAATTCACTGCAGGCTACCACGGGTGCTCGGCCTGCCAGAACATGTTCGAGGCCAGCACGTGGACCAAAGACACCCTGAAGCATCATCGGGGTTCCTCAGAGAGTTCGGAGGGGAGAGATCTCGTGTGCCCGAGCTGCGCGGAGCGTGGCTTTGCGCCGAGTAAGTATGAGAAGCACGACTGCGCGGAGTCCCTCGAGACTTTCGGCAGCCTCAGATTTGACGCAGATGTAGTGAAGAATGCGCGAAGGCAGAAAAGGGTCCCGCAAAGTGCGCAAGGACTTCCAGAACAAACTGCGCTGCGGCGCCTGCAAGCAGCTGTATAACCAGAACAGCTGGTCCAAGCATGAACGCGCCGATCATAAGAGTCGGCATACGATTCTCCTCTGCAAGCCCTGCCGCAGTCTAGGCTACCACCCGGGCGACGTGGATACCTACGTCTGCCAGACCTGCAAGTGCAAGTTCGGGGCCAAGAAGTTCGATGCGGAGATGCTCAAGAATTACAAATACCATTCAAGGCAAGAGCTCGTGTGCAAGGAGTGCACCGCGGCAACGGAGAGGCGGGTGAAAGAGCTGCGTGTTAAGTTGAAAGGCGGGGCGCGCATTTGCAAATGCTTCTGCCCCATCCACAAACCGAAGTGCCCGTTGGTTCCGGTCGTGTATCGTGAGCAGCGCTGGCCGGACAGCGACGATAGGATAACCGCTGAGGAGCGGAAGTTCTTGGACGGTCTATATCCACAGCCTGCCCAGTGGAGAAAAGCTTGGGGGCGAGGCGCCTGGGCGCGCGGCGTCGATGGAGCTCTCTCGATCTATCGCATTGATTTCGCGCTCGGCGAAGTTTTTTCATTGGCACGGCAAGGCATGCTCTGTGCAGATGAGTATTTGGTTGGGCATGGGGCCGTCCTGAGAGACGCTGGACGTGCAGTTCTCCGACGCGCGGCGTCGATCCAGTTCTCTCAATCCTTGACGAGGATTTCGCGCTCGGCGCAGTTTTGGAGGTTACGGCAATGCACGCTCTGCGCAGCCGCTATTCGCCTTGCATTTAGAGCATCGGCTTTTTTTCGCTCGCATGCTGCCTGTAGCGCGACGTTCGCGCTATATGGCGCTGCTGAGCAGGCGCATGTGGTCAGCGTTCTTTTTGTCGCACAAGCGCCCTTCGAAACTAGATGGAACCGTGCGACAGTAGCCCATTCGACGATGGGAGCCCACCCTAGCAGGATCAGATGGGGTTGACATTCATAAGGGATTTGCAGTGGGAGAAAACGGGCGCCATGCAGTCTGCCGCGCGTGGAGCGCGCAATGCGCACTGGCCGGAATAAGACCAGCCGCCCCGCGAGCTGCGCATCGCCTGCGCGAGAGCGCAAAAAGAAGCCTCTGCGTCGTCCGTCAAGTCTGCGTCGCTGTCGCCCTCCCCTATCGCCCGCGCGGCGGCCTTCTCCCAGTGGAATATCCCTGAACCTGCGAGGCAGTTCCTTCGATCGGAATAGAGTCAGGGCGTTCTCGTCGGCGAACGCTAGGGGCGCCCCTTGGAGGTCGCCAAAAGTCCCTTGGAGAACCCCGAAGGTTCCTTTCTTGGAGGTCCCCGGGAGTCCCGTAGAGGACCCCAGAAAGCTTCGGGGGGCCGCGGATTTTGGTTCGCGCCCAGCGAAAGTTTGGTGGTCGAGATCACCAGCGGTAGAGCGACGACGGTGCGCAGCCTCGTGTCCACCGCGCCCATATGCTGCACCGCCGATCGCGCCCGTCCTCCAGGATGCATCTCGGCTCGAGAAACATTGACCAATGCGGCGTTGCGTCGTTGCCGAGAGCGCGCGCGCCCCGCCCGCATCAGCCCCGACGCCGCGCGACCGATCGGGTCGCCGATCGCTGCGATGCCGACCTTGTGTCGCATGGGCGAGGCGGGGCTCTCGGCCGCCAAGGGGGGGGTTCTGGCCCTGAACAGATGCTGGTTCGACCTTACGCTGCAGGGCGCCAGAGCGTTGGAGATTCGCCCCTCGCGCTCGGAGTCGGGCAAATGGCGCGTCGGAGAGAAGGGCGTGATCTGGGGCACCGCGATGGCAACCGAGAGCTCCTTTCGGATCCAGAGCGAGGCGGAGTGGAGTGACTTGCGCCCGCGCCACAAGTGGCCGGTCGACCAGACGACGCTACCGCGCAAGAAGACTTGGGCTCTGGAAGTGATGGACATCAAGGAGTTTACTTCCGCAGTTAGGTACCGTCGCGTTCACGGCGCGATAGGCGCTGCGACCTTCCGCGAGGTGCCGGACGGCTTGGGCCCCGACCGGGTGCACCTTCTGGCGTCCTACGAGGAGCGCCTGTGCGGGAAAGAGCTCCCGATGGACTCTCGCGCGTCGGCGCACGTCTCAAGCGGTTTGCCCGTTTTCTTGCCCAACATCCTTGTCGTTCAGAGCAGATTCTGAGGATGTCTCAGGCGGGGCGTTGGTTTCAGCACCCCTAAGGGGAGCCGCCAAGGGGTAGGGCACGGGCCCGTTCGCGGCCAGTTTGTGGGGATGTCTCAGGCGGTTTGCTTGTTTGCATGCCCAACATCCTTGACTGTCAAAACAGATTCTGAGAATGTGTCAGGCGGGGCGCTGGTTTCAGCACCCCTAAGGGGGGCCGCCAAGGGGTAGGGCACGGGCCCGTTCGCGGCCAGTGTGTGGGGATGTCTCAGGCGGTTTGCTTGTTTTCATGCCCAACATCTTTGGTTGTCAAAGCAGATTGTGAGGATGTCACAGGCGGGGCGCTGGTTTCAGCACCCTTAAGGAGAGCCGCCAGGGGGCAGGACCCGGGCCCGTTTGCGGCAAGTTTGCGGGGATTTCTCAAGCGGTTTGCTCGTTTCTTACCCAACAGTCTTGATTTTCAGAGCAGATTCTGAGAATGTCTCAGGCGGGGCGCTGGTTTTAGCATCCCTATCCTAAAACATATTCACAGCACCGCAGGCTGAGGAGGGCGCGGCCTGGCATTTGAGGAGGGGGGGTGAATGAATGGGAGGCTCATATTCAATCATATTCAAAGCTCACTCTGACTCGTACTCATACACTCGCATTAAAATTCACTCGTCTTCGTCGGCCTTTCCGCCCACGTGGACGCGCTATTATAGTCAAGCGCTCATGAACAGACGCTCCCTATGGCATGACATAAAGCATGATATGCACATACGGGGAGCTCCACGCAGTGAGTATTTTTTTCATGGCGCGATGGGGTCTGGGAGCACCGACGCGGGGCTGGCCAGCGATCGGGAGCGGGCGGTCTCCGTGCGCGCGGAGCTGGACAGGGCCATGCTCGCGGAGGCCGCCACGAGGACCCGGCAGAGGGTGAGCCCGCCCGCAGCTGGCTGACGGTCTGGGCGCGCCCCCGGGCCGCCTCGGGCCCAGGGCGCGAGCCCGGCTCTCCCGGGAGAGCCCCCAGGAGGACGTCATACCCTTTCGAGAATGGAAGCAATCGCGACGGGAGGTTTGTCGCCACTTTCGGCCTCAGGGGGCCTTTGCGGTTTGCGGGGCTTCGGAACCGTCAAAAACGATTCAGGATGAAAAACCGGTCCCGGGGAATAGGTCGAAACCGCCGCTGACGGGAGAGCTCGACGAGCTTGCGCCTGCGGCATCGGATGGCCAGACGATGGGCCAGCTGGGCGGGCGCCTTCCCCAGGCTATTCGGAAGCACGGCTCCCACTTTGCGAGCGCGCGAGGCGGCAGTTCACCGGCCAGTTTTGGCAGGGAAGGCAAGCGACAGCGAGATGTCATTCCTGCGCGCGTGGGCTCGCGGACCTGCGCCGACGCGCAGGGCCAGCCAACCGGTCGCAGGCCTGGGCCCTAGAGAAGACCAAAGAGGCGTGCACTCTCCACGTCGCCGCCGTTCCGAAGACGCAGGGGTTTTGGGGCGGTCGCCGACTGTCGAGTTCTACCAGATGCTCGGCAGGAAGCGGCCCTCTTACGATGGCCATGAGGTCTCGATGCTGGGGGAGGTCAGACTGCAGGAGCTCCTCCCCGGCTTGCTGCCACGCGGCGAGACCGCCTCAATGGGCCCTCTTCCGCCCGAGGAGGTCGTTCACGCGCTGCCCCGCCCTGAGATGGCGCGCAATGTGGACGGCGGCCAGCGCGGGCCCCCAGTGGAGGCCCCAGCCGCCGGCCAAAGTGCGCGCTGAGGAAGCTGATTGGAACGCCATCGTCAAGGAGTTGCTGGAGCGCGGGGTCTCGGAAGAGATCCGTGCGACACCATCGCGAGGGTCGGAGGGCAATTCGTCCTGAACGGCGCCGTCGGGGTCGCGAAGAGCGGCGCGCCCCTGGCGCCAGCCACGCGTCCAGCGCCTCATCGTCAGCGGTTCCAAGCAGCCGCGTCCAGGTGCCGATCTTCGGTGACATCAAGCTCGCGCCGGTGGGCAGAGAACACCACGTCGCCGTCGTCGATGACGGGGAACTGCTCGTTTGGTCAAGTGAGGACATCCAATGATGTTCTTAAAAACAGAAAATGCCAGCATGCTGGCGGCCTTGGATGGCGCTCTCGCGGCCCACTGCCCCGACGGCCTTCGGCAGGCCTGGCCACAGGGTCCCCGGTCTGGGTGTCGGCGTCGCGCAACGCATCACGAGGCGCCCTGTCACGGGTTGCGTGCTGGCCAGCGCCGGCCTCGACGAGCCGATGGAGCTCCGGCGCGATGCGCGATGCCCTGTGCAGCCCCAGCACTTGCCGCGGACGTGGTGGAAGCTCTACATCGACAACGCTGACGTCGCCGAGGTGATGCTGCTCGACGAGGCGGAGGACCTCCAAGGGACTCCCAGCGTTGAGCATGTCGCCGTTCGAGATACCCTTGCCCAGTGGGGCACCCGCCGGAACGAGGACACGACTGACGAACAGTTTTCTGGCAGCATCGTTGAGTTCAGCCGTGGATGGGCGGCGCGGGCGCGTGAGTCCTACGTTCGAGAAGCTCCTTCTGCACATCGCCCTCACATGCTGGGTGCTCTCGCGGTCCGACTGCAGGGCAATATGGCTGGCCGCAGCCCCTCGTCGGTGGTGCCTCGACTCGACTGCGGGCATCGGTGGCTGGTCTTCAACATCTTCGATCGCAGCCACTAGGATATGTCGGATTGGCGAAGGCGGCAACCCATATCGCAAGCTTCGGGGGACGATCCATACTTTATCATGGATATTTTCACTTGTTTTCGCTAACCTTTTGCTTCGGAGACCTTTTGCGAAAACGTGCGCAGTCCACGACATTTTGCGGCAAGCCGACCACCGCGGGATCGATACGCGGCTGTATTTGGGTCTGCCGTTCTGCCCGTGCGCGTGAACGCGGGTATCGATAACCGAAGCAAGTCTGTACACACACACACCACCCAAGAGAGAGAAAATCAATTACCTCTTCGACGCCGTGATTGACGGATTGGAATGTTACCAACAATGATTTTTTATCCGCCGCACCCGCCACAAAACGACGACGACGACGACGACGACGACGACGACGACGACGACGACGACTACAACCACGACCGCGACTACGACCACCCCCCTCCTCTTTCTCCTCCGCAGGCATAGGACGAGGAGGAGCAGCGAGAGGACGAGGAGGAAGAGGAGGAGGAGGAGGAAGAGAAGAAGGAAGAGGAATTGGGGAGGCGAAGGGAGAGGAGGAAGAGGAGGAGGCGGAGGAGGAGGAGGAAGCTCTGGAGGAGGAGGAGGAGGAGGAGGAGGAGGAGGAGCAGGAGGAGCAGGAGGAAAAGGAGGAAGGGCGACGTTTATTTTCCGCCGAAAGAGAAAAGGGGGGAGGAGCAAAGCTAACGGCCGACCTCCGTTAGACGAGGAGCGAGGAGGGTCCAGGAGCGTAGGTCGAGGATCGAGGTCGAGGAGCGTCGAGGATCGAGGAGCGTCGAGGATCGAGGAGCGCGGATCGAGGAGTATCGAGGACCAGTGAGAGTTGGTGATGGAAGTTCCCGGGACCTGTTTGTGCCTTCTGAGGTATTGGAGACCTCCTCACTGTTAGGGCAATGCAGCGGGCCTCGGTTGCCATCACGGAGGCCATCGGTCAAAGAGGGAAGGAGTCTTAGTTTTCTTGCAGATCGTTTTTTGGAGCCGTCTTGGGACGCTCTTGGGGCCCGTTTTGGAGTGGGGCTCTCTCGGGCGATATTGGAGCCATCGGAAAACCATCGGGAGCGAAAAGGCAAAAAGGCAAATGCATGTTACAATTTAGCTTCTCAAAGGTATCGTGGGGAGGCGCCGTGGCAAGTTGGAGCCATTTTGTAGCGGCTTCGGGGCTTCTTGGATACATTCTGGAGGCCATGTTGGATGCCAGATTGGGCTATCTGGAGCCACCTTGGCTCCGAACGGGCCCCCGACGCCTTGAGCCCGCGCCCCCCATGAGTTCCCGACCCTTTCCCGGGGGGGAGGATTCTGTCGTCGTCCCCGATAACGTAGACAACAGTCGATTTTGACCAAGTCGACTATTTTGTTAAGATATCTTCGTCCAAGTTCACCATGACTTGACTCTACAGCGTTACCCACTCCCCCACGCCCCGTTGTTCAAGACCACTAGCACTGGTGCAAGTTTGATTGTCCCACGGCGAGCGATTTCTGCACGCGTGCCTCCAGGAGAAACGCCGGGCTTGAACAGGTCAGACCGTCCGACAGGAGGAGGAGGAGGAGGAGGAGGAGGAGGAGGACCAGGAGGAGGAGGAGGAGGAGGAGGAGGACAAGGAGGAGGAGGAAGAGGAGGAGGAGGAGGTTGAGGAGGAGGAGGAGGAGGAGGAGGAGGACCAGGAGGAGGAGGAAAAGGAGGAGGAGGAGGAAGGAGGAGGAGGAGCAGGAGGAGGAAGAGGAGGAGGAGGTTGAGGAGGAGGAAGAGGAGAGTGAGGAGGAGGAGGAGGTTGAGGAGGAGGATGACCAGGAGAAGGAGGAAGAGGAGGAGGAGGTTGAGGAGGAGGTTGAGGAGGAGGAAGAGGACAAGGAGGAGGAGGAGGAGGAGGAGGAGGTTGAGGAGGAGGAGGAGGAAGAGGAGCAGGGAAAGGAGCTCTGGTCTGGGGCAGCGACCCGCCCGCCGGCCCGCCGCGCTGGCGGCGCGGCCCACCCCCGCGCGCGCGTGCCCCAGGCAGCGGCCAGGACCTCACGCAGGCCTTCTGTCGCACCTGGGAGGCCCTCGCGCGCTCGCCTCCTCGGGGCTCCTCTCGACGCCTCCGGCTCGATGCGATCCGACCTCGGGCGATCTTCCGCGTCTGGTTCGCTTCGGCTTCGGGTTCGGATCCCAGGCAGCGATATCGCGTCGTGGGCAGATCAGGACGCGATCGCGTCCTGATCTGCACACGCCCAAACCTTCAGGGTTTGGGCTATTTTCGGCCCCGGGGGGCCCTCGCCGGGCCCGCGGGACTGTCAAGAAACGACTCGGGACGAAAAAGCGGTCTTGGGGAAAGGGTCGGGACTTCCAGGGACGCCGTCCTGAAAATTATCCCGGCAAAGCAACCTAACAGCGATGTGTAGAAGCATATATGGAAGCATTCCCCTTAAGATTCAGATGAGAATCCAGTTGTAGAGTTCTGCTGTTCTCGCAGTCGCAGTCGCATTCGCGATGACAGTCGCAGTGGCAGCGGCAGTCGCAGTCACAGCCTCAGCCTGCCTCGGTATCAGCCTGCCTCAGCCTCAGCCTCAGCCTGCCTCAGCCTCAGCCTCAGCCTGCTTCAGCCTCAGCCTCAGTCTGCCTTCAGCCTCAGCCTCTGTGCCTCAGCCTGCCTCAGCCTCAGCCTCAGCCTGCTTCAGCCTCAGCCTCAGCCTGCCTTCAGCCTCGGCCTCAGCCTCAGCCTGCCTCAGCCTCAGCCTGCCTCAGCGTCTGCCTCAGCCTGCCTCAGCCTCAGCCTCAGCCTCACCCTCAGCCTCAGCCTCAGCCTGCCTCAGCCTCAGCCTGCCTCAGCCTCAGCCTCAGCCTGCCTCAGCATCAGCCTGCCTCAGTCTCAGCCTCAGCCTGCCTCAGCCTCAGCCTGCTTCAGCCTCAGCCTCAGTCTGCCTTCAGCCTCAGCCTCTGTGCCTCAGCCTGCCTCAGCATCAGCCTGCATCCGCCTCAGCCTCAGCCTCAGCCTCAGCCTCAGCCTGCCTCAGCCTGCCTCAGCCTCAGCCTCAGCCTGCCTCAGCATCAGCCTGCCTCAGTCTCAGCCTCAGCCTGCCTCAGCCTCAGCCTGCTTCAGCCTCAGCCTCAGTCTGCCTTCAGCCGCAGCCTCTGTGCCTCAGCCTGCCTCAGCATCAGCCTGCATCCGCCTCAGCCTCAGCCTCAGCCTCAGCCTGCCTCAGCATCAGCCTGCCTCAGCGTCTGCCTCAGCCTGCCTCAGCCTCAGTCTGCTTTCAGCCTCAGCCTCAGCCTCAGCCTGCTTTCAGCCTCAGCCTGCCTCAGCCTCAGCCTCAGCCTCAGCCTGCCTCAGCCTCAGCCTGCCTCAGCGTCTGCCTCAGCCTGCCTTCAGCCTCGGCCTCAGCCTCAGCCTGCCTCAGCCTCATCAGCCTCAGCCTGCCTGCCTCAGCCTCAGCCTCAGCATCAGCATCACCATTCTCAGCCTCTGCATCAGCATCAAAATGTGGCCCGGGAATGGAGTTCTGGGAACTCGAAGAGCACGAAGTGGCCTACAGTTGGCTCCGGGCATTCAAAATGTGGCCCGGGAATGGAGTTCTGGGCACTCGAAGAGCACGAAGTGGCCTACAGTTGGCTCCGGGCATTCAAAATGTGGCCCGGGAATACAGTTCTGGGCACTCGAAGAGCACAAAGTGGCCTACAGTTGGCTCCGGGCATTCAGAATGTGGCCCGGGAATGGAGTTCTGGGCACTCGAAGAGCACGAAGTGGCCTACAGCTGGCTCCGGGCATTCAGAATGTGGCCCGGGAATGGAGTTCTGGGAACTCGAAGAGCACGAAGTGGCCTACAGTTGGCTCCGGGCATTCAAAGTGTAGCCCGGGAATGGAGTTCTGGGCACTCGAAGAGCACGAAGTGGCTTACAGGTGGCTCCGGGCATTCAGAATGTGGCCCGGGAATGGAGTTCTGGGAGGTCGAAGAGCACGAAGTGTGTGACTGTTTGCGAAACACGAGTTCGGACACAGCTCCCCGGATGCCGCCCCGACCCCCCTGTGGAGTCATCTGCTGCTCTCTTTTGACCCCACTAGAAACCTATTAGTAAAAGCTGTTAGGTAAAAATCAGGACGTCGCACGTCTGGGATGTGGATTCTGGCGCCGCAGTGGAGGCCATACGAGCCTACCGATTTCCGGAGATCAGATTGCTCCCGATTTGGCTTCCACTTTCCCCCGATCCGATTCATGTCGATCGCTGGTCCGACTTCTCGGACCGACTTTGGGTTTTTCTGCCATCTGCGCTGGCTCGCCCCTGGAGGAGGGTGTCTCAGACTTCCCAGGTATCCGACGGCACGATTTCCCAGCCTGTCAGGCAAGGGGCCGCGGATCTCCCACGACGTCTTCGGAGGTTCTCGGTGGCTCTCGGACGCCACCTCGCCTCGGGAGAGACGCTCCAGCAGCTGCCGCTGGCGCCGCGCAGCCAGCGCCTGGGGCTGCCCTGGAGCCGCCCCGAACGGCTGCAGGAGGCCCGAGCTCTGGCCCGGAAGACCCGCTCCCCGATCCCGCGTGTTTTACGCCGAACCGCTGCGCTCTCCCTCGGCGTCGGCCTCGGGGGCCCCTCTTCCGGCCCGAAGGGCTCACGCAAACACAGATCCTCCGGCCCCCCCCGGGGAGGGGGCCCCGGACCTCACATGGGCCGCGCAGCGACGTGCACGGTCCTCTCCTCCCTATATACAGGATCCCCTCCGGCATCTTTTTCTGCCGCGCCGGCAGGTCATGCCGCATTAAGCCGCATCCGGCACTTTCTGCCGCGCGGCCCGGCAGTTCTGAAGTGCGCTTTCGGGGAGTGCCGCGCCCGGCATTTCGCGATGGATTGCTCGTGAACTCCTCACGCTCGTGCCACTGCAGATGTGCAAATAGAGAGGGGCGTAACGTATGCGCCTGCCCCCAGAGGCCGCCAGGGAGCCCTCGCGGTCTCCAGGGGGGGGGGGCGCTCCGGCGCCCCGCGAGGGCCCTCGAAGAGCATTTTTCGGGGGCGGAGGAAGCGCGGAGAGGCGGTCGTGGCCTCGAGCCCGTGGGCGGAGCAACAAGAGTCCGCCGCACGTCGGCGGGGGGGGAGGGGGCGGGGGGCGTCTGAGGTTCGTCCTTCGGGGGGGGGTACCCTGAGATCCTGGCGTCGCATGTTCCCACGACGCCAGGACCTTAGGTTTAAGCCGGGCCTGTCCCTCTACGGGAGGAGTATCCAAGAATAGTCAAACAATGGTCGGGGGACGATTGTTTGGCTATGTTTGAGCACTTTTGCTGTACTTTTTGTCTGTGATCCGCCTGTAGGGGGACACGCCCGACCTAATCTTAGGTCTCCGGGTATTCCGATCGCTGGGCGCGGCGAAGGAGCAGCGGCACGGGAGCTCAGGTTTGCCCCCCGCGCGTCCCCCCACGGCGGAGGCGCACCCCAGGCCGCTCTCGCCTGGGGCCACGTCTGCGTGCAGCCGGGCGGGAGGGGTCGAGTCGCCGGGGCGCCCACGCCACAGAGTTGCCGCGACGTCGAAGGTCTGAGAAAGGGGTTTGCGCGGGGGTTGGCGATCGACGTTCGATCCGTGTGTATGTGCTGCCCCCCACTCTGGGCGCCAGGAGGAGGAAGGGTGCGGACAAGAACTTCGGCCCCCCCCCCTTTGGCCCCACGGTGGCGTTTGGGCGTGATCAGGGGAGTGGAGAACTCGTCGATCCCCCAGAGGGGGGGGAGGAGGTCGGGCAGCAGGCCCGCTCTCGCGCGCCCCGCAGCGCTCTGGAGCGTCCGCGGCGCCCGACGCACTCCTCCGGACCTGTGGGCTCGCAGAGCTCCCCGATTCTGTTCTCGCCCGAGCTGGTCCTCATCCCGCACTCGTCGGAGGAGGGGGGAGGGAGGGGGGGAGGGGGGGAGGAGGGGGGGGAGGGAGGAGACGAGTCCTCCTCACCCTTTCCCTATCATTCCCTGCTTCGTCTCCTCCCTCCCTCTCCCCCTCCGCTCTTCCTCCTCCCCCCTTGATCCCGGTCAATCCCCCCTCTTTTCTCCTCCTTGCTCCTCCTCCTCCTCCTCCTCCTCCTCCTCCTGGGACGACATACTGGCGGGCCGGGGTAGCTGGGCCACCACGAGGGTGCGAAGTGAGTCGCGCCTCGCTGTCTGGGCGATCTCATAGCGAGGCTCCGGTCTCTCATCCTGTTCCGAGGGGGGTGGGGGCGCGCTAAAGCGCGAAGATCATCGCGCTCCTTCGCGCGAAGACAGTTGCCCCGAGGGCAGAAGCCAGGAGCATCGGCTTCTCCTCTTCAAAGCTCCTCTCTCCTCCTTCTCCTGCTTCCCCTCCTCGTCTGCCGCGGCTCTCCTCTCGCAGGAGGGGGGGGGCAGATGACGGAGGGGGAGCTAGGCAGGCGGGCGGCAGGCAGGGAGGGAGGCAGAGGCTGCGGGGTCAGAAAGGGGGGCGGGCGAGAGGTACTGCGACAAGCCGGGTTTGCTCGCGCCTCATCTGACATCCTACAGTCGGGTCGAGGTGTAAGATCGAGGTCCTTTCGGCGAGGGTTATTTTGTGTTTGTTGGATGTGCTCGTGCATCCTGGGGAGGGTACCCCTGGATGTCTGCGTGGTTTGGCTGGCGGAGGGTCTCACGTGTTTGAAGGATGCTTTCCAGTCCTACGTCTGACTGTACCCCTCCCTCCCATCCCTTCCCATGGCATTGATGCTTCTCTATCCGAGGACGCGTAGCTGTCCTGCGACGCCCACAGAAAGACTACCTCGTGTTGTGCGCGATCGGGAAAAAAGGGAGTTGCGTGCACAAGAGGAGGAGGAGGAGGAGGAGGAGGAGGAGGAGGAGGAGGAGGAGGAGGAGGAGGATGGGGGAGGAGGAGGAGGAGGAGGAGGAGGAGATGGAGGAGGAGGAGGTGGTGGGCGAGCAGAAGGATGAGCGGGAGGAAAAGGACGAGGACGAGGACGAGCAACAGTAGCAGGAACTAAAGCGGCTGGATCGGTAGGAAAAGGAGGACAAAGGGAAGGCGGAGGAGGGGCTTTGAGGGGGGGGGAACGGCAATGACGATGATGAAGGACCCGGATTCAGAAGAGTGGCCCGCACTGGGGCGATACGAAGAGCAACGACGGGAATTGGAGTGGAAGGAGCGGCAGGACCAGGAGGACTGCAGGGGAAGGCGGAGGACGGGAAACGAGGGGTGGACCACAGTTGAAGAAAGGTGCGGATATCCAGAAAAGTGGCCCGCGGTGGGGCGAGCGCGCCACTCTGAATGACGGGGGCAGATGTCCGATCCGAAAGAATGGGCTCACGCTGCAGCGGGACCACCACTTTCAGACACCGGAGTGATCGGAGTGCGCACCATACAAGAAACAGCAGCTTTTGAAATCCTGTGTAAAAAAAGTACGGCACGCGCCACGAATCCCGGCGGCGCAGCGGCTACACCGACCACGGCCACGACGGCGGCAGCGACGGCGTCTGCCGCTGGCCCCCAGGGCTGAGCCAATCGCTGCTATACTGTATTGGAACAGTTCGGGGGCCATCCTTGAGCATCTCAGGGCCTCTGGGGGCGTCTGAGGTGCCCTGAGCGCGTCTTCGGGGGCATCGGGGGCCGTCTTCGTGCGTTCCCTCCCTAGACTGACCCCCGACGTCGCGGTTTTCATTACGTGGACACCCAGAAGTCTCGACCACTCTCCGGAGGGAGAGCCCCCAGCGGCCAAAGGCAAGCAGAAAAACAGTCCAGCCCAGTGGCAGTCCACGCGGCCAGGTGCTGCCTGCACCTCGCACTCGCTTCCCCTGGTCCGCGAGACGAACTGGATGGAGAGCGGGCCAACAGTCAGAAGCCGTCCGTCGTGATCCGCTCACGCTGTGAGGGGGTCTGGGGGATCGTCTTCGGGTGCCCTGGGAGCCTGTCGGGAGGAGAAAACACGCAGACTCAAAGACTCGTCGATTCCCAGGAAAATACCGGGCAAATGTGGGAAGTGGGGGAGGGGGGGAGGCGAAAATCAAGAAGGCAATTCGAAAAATTGGGCAATCCTGGGATTTCTATGTATTTCTTTGTGTGTCCCTGGGCCCCTTCCGTCTGGTGCCCCCGGAGACGGCGACGACGGCGACGACGACGACGCCGACGACGACGACGACGACGACGACGACGACGACGACGACGACGACGGGCCGACCCCCCGCTGCGCAGGGCAGTGGCGGCCAGGCCTACCGCGTGGCCCCCGAGGGCGCGGGCTGGAGGCTCCTGCGCCTTGGGGGGGGGGGGGCCGGGGGCCCGCCGGCCGGAGGCGCCGGCAGGAGGCGCGAGGGGCAGCCGCCACGGGGGGGACCGGCAGGGACGGGCACGGCTGGGCGCGGACTCGCGGGGGGCGGTAAACCTCGGGCGATAACGAGCACGGATCAGGGGGGCGTGGATTGGCCATAAGTCGGGCCTGTCCCTCTACACGGGGGATGTTCCAAAATAGTTCGAAAATAGTCGGGGGACGATTTTGCGGACTGTTTTTGACTATTCGGAGGCATTTTTTTGCTATTTTTGTATGTTTCGTCCAAAATCTGCCTGTAGGGGGACATGCCCGACCTGAGATTAGCGACGGGGTCCCGTTTCCAGGGGAGATCGCGGATTCCCGCCGCCGACCGATGCGGCGCCGGCCGCATTTCGTGGAGGGCGCCTCCCCCGATCCATGGATTTTGCGTCGACCCCCAGAGGCTACGACCCATTCCCCGGGACCGGTTTTTCATCCTGAGCCGTTGTTTGACGGCCCCGAGGCCCCGTAGAAGGGCCACCCGAGGCCGAAGATTGTAGAAAACCTCCCGTCGTGATTTTTTCATTTCTCGAGGGGGTCTGGGAATGAGGGGGGGGAGAAAGGTGCCCTCCTCGGACCTTACAGGTTCCCTTCTGTGCCCTAAAGGGCCCCTTTTCGGCAGCCTCCGCTGCCCCGGCTCTGGCCCAGGCGGCCGTCGTAGCCTTCGGAGCCTTCGTGGCCGTCGTCCAGGTGGTCGCAGCCCAAGCGGCCGCCGTGGCCGTCGAAGCTCTGGAAGCCTTTGTCCTGGAGTCCGGAGTAGCCCAGGTGGCCATGGTAGCATTGGATGGCGGCGTAGTCTGAGAGGCCGCTTGCGCCATGGGAGGGTACCCCTATGATCACGCACTTTTGCTCCTCGACTGGGTTTGACCTTAAGTGTTGCTGAGACATCTGTTCAACTGGCCTCATTATCGTATCTGCCGCCAGTTACGCAGCTCTTCGATATCCTTCTCCTCTTCCTTCTCTCTGGTAATGGGCGTACCTTGGCGCGTCCTCCAATAGACGCCATCATAAGGGCGGTCGTAGCGATAGCCATGATGTCGTTGAGGTGTGGTTGTAGCCCGCCTCGGATGAGGTATCCCGTCCTCTTGCAAGCTGCAGCTGTTCGTGCCCATGCCGTCCTGGTCGTGTTTGGCCGGCGTGGTTGCCGGCATGCCTCCGCGCAGAGTTGCTGGTCGCCCTCGGGTGGACTGGGTTGTAGACGCGGTGGCTGCCCCACGCGGGGCGGAGGACGTGCCTGCGATTGCTCACCCCCTGGTGCATCAATCGCAGGCCTAGAGGTTGCCACCAACACCAAGATCGGCGGTGTGCCTCCACCGAGGGAAGACGATCCCGATCTCGGTGATGGTGGTAATATTCTGGCTTCCAAGGCGACCGAAATATTACCACCAACACCGAAATCTGGGATCATCTCCCCCCTGTGGAGGCATACCCCCCTGTGTTGGTGTTGGTGTCAATTTCCAAGCCTCCAAGTCAAGGTGTGCAGGGTGAAGCGCACGCCGCCCGCCGCCGACGGCGCGGCCGCGCGCCGAGGCCGCCCCCCCCCCCCCCCCGAGGGCGGCCGCGCGGGCGGGGCGCGGCGCCCGGTGGCGAGTGCGGGCGGTGGAGTTCCCGCTAGCGGGGATTCCTCCGGCTCCTGCTCCCGCCCCTCGTCGCGTCTCGTCGCCAGGCCGTCGGCTGCCTGCCACACTGCCCCCCCTTGGCCCCACCAGCACAAAACTCCTCCTCCACCTCCTCCTCCTCCTCATACTCCCCCCCCTTGGCCGCTCAGCATGAGAGAGCGAGCGAGAACCATGACGCACATGTAAAATGTGCTCTTTCGTTTGTCTCACCCCCAGAGGGACTCCTCTCCCCAAGGGCCTATTCAGCTACACAGATAGGCTGGAGCAAGTACTGAAAGTGTCTTCTCGTTCACAACCTCCTCCTTCTCCTCCTCCTCCTCGCTCTTCTCCTCCTTCTCCTTCCTCCTCCTTCTCCTCCTCCTCCTCATCATGATCATCATCATCATCATCATCATCAGCATCATCATCATCACCATCATCATCATCATCAGCAGCATCATCAGCATCATCATCAGCATCATCAGCAGCAGCATCATCATCATCAACGTCATCATCGTCATCGTCACCATCATCATCCGTCTCCTCAGACTCATTATTCTCCTCCTCCGTCTCCTTAGCCTCATCCTTCTCCTCCTTCTCCTCCGTCGCCCTCCTTCCCCGCCCTTCCCCTCGGCGGCGCTGCGCAGGAGGGGAGGCAGCGGTCGCCGGCCTTCTCAGAAAGCTCAGAACCCCATCCAGCCTTGTGATAAGTGTTTTCTGCAGTAGGGGCCCGACCACAAGAAACCTTCTACAAGAAACCCAGCCCTGAGACCCCAGGACTTGCCTTGAGTTTTGGTGTTGGCGCGTCACGCTTTCCGTAGGCAATCCATCGAAACCCAAGAAACCCAGGGCACCCTGGAGGCAAGCAGGGCGTTTCTTGGCATGGGTTTCCACCGCAAGCCTGCTCCTCTCTGAGTCACAAACTGCTCAGAACGCTCGGAGGAAGGGAAACTCGTCCTCCACCGCCCTCCCCTGCTGCTCTCCTTCCCCCCCTTGGCCGCTCAGCTGCAGCGTGCAGAGCGCGGCCCCCGGCGAGCCCGACCACTTCACGGCTTCCTACGGCGAGGCAGCCCTCGCCACCGCGCAGCCACCACCGGGCCGGGCCGGGCCTGGCCACCAACGGGTTGCGCGGGCCAGAAAGGGCCCACTCGACAGCGCGGCCACCGCGCGGCCGCGGACGTCGTTTGTGCCTCCCAGATGGGGTCCCACCTGGGCTTCCCCAGCCCTCCCAAACCTGGACCTTCAGCGCTGCCGCCGCGTGCATCCCACTCAAGTCTTGGAACGTCCCGAATCGTATGTTTAAAACAAGCATGCTGTGTGCTTCTGGAAGGGAGAAATCCAACATCCCCAAAAGAGCAAAAACTCCAGATCAAAAAAGGCAAACGTTGAGCACGGGGAAGCCAAGTCTCGCCGCCGTCGGCCTCGATCGGGGGGCCCCCTTCGCCCGGCCCCGCGGGGCCGCCGGAGCACCGCCCAGGCAGGGGAGGTCCACACGGGCTTCTTCGGGAGGGGCCGCGTGAGGTCCTTCCGACTGCACACCTGGCAAGCTGACCCCAGCTCCCACAACCGCTCCAAATCCCTTCTTAATCGACCCCCCCTAAAAATCGGACCCCCCTCCAAAGGCGACCTGATATTCTGGACCCCCTTCGTCGACGGGGCGCCTTCGTAAACCGGACCCCCCAAGCTCCAATCCAAAGAAGGCGCCCTAATACATTCAGACCCCCCCAGTTACAAAAAAGGCGCCTTAAAAACCGGACCTGGGGGACGATTAAGAAGGGATTTGGAGCATTGATTTTATATATCAAGGCCCTGCAGTTGTGGCGAAGGTGCGTAAGCATACGCGCCCTATAAGCGAGGCCATTGCCGTACACTTGGTCTAGAGTTCATCATGTTTGGGGGGGGCGGGGGGCGCTTTTCAGGCGTTCACCGAAGAGTTCCAGACTTCCCCGGGTCCACATGGTGAAAAATCACGGCGTCGGAGCCAGCATTCCAAGGAGGTACAGCCAGCATTGTAAGGAGGTGCGACTGATGAATCTCATGGTGTGGCATCCGCTCCGGATTGTGCCACTGCAGGATCGGAGCCCGGTCTTCCGTCACGAGCTCTGCTCGTTCCAGCTGCTCCGAAGCGGGGTGGGGGCTCAGGGGGGGGGTATTATTTGACGCCGATTCCGAGCTCTGGTGCATGATGCCGTCTTCGGCCCCGCCGCCGAGGCCTCTCCTCGATGCGATACAAGTCCGTGCAGTCACGGCGCTGTCGCGTGTCGGCGCGGCGGCGACTCGGAAGGCGGGCGGTCGGGGTCGAACGCCGCCCGCGGCCCAGGGCCGCGCTGCCCGCACGCCGCAAGCGTTCCGGGTGGAGCGACGGCGTCGGCAGCCAACGCGCAGGTCGCCACGACACGAACTTTTTCCGCGCATGGTCGCGCCCGGCCTCGGGAGGCTCTGGCGTCTGGGAGGAAGCGAGCTTCCCAGACCCCGGCGTCATGATTTTTGCATGGCGCCGACCCCGAAAGGTTTCGACCCATTCCCCGGGACCGGTTTTGCATCCTGAGACGTTTCTCGGGAGCTGTGAGACGGGGGTCAATGCAAACAGGGGTCAGCCAGAGCGCCCGATCGTGCAGGATCCTGCACGAACAGGGTTGCATTGACCCGGGCTTGGGTGCAGGATCCTGCTGGATCTTGCAGGATCCTTCGCATTGACCCGGGTTTGGGTGAGGATCTTGCAGGATCGTGCAAGATGTTGCAAGGCCTGGCTGACCCGGGTCTGGATTGACCCGGGTCAGAAGATCCCCGAGTTTCCTGACGGTCCCGAGGCCCCGTACGGGCCCCTAGAGGCCGACAGTTTAGAGAAGCCTCTCGTCGTGATTTCTGTCGGTGCTCGAGGGGGCCTGGGTTGTTTTTGGTTCTGAGCTCGGGAGCGCCCCTGGGCTCCTCGGGCCTCTCAACGAGGGATCAAAAGAGGGCCCGGGGACTTATGATGTTCCAACTCACATTAAGCCTTGATCACCAGACCCAGACCCCCTCGAGCAATGAAAAAAACACGACGGGAGGTTTTTCGCCATTCTCGGTCCCTGGGGGCCCTTACCGGGCCTCGGGACCGTCAAAAAACGAATCGGGATGAAAAACCGGTGCCGGTCGAGACCTCGGGGGGTCGACGTCATGAAAAAATCATGACGACGGGGGTCTGGGGAAAGAATTTCGAGCACCAGGAAAGCACCGAAATGGGAGGGCTTTCACGTGTCGGGCCCTGGGAAGCGATACTCGTTCGACGCTGGTTCGGTACTTGTCTGGGTGCTCGGCAGTATTCCTGGGATGCGGTCCTTAAGCACGATGGGAGCAACATAACCTTGAGGGGTGCTCAGCAGAAGAACTTCTGGAATGATGTGCTGTACCAGGCGCCGGCTAGACTCGAGGAAGAAAAACGCTATAAACATCAACTTTTGGCGCTCCGCGCGAAATTGATTTTATTGACCTTGCACTGCGGATCTGCGAAAGGGGTGCCACCGAATGTCAAACATGTGGCACATCCCCCGTGTTTTTGAACCCTGGCCCCGCCGATTTGCATGAGGGGTGCAACCGAATTTCAAACATGTGAAAATCCCCTGTGTTTTTGGACCCTGACCCCGCCGATCTGCGTCAGGGGTGCCACCGAATTTCAGAAATGTTGCAAATGGTATTGTTTTTATTGACCCTGACACCGCCGATCTGCGTGAGGGGTGCCACCGAATTTCAGAAATGTGGCACATCCCGATGATTTTGAGGCCTGGCCCCGCCGATTTGCAGGAGGGGTGCCACCGAATTTGAGAAATGTTGCAAATCCCCAGTGTTTTTGGGCCCTGGCCGCGCCGATTTGCATGAGGGGTGCAACCGAATTTGAGAAATGTTGCAAATCCCATATGTTTTTGGACCCTGGCCCCGCCGATTTGTGTGAGGGGTGCCACCGAATTTGAGAAATGTTGCGCGTCCCTTGTGTTTTTGGACCCTGGCCCCGCCGATTTGCGTGAGGGGTGCCACCGAATTTGAGAAATGTGGAACATCCCTTGTGTTTTTGGACCCTGACCCTGCCGATTTGCTCGAGGGGTGCTACCGAATTTGAGAAATGTGACACGTCCCATGTGTTTTTGGACCCTGACCCCGCCGATTTGCGTGAGGGGTGCCACCGAATTATAGATATGTGGCAAATCCTGTGTGTTGTTGGGCCCTGGCCCCGCCGATTTGTGTGAGGGGTGCAACCGAATTTGACAAATGTGACACGTCCCATGTGTTTTTGGACCCTGACCCCGCCGATTTGCGTGAGGGGTGCCACCGAATTATAGACATGTTGCAGATCCCTTGTTTTTTTTTGGACCCTGACACCGCCGATCTGCGTGAGGGGTGCCACCGAATTTCAGACATGTGGCAAATCCCATATGTTTTTTGACCCTGACCCCGCCGATCTGCGTGAGGGATGCCACTGAAGTTCAAACAGGTGGCAAATCCTTTGTGTTTTTGGACCCTGACCCTGCGGATCTGCGTGAGGGGTGTCAATTTTTACCCGCCCAGAAATTCTGAGAACCCTCCCAGGGCGTGGTAGTTCTGCTGGTTTGGGCTCCCCCCCCTCGCACGTTCATGAACAAGGAACAGTAAGCAGCAAGAAGCAGAACTGTAACAGTGGAAACTGGAAACTGCAAGTGGCACAGGGAGCAGCACATTCCCGGCCTACAGCCTGGTGGCCCCGCAAAGGGGCCAGCGGATTTCAGAGCGTATGCGAATCAGGGGGCCAACATACTCTAAATCCCTTCTTAATCGTCCCCCGGGTCCGGTTTTTTAAGGCGCCTTTTTGTAACGGGGGGTCCGGTTTATTAGGGCGCTTTCTTTGGATTGGAGCTCAGGGGGTCCGGTTTACTAAGGCGCCCCGTCGCAGAGGGAGGTCCGGCATATCAGGTCGCACTTGGAGGGGGGTCCGGCTCTTTGGGGGGGGGGGTCGATTTTGGAGTACGTAATCTGCTGCGTGCCGCGACACCAAGGCACTGCTGAAGGGCGTACACTTCAGTCGAGCATGTCCCTCTAAAAAATAGAGTCGGGCGATGTTCGGACTATAAACATTTTCGCATATGTTTTGGTAATTTCTCAGTTTTCGTCCCAAATCCGCCTGCACAGTCAACCCGCACAGGAAGGATGGGCGGCCTTCCCAAGCGTACCCTTGCATCCTTGCCTCCTGGGTCCGTCCTTGGCCACCTTCGTCGGCCGCGCCCCGCTCGAAGAGCTTCGAGATGGGCACCCTCATCGAGCATCCTTCCTATACGGGCTGCCTGCAGGGGGACACGCCCGACCGAAGCGTGCACGTTCCCAGACCCCCGACGTCATGATTTTTCATTCCGTCGACCCCCCGAGGTCCCGACCCATCCCCCGGGACCGGTTTCTCGTCCTGAGTCGTTTTGTGAGGGTCCCGAGGCTTGGTGAGGGCCCCCAGGGGCCGAGAATGGCGAAACATCTCCCGTTGTGATTTTTTCATTGCTCGAGGGGGTCTGGGCTGGCTGCGCCGAGGGGCGGCCCTCGAGGCCTCCCGAGCCCGGCGCGGGGGGCCCCGGCGGTGCCCTCCGAGGTGCGCGGTCTTCGGGGGGGGGGAGCCTTCGGGGGGCGCTCGGGAGCCCAGGCGCGCAGGCCGCTGCTGCCGCCTCGCATGCGCTGGCCGACATTCCGGCGATCGCAAACCTGGATCGCAACCCTCCTCCTCCCCCTCCTCCCCCTCCTCCTCCTCCTCCTCCTCCTCCTCCTCCTCCTCCTCCTCCTCCTCCTCCTCCTCCTCCTCCTGTCCGACCACAGCCTCTTGCCGCAGTTGATGCGGGACCCGCGTTGGAAGATAGGAGAGGACAAGCTTGTCCGCTCGCACCGAGACCTTGGCGGTGATTCGAACGACGGCAGCGTCCGCAGAGTAGCCACGCAGGCCAGTCGCCTAACCGCCGCCGCCTCGACAGGCGTCGCCCTGCGCCAGCTCGGCCAGAGTGAAAAGCATAGCAGAGTTTTCCGCGTAGGGCCACTCGCTAAGGCCATTTGGGGATCCCATATTTTAGGGATCCCCCCGACCAGCCTCCACAAGCTGAGGGTCCAAGCGGCGCGCTCCTGGGGCCCTCTCCTTCCGGGGACCTCGTTGGGCTTCCGGTTCCTCTCGTCCCCGGGGCTCTGGATTCGGGATCCTCTTGTGGTGGTGGTCTGTTCGGCTGTGAAAGAATTTGTTGGGGTTTTATGGAATCGTTCCATATCCCAGGCTGTGCTGGCTTCCTGTGTGCACGATGCCCAGGCGGTCCGGCAGAAGAAGGCTCCCTGGGGCCAGGTCCGACAACCCGTGGCTGCCCTCTTCCTCCTCCTGGCCAGGATCCGTTGGGCGTTTGATTTGGAGACGCTGTCTTTGATTGATGATCTCGGCAGGTCCTGGTCGGTGGAGCGCTTCTCCCCCACATTTCTCACCCTGCTTGCGCGCAGTGCTGTGCGGCGCACCGTCGAGCGCGAGGAACAACTTAAGCAACATGATTTTTGTGAGTGGAGCGGAGGGGTCAATTGGGCCCCGCTTCATCAACTGTTGTCTCGGAAAAACTCGGCGTGCTGGACCAAGGGGCACAAGGCCGCCTTGTCGGCCACTTTGGCCAACGTTTATTGGTCCCAACGCAGAATTGCCGGCCATTGCCCTAAAGCGGACAATAAGTGTCAGCTGTGCGGGGAGGGCCTGGGGACCTTGTATCATCGAAGGTTCCAGTGTTGTGCCTTCGCCAGCTGGCGCCGCGAGAACCTGGATCCCATCGTCGCCGAGGCTGCTCGCAATGTTGGCCATCTCAGTGGAGAAGCCCGCGAACTTTTTAGCAGGTGCATGCTCCCCGACCCCACGGCCTGGGTGAAGAGGCCGCCGAGGGACCCGCTCGACCCGTGCACCCGCCATTGGCAGTGGCCTCAAGACGGCCCTCTCTTCATCCCAGATGGGGCCAATGTTTTTACGGACGGTTCCGGTTTCGAGGGAAGCATGCCCGGCTTAAAAACGGCTGGGTGGGCTGTCGTTGTCCTCGATAAGGATGGGAGGACGATCGCCGCCCTGTTCGGAGTGGTCCCTCTCGCCGAGGCGCCAAAGCAGCTGGCCCGCGACGGCGAGGATTTCGCTGTGTTGATGCTTTCGCGCCGTGCGGTCATTGGCCAGAACGTTTCCCTGTTTATCGACTGTGCTGCCACAGTCGGCTGCCTCCGTAATCTCCGGGGGGCTGCGGGGGTCACGTCGGCCAGGGCCCACTGGTGGGCCGAAATCGGGGACCGCCTTGAGGGGATGGCCGTGGTCAAAATCCCTGCCCATACGTCGATGACCGACGTGAGGGAAGGTAGGATCACGGACCTCCAGCGCTTTGGCAATTCTGAGGCGGACCGCCTGGCTAAAGAAGGGGCCGAACGGTTCCGCGTTTCTGCTGAGGATCGTCTTCTAGTGCTAGGCTGTTGTGAGCTAGTCAAGAGATTAGGCATTTTTTGTGCAACGCAACAGTTTGAATGCCGTGACCTGGCATTGCAAGACCACGTCGGCCTGGAGTGGCTTGGACATGTCATCCTGGACGCGGTCCCAGGTTTACCTCCTCTGCCTGCCTCCGCTCGGGGGGGAGCCTCCGCTGCTGCTGCGTGTGCTGCCCCCTCCTCTTCCTCCGAGGGCCTTGGTGGTGGACCCACCGGAGAGCCATCGCCCGGAGCTTGGAGGCAATTGGAGCACCTGCTTGAGCAGGCCGACGTTTACGAGTCTGATCGTGAGACGTTTCATGACTCGATGCTGATGTGCGTCAGATGTGGGGCCATGGCCCATTCCAGCACGAAGCGAGGGAATATTCGGTCTGTGTGTCGTCCCGTCGCGTCGTCGACGAGTCGGGGGTACTACCTGAACAGGTTTCGTGCTGGAGTTTATCCCGGCCATCGTAACCCGAAAGGGTTCACGTTGGCGTACGTCGGTGCCCCGAGCCTGGAGGTCAGGGAGCATTGGCGGCCCTTTTTCTCTGCCTGGTCCCAGGGCTTGCAGGGGCCCGTGAAGCAGACGGGCCCCTCCGCCGAGCAGACGGCGCTTGTAGGGCCGTTGGCTGCGGACTGGAACCGCGGCTTGGCGTTCTACGGCCTTTCAGCCGCTGCGGCGAAAGCCTTTGGGAGGCAAGTGGTGGTGAGGAAGAGGGCGGGACCGGAGTTCGAGGATGAGGATCCCGATCTCGGCTAGTCCCCCCCTCCATGAGTGCATGCAGCTGTGAATTAGGTCGAACCTTTCTCGGTCGGGTGCCCCCCCTCCTCCTCCTCCTCCTCCTCCTCCTCCTCCTCCTCCTCTCTCCTCCTCCTCCTCCTCCTCCTCCTCCTCCTCCTCCTCCTCCTCCTCCCCCTCCCCCTCCTCCTCCTCCTCCTCCTCCTCCTCCTCCTCCTCCTCCTCCTCCTCCTCTTCCTCCTCTTCCCACTCCTATCGTCCCCTCCTCTCCTCCTCCCCCTCCTCCTCCTCCTCCTCCTCCTCCTCCTCCTCCTCCCCCTCTTCCTCCTCCTCCTCCTCCTCCCCTCCTCCTCCTCCTCCTCCCCTCCTCCTCCTCCTCCTCCTCCTCCTCCTCCTCCTCCTCCTCCTCCTCCTCCTCCTCCTCCTCCTCCTCCTCCTCCTCCCCCTCCTCCTCCTCCTCCTCCTCCTCCTCCTCCTCCTCCTCCTCCTCCCCCTCCTCGTCCTCCTCCTCCTCCTCCTCCTCCTCCTCCTCCTCCTCCTCCTCCTCGTCCTCTCCTCCTCCTCCTCCTCCTCCTCCTCCTCCCTCCTCCTCCTCCTCCTCCTCCTCCTCCTCCTCCTCCTCCTCCTCCTCCTCCTCCTCCTCCTCCTCCTCCTCCTCCTTCTCCTCCTGCTCCTCTATCTCCTCCGTCGCCGCCGCCGCCGCCGTCAGGAGACTGTTTGCGAGAACCGAAATGATCTGACTCCCCAGACCCCCTCAAGCAACGAAAAAAAATCACGACGGGAGGTTTTCGCCATTTTTGGCCTCCGGGGGCCCTTCCCGGGCTCCGGGGCTTTCAAAAGAGGACTCGGGATGAAAAACCGGTCCCGGGGAACAGGTCGAAGCCTCTGTGGGTCGACGTCATAACAAAAGCATGACGTTGGCGGTCTGGGAACATGGATCAAGGGAGCTTGGATTGGCGACGGTCCCGTTTCCGCGGGAGGTCGCGGGCTTCGGCCGCCGACCGAGGCGGCACCGGCCGCATTTTGGGGAGGGCACCTCCCCCAGTCCATGGATTTGGCGACCGCGCGCCAAGTCCATGGATCGCTAATCCATGTCTGCGCGCCCCCGAGGCAAGCCGCGCATCAGAGGCCACTGTTCCGAGGTGGGATTGTACACATGACCACCGCCTGGAGGGTCAGTTTTTGGAGCCACGTCAGGCGGTGGATGTGGACATATTCGGGCCCCCGGGGGCAGAAACATATATCCATGCCCACCGCCGGATGGGGCACCAGGGAGTCGGGTCCCAGGCGGTGGACATGGATAGATCCCCGCTTGGCTGGTGTTAAGTCGGGCCTGTCCCTCTACATGGGAAAATTCAAAACTAGTCCAAAAATAGTCGGGGCACGATTTTTGGAGTATTTTTGACTATTGTTGGGAATTGTGGGGGTCTTTCTTATTTTTCGTCCAAAATCCGCCTGTGGGGGGACACGCCCCACCTAAGCCTAGTGCCACTCCTTGTGTGTAGTGTCGGACCGAGGTATAAGATCGAGGTCGGTTCGGGGAGGGTATCCTAAGGTTCTTCGTGCTTGTTGGATGTTCCTGTGCATTCTGGGGGGGGCCCTTGGATGTTCTGCGTGTTCTGGCCAGCGGATGGTCTCATGCTCTTGAGCATGTTATTCTGGACGAAGTCCGACTGTAGCCGAAGAGCGTCCGAACACCGCCCGTCTCGATTCTTGCTGTGCCGCCCGGATTTGCCTAGGCTTCCCAGGTGGGGTCGGAGGAGATGGGGTCGGAGGATCGTGCCGCATGACCGATGCATCGGCGATGCGTTTCGATGTGGAGACCGATGTCCTCCATGCCGACCTCGCCCATGCATCGCCGGCGTCGCCGATGCATCGCCGATGCATCGGCGATGTGGCGCGATCCTCCGACACCATCTACTCCGACCCCATCTGTCAGAAAGACAGCTATCGGGTTGTGAGGATGGGGTTGGGAGAGATGACCAGATCATCCTCAGTATCGTGTATGTCGAGTGTGCTTATTACACAGTCTTGCCCTGTATCCTCCCAACCCCAATCTCCCAACCCGATAAGATTGCCTTTCTGGATCTGGGAGGTCTCGAATCCCAATCCCCGACGTCATGATTTTTTCATGACGTCGACTCCCAGAGGTTTCGACCTATTCTCCAGGACCGGTTTCTCATCCCGAGTCGTTTTTTGGACGGTCCCGAGACTCGGGCAGGACCCCCAGAGGCCGAAAATTGAGAAAAATTTTCCGCCGTGATTTTGTTTCATTACTCGAGGGGGTCTGGGAATCTGAGAGGATCGGCCACGCGACGCGCCAGGGCGACGGGCTGGTCTGGTGGGGCGGCGGCGGCACCTTCTTCTTCGACCCGGGGGAGCTGGCCGCGCGGCCGGGCGAGGCGCCGCCGCCGCCCGGCCGCGACTTCTCCCCCCTCCTCCTCCCCCTCCTCCTCCTCCTCCCCCTCCTCCTCCTCCTCCTCCTCCTCCTCCTCCTCCTCCCTCTCCTCTTCCTCCCCCTCCTCCTCCTCCTCCTCCTCCTCCTCCTTCTCCCCCTCCTCCTCATCCTCCTCCTCCCCCTCTTCCTCCTCCTCCTCCGCCGCCTCCTCATCCTCCTTCCTCCTCCTCCTCCTCTCCTCCCCATTCTCCTCCCTCTCCTCCGCTCACTCCTCCTCCTCCTCTTCCTCCCTCCTTCCCTCCTCCTCCTCCTCCTCCTCCTCCTCCTCTCCTCCTCCCTCTCCCCCTCCTCCTCCTCTCTCCTCCTCCTCCCTCTCCTCCTCCTCCGCCTCCTCCTCCTCTCTCTTCTCCTCCTCCTCCTCCGCCTCCCCATTCTCCTCCTCCTCCTCCTCCCCCTCACGTCCTCCTCCTCCTCCTCCTCCTCCTCCGCCTCCTCCGTCGCCGCCGCCGCCGTCGTTAGGAGACTGTTTGCGAGAATCGGAATTACCTGACTCTCCAGACCCCCTCAAGCAACGATAAAAAATCACGACGGAAGGTTTTCTCTATTTTCGGCCTCTGGGGGTCCTGCCGGGGCCTCGGGACCGTCAAAAACGATTCGGGATGAGAAACCGGTCCTGCGGAATAGGTCGAAACCTCAGGGGGTCGACGTCATGGCGAAACCATGACGTCGGGGGTCCGGGTCCCCCGCGCCCGCCCTCCCCCCCCCCCCCCCCGGATAACCTCACTTTGTCGGCTGCGTAGGTCCGAAGGGGATTGGTGTGCCGCGCGACCAGGTGTGGGGGTTGCCCGGCACGACGAGGTTACGTGATCGGCCGACACCTCCCCCCCCCATCCGGATAACCGGGGCTGTCGCCGAGCAGCGTAAACGACCTTCAGCGACGCTGCCGTCGCCGTCGCCGTCGTCGTCTTCGCCCCGAAGAAGAAAGAGAAGCAGCAACACGTAAATTTTCGGAGGTCCGCACCGATTTCTTGGATTGGCGCTGGACCCATGGTCCTGGCGCGCGTAGCGCGAGGGGGCGGCGCCCGAGGTGCCGCCAGGTGGGGTCCTGCACCGGTCCAGGGAATCCGCGCGGTCCTCCGAAGGTGGTCGTGTTTGTGCAGTTATGCCTTCCTCCGTCGTCGTCGTGGTCGTCGCTGTCGCCCTCCGCCTCTTCCTCCTCCACCTCCTGCTCTCGGTCCTCATCATCCTGTTCCC